>JAQISU010000330.1:137500-287500 GCA_029339505.1 Unio delphinus
CTCATACATGTGCAGGTGACCGTTATATCTTGTTGTTAGGCGTTTCCATGACTGTTATGTAGTACATACTTTGTATTCTTGTTGATACGGCAAAAATGGGATCAACTGGGGCTCAAAATGACTTGTTACAATCACATTACACATTTGACAAACTGGCATGCAATACTAAATTGATATTCTGAGATGTGTTAAATTGGACGAGATAGACCACGGTGCTGATATCGTGAACAAATAAAATCATCACACAGGAAACATTACGAGACATACCTGACCTGGAAGTTAGCAATAATCATATCAGTCGACTTCGTCACAGTCACGTTGAGTGTGATGGCTAAGGACTACGCGTTAATCTCTGCACAAGTTTACCTTTATAGCTGGCCCTTATGTGAAGAACAACAAGGTAGATTGAAATTCAATCATACTTTTCGAGTATAAAAGCAAACAGCACATGTCTGTATACTGTAAATTAGATACCTTGTGAATTTAATTTAAAACATCTAACATTAATTAGCTTATTTTAGGAACGTGGGCTCTGTACTGTGTGTACTTTGATTGGTTCCGGTTCTTTCTTGAATTCATGCCGTCATCACATCATACTTATTAATGAACGGTGGAATTATAGTAATCTGAATTTGTCACGTAGTGCATTTTCTGCCCAAGATCTTTACAAGAGAGTTGAAATGTTACAGATCTAGGGATATATAGCTATGTTCGCTTGTACAACTCTGTTGTATGAATACGAAATTCACCGTCTATAGTGTTGAAAGGATTCGTCAGTATTTGGTGTGGCTAATACAATGTTTCATTGAGAAGACGGGGAAAACAGTTGCTTTGATATATATATATATATATATATATATATATATATATATATATATATATATATATATATATATATATATATATATATATATATATATATATATATATATATATATATACATCGTTGTGTGTGTATACTACATTATGTACTAAATGTATTATATACTGTTAGGATATCAATAGGCAAATAGAGAAGTTATTACAGATAATTTGTGGTGAGAATTTTGGTGGTTTAATTAGATGACAATACTACTACTACTGCTACTACTACTACTACTACTACTAATAATAATAATAATAATAGTTAGTGTTAGCTAACGATTTTTTTTGCATATACATTTCTCAATATTTGTTTATATAGGTACAGATAAAGAAAACACGTCTGCAGACTTGATGTTACAACAGAAGCAAAAGAAAAAACAATTACCCAACATATAAAAGATATTTGATTGCTCAAGTGTCTCTTGATATTCGCCTTAAATTATGAAAATATTTCATAACATACCCACACGTGACAGATCTTACTACTCATTCCAATGTTTCAATATGCCTATTTATCAAATCATACCCTCAAAGAAACCATCTGATCGATCTCTTAAATGGAAAAGAGACGGAATCTCGTAAACATGTTTAGCTATAATTATATTATTAGTAACTTTCATAACGTAGGCAATTACTGATTTTTACATCCTATGCAATTATATATATATATATATATATATATATATATTATGACTTCTTATTCTTATTGACGTTATTCACAAACTACGATATCCTTGTAATGGTATGAAACGTGTTAATTTTTTGCACATCATTTATATTCATTTAGATAAGAATATTAAAACTAATACTCATGCGGAGAAAACTATTGATTATGCCGATTTAACACAAACGATTAATTAGAGGCTAAACAAAATTTAGTTTCCTTTACTTGAATCCAATTTGTTATATCCCTAAAGATATAAACTGCATCCATTGATATATTGCACAGTTATCATCACATTAACTTAGAATTTTCGTTACTTCATAGTGACCTTTTCACCAGAGAATTGTTAATCTATAGTATATCCAAAACAATTCAAATTATCTCGCGAACGAATGTTTTCGCCATATCCGTTGCTAATCATTCCTGCGTTGCACTAATAAATGATAGCTTTCAGTGCGTGCATTAAAACGTGTATTAGAAGAATAAGACCGTGTTGTATATAAATATAACTGATGCATTCTCCTCTATCTGAAACCGAGTATGTAGAACATGCTTTGCATAGCACATGGATGATTTAATACACATATGAATTTATATATTTACAAGCTTATTGAATTCTTTTTCAGCTAATAAAAGAGCTAAGCGAACAATACTATAAGCATCTTTAGTAAAGGGAACCTGGATGATTTAGCTCAGCAATTATCATACTAAGTGCAAGATTGTATCAACCAGGAAGTTAAGTTCAAATTGTAGACATTACAAATTGTGTTGCTTTTCTTAAAAAAATTAATTTCTAACGACCAATACATAGTTCTTCCTGGTGCGAGATATTTCAGATCTACTATGACTTTAGCAGTACTATTATTCCGTTAAGATTGCAATAATAGACATTGTACTTCAACAGCATTTTTAATCACTCCGTTCCATGATATTTGTCAATCATACTAATTTGTCAACATTGATCATTTATTATCCTCATGTGATATAACAGCATACATTATTTTATTCTTCTAAAATATTGTTGATGGTTTTGAAATTACGCTAGCTATTCCTTTAATGATTGCGAAAGACTAACGGTGAGAAGCTAGAATAACGTAAATATCTTTCCATCCTAGTTAAATGGGAGGCACACAAAGTATTTCAAATTATTTGCTAGATGTTTATTTAAACTAGCACATACCATTTCGAACGCATGTGGATAGCTGTTATGCTTAAGTTACTAAACGTTGTCTGTGCTATACTATTAAACTGTTATTCCTGCAATGTGTTAATGGTGTTTATTTGGCACATCAAATATGTCGTTTCTTTCAAGTCGTAACATTATTGTTGGCTTCGCTTAATTAACTATTACTTCCATGAAGCAATGTAATAACACGTTTACAAACTTTAAAACGGTCACAGTTCCCATGTTTTGACAACATTATATGCTGAATTCACACACACAAACACACACACACACACGCACACAATCATGTATGTATGTATGTATGTATGTATGTATGTATGTATGTATGTATGTATGTATGTATGTATGTATGTATGTATGTATGGATGGATGGATGGATGGATGGATGGATGGATGGAAGGATGGATGGATGGATGGATGGATGGATGGATGTATGTATGTATGTATGGATGGATGGATGGATGGATGGATGAATGGATGGATGTGTGTGTGTGCGTGCGTGCGTGCGTACGTGCGTACATACGGTGACTTTGAACTTATATATCATGGTATATTTGTCAAATGCTGCACATGCATCAAGGATGGTGATAAGTGTAATCTTTCTGCGATCTAAAGCAGAATGAATGCCATTAAATACTTTCAGTATAGTAGTATTAGAACTCAGGCAAGGGAGATATGCAGACTGTACATTACCAACAAGAATTCAATTGAGTAGTTAGAATAACTTTCTCTAAGATTTCAAAAATGACCTTGATACTATAAAATGGGCATTAATTCTTTAATACGTTATGGTCAAGTGTTGATTTTTTCAACAGAGGCTTAACAATGGCAGTTTTTTAAAAATAATGACAATTCCCCGGATACGAGTGACAAAATAATGACATCAGTTAGTGAAGGCAATATTGGGTATCAAGTTCACATTACTCTGGTGCATTATTCATCACGACTGTCCGTACTAAATCCATACAAGCAGTTTTAAATGTTCGTAATTAATGTTGCTGATATTCAGAAACGTAACTATATGGTGACGACGAGTCAATTAAAATTGTGTTTTCAAGCGTATCTCTAATGGTTTGTACTTTGTCACGTACGGAGCTTGCACATTGGTCAGAAAGGTCTACTGGAGAGAAGGTAGATGGAAGTGGTGTACATTTGTTCCTTGACGTTAGTTTGTTAGTTATTTTGAAGAGATATCTGTAGTTGGAACTCTCTGTGATCCTAGTACTGTGGTGGAATGATTTGCATAAATGGACCATGTTTGTGACGTACTTCTAAGCGGCTTCATATATTTGTTTATGAATAGTGAGTATGGTGGAAAACCAAAGCCTCTCTGCTTTATGGCGATGTATTTTGGCAGTGCAAAGTTGTTCCTTAACACTGCTATACCACGGATAACACTTTTGAATTGATACTCAGCACTTGGTGGATGGGACATGTTTTTCAAGCAATAAACGCAGGCAGGTATCGAGTCGTTCTGCTCTTATAAGGTAAGCAAGTTGTTAAGTTTGCGCGAATGTCATGCATTAGTTTGGTTATATTTACCATGTGGAGATTATCTTAGTAGCAAATAAAGGTGGGCGGTTAGGGACTGATACGTCAAGATGGCATATAATGCAGAGGTGATATGATGCAAGTTGGTGGGATACAAGGGAGAATCACAAAATATTATCACCAGGTCTATAAAAAAGCCTTTCTAAAATGTGACTATTTTATGGGTTGGTTGCTTAACGAACTGTTTAAGGTTGAAAACATGAACGGAATCGAGGAGCTGTGACGTGTATGAGTTCCCAGGACAGTCATAGTGAAAGTTGTTGAAAATCTCCATGAATAATCAGGTTGCCAGCTTTCCATACCCCATGAGATTCGGAAAATGCTCCAAGTAGAGCAATTCAGTAAGCCTATTTATTCTACTAGGATGATGGTGGTAGAGGCAGTAAAAGTGGACTGTCCTTTGTTCTAGTGTGAGTGTTGTTTTGGACTAGTTCAAAGGATGTGTAGCACAAATTAAATGTTGTGTTGTACTTAAGCCATATTGCTGTCAGGAATAAGATGTCGATGTTCTGATCGTTGATGCAAGTAACTATTTATGTGGGCTTTTCCGGTATTGCTACTGATTGGGCGTTGAACAATGCAATAAGCAGTGGTATATATTTTACAGTTGACACAACGGTTGACGATTTAGAACGAAATTGCACCAGGTTATCAAAATTAACAGCCGAAATTTTAAATTGTTTAGCTTGAACGTTCGAAAGGAAGATAAGTGAAATTTTTCTTCCTGTTTACGCCGGCCACCTTTAAAACAACATTTCTTTTCTCGCTTCTATTTACATGCACGTAATATTGAATGTAGCCATAGTTCGTTTAGTCTTGAGCTCAGTTGGGTAAGAAGAGCCAAAGAATTATGATTTGAAAACGTTAAATAAACAAGGAGATGACGAAACACGCAAGATCAGAGCAGCCAATACATGATGAAACATTATTATGTAGAGGAAGATAGACAACAAGCACATATATCATGAAAACGAGCACAAACACGGAAGAACTGCATCAAACCCATTTAGCGAGAACGGTAAATTTTAAGGAATCATATATATATATATATATATATATATATATATATATATATATATATATATATATATATATATATATATATATATATATATATATATATATATATATATATATATAACCATTCAAACAGCGAAATTTAAATACGTTTATATCAGTCAGGTTGCTGCTCATTTTAAAAATGAAAAAATCGGTTATGTCGAATAATGCTAACTAAATACTCTTATTCTCCAATTGTAAGTTGTCGGAAAGTTCTTCTCCTCGCTACATACATACATACATACATACATACATACATACATACATACATACATACATACATACATTTATTTATTTATTTATTTATTTATTTATTTATTTATTTATTTATCTATAGGCGTGTGTGTGTTTTGGGTAAAGGAGGAGGGTTGTGCGTGGGGTTAGCACCCCCACCCCGTAAAAAAAACGACGCTACAGAAACGTCAACAACAGAAGAAACAGAAAACTTTATCCTGGGAGAGGCAGGGTCTTCATCACGAAGACGCATGACGCTGGGTGGTGAAAGCCGAAAGGATGCCACAAAGCCGACTACCCTTTTGTTTACCAGGAGAATCAACATCGGCACATGGAATGTTAGGACCATGTACGAGCCAGGAAAGACGGCGCAGGTAGCAGCCGAGATGAGGAGCAGCAACCTGGCCGTGTTAGGCATCAGCGAGACACGGTGGACCCAAGCTGGACAATCACGACTGATGACAAGAGAGCTGTTGCTGTACTCCGGGCATGAAGAGAGCGACGCACCCCACATGCAGGGAGTAGGCTTCATGCTGTCCAAGCAGGCACAGAGGGCACTGATTGGATGGGAGGCGCACGGCCCCAGGATCATCACGGCATCCTTCCGAACTAAGAAGAGGAAGATCAAGATGAACGTCGTCCAGTGCTATGCCCCAACGAACGACAGTGAAGAGGAGGACAAAGACCAGTTTTACAGCAGACTGCAGAAGATCCTCGAGACCTATCCGGACAAGGACGTCACCATCCTCATGGGAGATGTCAACGCCAAGATTGGGTCTGACAACACTGGATACGAACCAGTCATGGGCACCCACGCCCTGGTAGAGATGAATGAGAATGGAGAGAGATTTGCAGACCTGTGTGCACTCAACAGCCTGGTCATTGGAGGCAGCATCTTTCCTCACAAGCGGATCCACAAGAATACATGGGTATCGCCAGACAGCGCGACAGAGAACCAGATCGACCACGTTTGCATTAGCAAGAAGTTCAGAAGATCCCTGCAGGACGTTAGAGTGAGAAGAGGAGCAGACGTGGCGTCCGACCATCACCTGGTGGTGGCCAAACTGAAGCTGAAGCTGAAGAGAAACCAGATGGAAGCGTCAGACAGAAGAGTCAAGTACAACGTCAGCCTTCTGAAAGACCCCAAGATAAGACAAGAGTTTGGTCTGATGCTGAAGAACAAGTTTGAAGTGCTTCAGGAACTTTTTCAAGAAGAAGAAGACAGTGTACTCAACAGTTGGCAGATAGTGAAAGAAACACTAAGAGCATCATGCCAAGAAGTAGTGGGGCCAAAGAAACACCAGCAGAAAGAGTGGATCACAGCAGAGACCTTGACCAAGATCGAAGACAGGAAGAAGAAGAAGGCAGTAGTCTACAACAGTAGAACCAGAGCAGCGAAGGCCAAGGCTCAAGAAGCTTATGCAGAAGCCCACAGAGTAGTGAAGAGGAACATCAAGAAGGACAAGAAAGAATACATAGATGGACTGGCAGCTGAGGCGGAGCATGCAGCGTACAGCGGTAACATGAAACAGCTGTACATCACCAGACGACTCTCCGGGAATTTCAGCAAACCAGAAAGACCTGTCAAGGACAAGCAGGGGAATACCATCAACAGTTTAGACCAGCAGATGAACAGATGGGTAGAGCATTTTGAGGATCTCCTGAACAGGCCAGCAGCCGCGAACCCCCCAGACATCGAACCAGCTAACGTGGATCTCCCGATCAATTGCGAGAAACCGACCAGAGACGAGATCAGGAAGGCCATCACCCTGATAAAGAGCGGGAAGGCGGCTGGACCCGACGACATCCCAGCAGAGGCACTAAAGGCAGACCTGGATGCGTCAGTGGAGATGCTGTACCCACTCTTTGAGAGGATTTGGGAGGAAGAAGACGTACCGGCAGACTGGAAGGAAGGTTACCTGATCAAGCTTCCCAAGAAAGGCGGCCTCAGCAACTGTAACAACTACAGGGGCATCACACTCCTATCTGTGCCAGGGAAGGTCTTCAACCGAGTCCTCTTGGAAAGGATGAAGGCAACCGTGGACACACAGCTGCGAGATGAGCAAGCAGGCTTCCGGCAGAACAGATCCTGCACGGACCAGATTGCGACGTTCCGCATCATAGTCGAACAGTCCCTAGAGTGGAACTCCCCGTTGTACATCAACTTCATCGACTACGAGAAGGCGTTCGACAGCGTGGATCGAGAAACCCTCTGGAAACTCCTTCGGCACAACGGCATCCCAGCCAAGATGGTCAACCTGATCAGGAACTCCTACGGCGGCATGTCCTGCAGAGTTATCCATGGAGGGCAGCTCACAGACAGCTTCCAGGTGCGAACTGCAGTCCGACAAGGATGCTTGTTATCACCGTTTCTCTTCCTCCTCGCCATCGACTGGATTATGAAGACGTCCACCAGCGAGCGCATAAACGGAATTCAGTGGACTTTGTGGAGCCAGCTAGACGACTTGGATTTTGCCGACGACCTTGCACTCCTTTCACACAGCAAACAGCAGATGCAAGAAAAGACAAACGTTGTGGCAGCCACGTCTTCACAAGTTGGCCTCAACATCCACGAGGACAAGACCAAAATCCTGAAGATCAACTCCACAAGTACCGAACCAGTCACCCTGAATGGAAGTCCCCTGGAAGAAGTGCAGTCCTTCACCTACCTGGGTAGCATCATTGACCAGCAGGGCGGTACAGACGCAGACGTCAAGGCAAGGATCGGCAAAGCAAGAGCCGCCTTCATCCAGCTCAAGAATATCTGGACCTCCAAAGAGCTGTCCTTGACCAACAAGATACGACTGTTCAACTCCAACGTGAAGTCAGTCTTACTGTATGGAGCAGAGACCTGGAGGACGACCAAGACCACCATCAAGAAAGTCGAGACCTTCATCAACAGCTGCCTCAGAAGGATTCTCCGGATCCGCTGGCCTGACACCATCAGCAATGCCAATCTTTGGGAAAGGACCGCCCAACTTCCTGCTGAAGAAGAAATCAGGAAGAAGAGATGGGGCTGAATAGGGCACACCCTACGAAAACCGCCAACCAGTATCACCAGGCAGGCGCTGAGGTGGAACCCACAAGGCAAGCGGAAGAGAGGCCGTCCAAGAAACACCTGGCGACGCAACCTCCAGGCTGACACCACCAAGATGGGCTACACCTGGAACCAGCTAGAAAAAATGGCCCAGGACAGAGGACTCTGGAGATCTGTAGTTGGCGGCCCATACCCTGATAGGAGTGACGGGCAGTGAATGAAATGAATGAATGAATGTGTGTGTGTTACATTGCACTTATGTATATATTTTTAAATATTTATGGAGTGCGGTCATCGGTTGAACAGGGACCTTCTTAACTCTTGACTACCGTGTTGAGCAGTCAGATGAACTGGGTTACATTAATGTGGTCAGCTATGTGGAGATCCTCCGGAAACAGAGAGTCAACCTGGTATAGACAGTTGTAAGGACGTGTATGATAATTACAATAGTAACGCCCTTGACGATACTTATGATGACGACGATTTTCATGATTAGACTGATGTAGTTGTTATAAATACAAGTTCTTACATTTCTTCCGTGTAAAATTGTATCATTTGAATGAATGTGCTAACATATAAATGAAAGCATCTTATCTTCTTGAGCAGTGTGTTGTAAAATAACCCTGAAGCCTGGATCTAAAATATGGCCTATCAGTTGTTGTAAAACTTTAAGATAAGCAGCGAAGGTAGTGTGGCTAGGAAATAGAGAGCGATGTACACTAAATTAAGTATGGATACAAACGTTATAAATTCATCTAAAATTAAACTTAAAGAATATACCCTTCGCTGTGATTTTCAGTAGCAGTACATATTTCTACACGAGGCTGTTATCGAAACACTGACTTGTAACACCAATGTTATATCGACTAGTGAATTCCAGAAGACCTAAAAAAAATTACTTGAAAGGGACAAAAAGACAGGAAAACGGAAGCTGGATGACGACTTTGAAGTAAAAATGTAATTTTGTATATTTTTTAGTCTAAATGACCTTTTTTTGATTGACAAGAATTCTTTTTTTATGATGATACAATGAAAATGTGTATTTCGTGGACAAGATCATAGTTTTTGTTCTTATGCTAAAATATCTTTGAAGGATTTTTTTCAGTTATATCATTACGATAAATCAAGACTGCTGGCAAAGCACTTATGAAGCACATTCAAAAGAGGATATCATTTGGAACAAAGGTGGAATATAGTCTTAACTCTATACAATTGGATTTAATTAACAATATAATACGTTATTGTGAAATTGTCACTTAGAGGTCTAGGAAAATAAATTATGAATTGAATAATAACAAATTGATAGCGTGTGTTTGCGGTTCCTTTTACTTTGTTTACAAACATAATCTCAATCTTTAAAAAGAAAATTACGTAATATAAATTAGTGTGGATAAATGTCATAATTATTGATGTTCTCAAATATGATTAAAAAAATGCATTCATATGAAACATACATTAACTCAATCGTTTGCTGAGTATACTCTATGCTCAGTGATTTCACGTACTAGTTGCTTATTTAACGAACAGCTTATGAAACATGAATAACCTACATATTTCATTTCTTATGTAGAGTAGAACGTTTCAAAGTACATATGCGTTGTTTGTGTCTTTACAGACGACTATAATGTGTTCCAGATATCAGTAGGAAATGAGTATTCAATTCCTTGAATATACCGCATGATATTACTACGTACCTTCGAAATAGAGCTTCGTTGGGTAGAAGTACCAATTTAGGCTTAATATTATTAACGATACAATATTCTAACACGTAGGGTGGCAATTATCACAAGTACAAAATAACACAGGGCAGCAAATCCTGAATTGTTATATGTGTATCATACGAAAGTGTAACAACTAATTTCCGCAGTGTCCAGTTCATGCACTTTGTATATGTTTGTTTATATGCAGAAGGTACCAATGTACGTATCCGATCCTGGAGAAGACGAGTATGAAAACGCAACAAATATGGACAATCGTGCCAAAACATATACTCGAACATTTTGCCAGGTATAACAGGAACAGTCATTTTTGATGCAACATTTTAAATGTCATATATATTTCCAGATTCCTAGCATGAAAACGTAATTAAGGAGGGCTAGCTTATCAAGTAGCAAGAATATTATGTGAAAGTTGCTTCGTTTGACATGTATTCTCGGTGGTCATGACAACACACCCAATCAAATCAGTACAATAATTGAAAACATTTCTAAGAAATATTTATCACCTCAGATACAAACCATTGTCCGTTTCTAAATGTGCATGTGAAGGGGATAGACTCCTACATCGATGGTGTTTTCCTGCTTGTGTGTACCTTGCTTATCGCGACTAATATTTAATTTCTTACGCATATCGGTAAGTCTAAGTGGTCATATGTTATACCTTTTCAACGGACAATTTGTACGATATTTGACCACCACCACATACAGACGTGTGTTGAACCTCTAATGATCATACCCGCACATGCATGCATAACACGTGCGTGCCACCGTACTGATTGCTACAATGGATCAAACTCACCATTTTTGAGAAGACCATTCATGTCGTATCAATATCTTTAAAGTGAACTACAAAGTTGCAGCGATTAGTAAACATTAGGTTTGATAATGCAGTATTGTTTATATCATATATTAATATAGTTTGCATTGATGAATCTATTCAATACAACTCTAATGTCTTGGTATATACTAATTTTTTTTTTGTTGATAAAACCAAAACGGTTAAATGGATCCTGAATTCTTATTACATTGGACTACCAGTTTGAAATATGCTCTATTGTCATGCTGAATACATTATCAGAAATCAATGTAAGTTTGAAGCCAAGAAAGATAAACCGTTGTATATTATCTTTGCAAACGTATTCTTTAGCATCAACTGTGAACTTGCTATGAGAAAGTCACATGACGAACAAATATGAATGCTGAATCTAAGACTAATGTCGCTGAATCTGTAATTACATAATATTTTCATTCTTCTGGAAGAATAAAACCAGTTTGATTTCATATGGATTTTATTATTTTTTTCAGGCATTTTCGATGATCCCCTTACGCACTGCATCTGGATATATGTATATATACATATTCAATTAACTTATTGGTTGCATGGATACATGATTTAAATAGCCTTTACATTGACCTACAGCGTACTATATCTTATCCATGCTGAAAGGATTGGTCTTTTTAAATGTAATTGGCGCATATCCGTCATGAGATCCGGAATACTCCATTCATATTATGTATTGCATTGCCATGTCCCCATTATCTATCCCTTACCACTGCAAACCTCCTACTGCCTAGAACGTGTTAATAGCTATGCTGAGAAAGCTGTTATAAGAAACCAGTTATAGATCATGTCGCTTTAGAAAAGCAAGTCTGCGAACCACAAACGTTTCCGTAATTAAAGGGTAATATTTATATACACCTGGAAGGTTCTTTTAAAATCTGTGGTGATTCAATTCAGCCTAGTTTCATGGAAAGCGTGAATGGCGTTGTTGTCTATTGTATCATGTGGCAAAGTCATGGATCACTCGAGTCTGAACTATCAATGTTTCTGAGTGGTACTTATGGTGACATTGAATTAGGAAGTTAACGAGCCTTACCTAATGACTATGTTTTACCGTACTTGAAATACAATATTGCTTGAGAATTACGTGCCTATCGCATTGTATTAATTTTCTAATAGTTTTCTAC
Source organism: Unio delphinus (assembly GCA_029339505.1). Lineage (NCBI taxonomy): Eukaryota > Metazoa > Mollusca > Bivalvia > Unionida > Unionidae > Unio > Unio delphinus. The sequence continues at coordinate 149,782 of JAQISU010000330.1, forward strand.
TAATTGTAGTCATTAGCTTTAACACTTTAGCATCATGGTAAGTAACCAAAGACGTATTATATCATCACATCGAGTACTTTAGTTTAGTCTAGCTTTTAAATCATTTTCTGTGCAAACAGTTGACATTTAAAATCGGTAATGCGTAGTTGTAGAATGTGTTCATGGTCAGTAAAAATGTACCTTGTCGAATAAGTATAATATATTTGTTCTTTCGTTACTATAGGAAGAAGAACGCTATTGGACAGTGAAGCAGGAACAATTAGAGATATTGCCTTTCAGAATCATTCTCAAAAGCAAAGCATCGAATGACATTTGTATAAATTATACGCTGCTGTTTCATTACCATGACGAGGTAAGTAAAAAATGAAACATTTGTGGTATCACCAATGTGTTGGTGATGGTATTATGATAAACGTTAATTTCAAAAGTGTATATGCAAGGAAACTAGTATGTTTGTACATTCAGATTCTCTATGCAGAGATAAAGTATATCTGATATAAGAACCTTTTCGGGTTTAAACAATAGTATCATATTTATACCAGTGACATAAATACAAAACACTGACAATTTAAAGGAAATCTTGTTAACCGTCAAGGCCATATTTGTTTCATACAACTGGTGTTCGTTTTCATAATTTTAATGGAGTTAAACTTGGTACTGTTTCAATAATAAAATATACTGCTTTTGAAAATAAACCTTTCTGAGTAAAACTACATGAAATAAGTAAATGCTGTACATTAACATTTTATTGTATTGCATAAATCCAGATATAATCTGATAATAAATCTTATGTTGTTGACTAACCCTTAACAGTAAATAAAACTTTTATCAAGTGCCATTAACTATCACAATTGTTTCTTTTGCATGAAAATGTATGTACTATTTAAAGAACATCAAACTTAACTATTGATTCTTTCTAATATTTGCATATGTTAATGTGTCTTCGACTGTTTCCAGCGTAGGAAAGTGCACTTTAGCAGAGCGACCTACTGGCGGGATGGGAAGCCCGTAACTAGGTGTTGAAACAGATTGACCAGGTACAGAAATGGCAGCATGAAACAGGCAACAAACCTATCGTTGTGCACTGCATGTAACTATATCTCACATTCGTTTATTATTTTCCATTGGCAAGCAGCAACCCAACCCATTTATGATACAGACAACACTTCTCGTGCAGCTTAACTCAGCTCTGGTGACCTAATTGTTTGTATTTCTGGATACTGAGAGTCATTAACAATCCCATAAACCATTATCATAACTGAACGTATTCCTTGCTAATTTTTATTATCCAGATAAATATATTAATCAAAAGCAATGTCTCCCGATCGTCATCTACAATACGGTTATTATGTTTGTCTCATAGACATTATGCCGTTATATGTATTTACTAAAGCTTAATAATGAAATATCAAGAACAATAGTAATAAGATATTACACACGTATACTGAACTGCAAGTATGTATAATAAAAGCAAACGTGATAATCATTACTCCATCACGTCAAGGACTGAGCTCATCGCATCATTGTTTAGGTGTGTAGTAAGGTTCAAATTTGACATCAAAATCAATAATTAATATTTAGCGTCATAGTTTACTACGAACAGACATATGATGCTCTTTATTTCTAGAAATATGTAACATATATATCTAGCCAACAATATTATAAATGTCTCACATCATATAGAAAGGTAGGAATAAGTTATTTTAATTACTAAACAATTCTGAAACAGTAACAATGTACTGGAACAGACGTAACATATACATGTTTTTCTTCAGGCGAAATGGATATAACTTTTCTTTCAACCAGGAATGGCGCAGACAGATGCGGCCTATTCTGTGTGATTGCCGCATTGTTCGAAGGGATCAAGATCGAGCAGGATGTTGCTGTTGAACGAATCATCAAACAGATGCGACGTAGACGGCCTCAAATCATACCAAATGTAGTAAGATCTGAAAGTAGTTAACAAATTAACTATTACGTTATGAACACTATACATTATATTTTAGGCAAGATATAAGAATATAATTTTTCTTTACTACTGACATCATATATAGAAGTAATTGCATTCATGTGGCACATATTTCGCTGGTATTCAAAGTCTTAGGTGGTTACTTAGGTGGTTAATTATACTGTTTACCAACATTGTGTAGAGTGAACGTGAGAGAGAGAGAGAGAGAGAGAGAGAGAGAGAGAGAGAGAGAGAGAGAGAGAGAGAGGTGGGTGGAGATACATAGATACATACATACATACATACATACATACATACATACATACATATATATATATATACATATATATATATATATATATATATATATATATATATATATATATAAACAAAAAGACGTAAAGATAGATCGATAGATAGATATAGATAGATAAACCTACATACATGCATATACACCGACATACATACATACATGCATACATACATACATACATACATACATGCATACATGCATACATACATACATGCATGCATGCATGCATACATACATACTTACATGCATGCATGCATGAATACATACATACATACATACATACATACATACATACATACATACATACATACATACATACATACATACATACATGCATGCATGCATGCATATGCATATAAGAACAAAGCGTGAATGGCGTTGTTTTCTATTGTATCATGTGGCAAAGTCATGAATCACACGCTTTTATATATATATATATATATATATATATATATTTATATATATAAACATACATACATAAATACGTACATACATGCATGCATGCATGCATGCATGCATACATACATACATACATACATACATACATACATACATACATACATGCATGCATGCATGCATATGCATATAAGAACAAAGCGTGAATGGCGTTGTTTTCTATTGTATTATGTGGCAAAGTCATGAATCACACGCTTTTATATATATATATATATATATATATATATATATATATACATACATACATACATACATACATACATGCATGCATGCATGCATGCATGCATACATCCATACATACATACATACATACATACATACATACATACATACATACATACATACATGCATGCATGCATGCATGCATGCATGCATGCATACATACATACATACATACATACATACATACATACATACATACATACATACATACATACATACATACACTCTGCTAAATTGGTTTAAAATTGTAATCATTCCAGGATCAGTTCAAGTCATGCTTCGATGCTGTATTGGACTACCTAGATTAGTTCGACACGTACTCTAATTTCGCAGGACTGTAAATAAGCTGACTGCACATAAACTGCACTCCCTCATTTCAAATTAGCTATTTAAATTCAATATTTATTTGTACTTTATAAATTACTTAAAATCTCATTTTATAACTCGCTTCTACTTTTATATCTGCTGTTGTCAATATACATTGACTTATAATACGTTTGCTTACATAAAATTATAATCAAAGAAAGCAATCGGCGTCTTCATAAAACATGACATATTATTCGTCTATAAAATAAGTCAATACGTTTTATCACATCCAGACAAACTTAAAGCAAAATGATCTCGTTGATTGTATCTCTTGACCCTGCAAATTTCATTTTACCTGATTTTGTACTTAATTTGTTAGAGTTTGTCAAATTAGGGTCCATTTTGGTAAGACTGCGCAGAATTTTGTTTCTATCAATCATGTACCGGTATCGAGAATGAAAAATTTTGTTTTGATTTTTTTCTTGTTTACCCTATAGTTCTCTAAGCTACAATGTCAACAATGTTAATCCTACATAACACTATGGTATAGCTTGTTTACACGAGACCACAAAAGTTTCATAACCAATCACGTTTGATCCTTTTGTGTATGCATTTTGATAAATCGTACACAGCATTAAAATGCAAACTTCTACCTTTAGGTCATCTTTAGTTTTGCATACGCAACATTTTCATAATAATCTTTATAATAGTGTGCATTGTAAGTATGATAAATTTGAAGAAAGAAAAAAACATCTATGCAATTATATAACTGATGTTTCCTGTACTTATATTAAAAAAAAATATGTTATGAGTATTGTTAAATCGCCATATTTGTTTATGAGACATCGAATTTACTGAACTTCTTACAGTGATCTTAATATCAACTTATCTTCATTTTCATTTAGATTGTTACGTTTACATCTATTTATTGTAATGCTATTAACTCTGAAATGGATTGAAGATCAGATGACGTGAGTGCAACTGTTGTCTTTGATTAAATACACAAGTGAACAAACATATGTTTAATCCAATTTCGATAACTGCAATGTTATTGTCGCAATAGAAATTCCTGTAATAAACAAAACTGTTATGTATTGAATACAATTAAAAAGTCATGTATATCGGAGCTTTATGACCTGTTTTACATCGGAAATGTAGGTTATGTGATCTAGATACTAGTGTAAGATCGGAAGACAGCAACTTACTTCCATAAATTAGTATTGGTGTTTCTGTAATATTCAATTAATAATTATTGTAAGAAGTTTTTTGTAAATATCCCACTGTTTGCTCCGCTCTTCAAACGACTGGCCCTCACTTTGAAATTTACATTAGAGTAGCTATACAGCAGAAACATGCCCAGACACCTATACATATTTCCTTGGAATTTGGATTGATTTGTCCTTTATATATGTAAACCCAAATTATATATGAACCTTTAATCAATGAACAAAACCTGAAAATATTAAAACATATATAGTATTCAATTTCTTAAGAAATATGTCCTAAAACTGAAACGATTTTATTTCTGCCAGGTTATTATGTAATGATTAGTTAGAACACGTAATATTGATACCTAGTTTTGACACACTTGATTAATATAAACATGCTGTCAGGTCATACTATTGCAGCTATGTAAATACAATTAGGCTATTTGGTGTTTTTGTTTCTTCTTCTACTTTCTAAATATATACTCCGCTTTACTAGCGTTTGTGTCATCATATAAGGAACGAATGCACTTTATTTAAATAGTTTATTGCATCTTGATGTGGTTATTATACAATTGCGAACACTATTATGATTATTCGTTGAATTGTTGTCTACATGATATCTTTCTCCTATGCAAAATTGTTGTACTAAGAGTCCTTATTGTTATGGACCAGACATACTGTCTCTTCTTTGTCGCTTGTAGTACTTGAACCCATTACTTATGAATAGTTAAGTAATTGTATCAAGTATTATATTCATGCAAAAATTCAGATTTAGTATAATTGATCTAATGAGAAGGGTTCAAGTGCAATTACAAGCTGACCAGTGTAAGTACTACCTGTACAATTATCATGTGCTTTAGACAGATGTTACTCAACACCCATAACGTTTTTTTTCTAAAATGAAAATATAATTCTTCACCATGCTTCTGATATTGTTCCTAATTATAGAACGTTAGAACATCTTGTAATGCTATGTTTTACTTATGTCGTTAGGCGTGAAAGTTTGCATTTTCATGCAAGGTATGTATTATGTTTATGGGAACATGTTGGAGAATTTGAAAGCATGATATTATCACTATCACGATTAGTTCATTTCGGTGGGTCGTTTTGAGTAAGTAAGTATAAACCAAATGATGTCTGGCTTGTTTATTGTAGTTCCTAGTGTTTAGTGCGCTGGCGTTACCCCTTCCCCATTTCTCAGCTGCAGTATTGGACAAATCCACGTGGATGCTGTTGTGCAGGTGAGAAGTAATTTTCAAATTGGTTTTGGTCCATAACTCTAGAGGAACAGGTCAATTGTATGTTTCTCAGCTTGTGGGTATAAACTCCATTAAAGCTACCAAATATTTAAGCTGTCTATGAGCACATTTTTGCACTTGTGTGTATCGTTGTGGACATTGATTATATCGTTGTATTTATGCCTGGATCGTGCAAGAAATTCCTGCTGACTTTCCGTAGCGGATCCGAAATATGTCGTAAATGACTAAGTTATTAATATATCAAATTGTCAAGTATTACCTTCATGGATATTAGTGATAAATATACACGCGTTCAACATTTCTTGAAAACTAAAGTTGCTTTCGTTTATCATCTGTTAATGTACTTAATAATAATTGTAACATGAATTATCATCCGCAGATGATGCAACTAAATACAACTTTTCCAGTTTAAACCATCTCAGTATAAGGTTTAAAATCAACTGAGATTTACCAGTTCCCGACCACCCAATGATAATCGCATGGTAGCTTTTAGAATGCATTTGATGATGTTTAACTCTGTCGCTCTGGTGTTACTAAAACTTAAATAATTGCCATGTTGGGCGCAGACATCGCATACTAACAATATGTGTTTATATTGTACGTAATGCATAAATATGACTGAAACCATTACGTATATAACGATAATGATGTTCAATCACAAATTTATGTGCTTGGTTTTCATCACGCACTTGTATTTACTTTGCTGGATTGCCGATGTCCAGATATTACAGCGGTATCTTGTAAATTACCATGAACTCCATGGGTAAATTGTCCTATATGATGGCAAAACCGACCACACGCGATGCAGAACCGGTTATTCAAACCGATGGCGCTAATTAGCATCAGAAGGTAGCCATACAACTATAATTTATAAGAACTATACATCACCGATGTAAAACTGATTCACGAGTTACACTGAAATAAAATCTGCGAGTTAATAGAATCGCTTATACTTTCTTTATAACATAGATAATGACATGGGAATTGCTACGAGCCGGTATATTATAATGTATTCATTTCATTAAAATCCAGTTTGGTACAGTCAAAAAACATTGGAGATTAGCAAATTACCGAAATCAGAACACTTTGACAAGCGACCTGCAGCCGCGTAGTTGGTCAGAGAGACAACGATGTCGATGTATCTACTGGGACCAAGAAAAGGTCAACATGGTTGGTTTGATGTTAGCTATCTCAATGAAGTTCGTCAAGCACATGCGGTAAATGTTAAGCAAAAGCCTACTCAAGCATATACATACGTGTTAACAGTCGTTGATATTGCATGCACAAATATAAAAATCGCAATCAAATAAAATGGCAGTATAAGTAGCAGATGCATTTACACGAACGTATCATTGGGCACACTAAACACAGCTACGATTAGTTCAAAGTTATTCTGCCAAAGGAATTCATGGAGCGACATACAAAAGCAGTTTGAAGCGAACACCCTGGACTACTTCATGATCAACCAATTATTATACGATTCAATCGAACACATTACGTACGATTGTATGGACAATAGTATATTCTGGAATTATGGACGATGAAGGGTTACACAAAAACAAAACGTCGATCTCCATATTAGGTGGTAGGAATGTCTGGTGTTGTTGCTGTGTTAAGCAACAACGATATCCGCCACAAAATAGGACAATATGTATAATTGCAAAAACGATTGACAGACATCAAGCTTGTACTAGGTATATTTTAAACGTGGTACATTAGAAAGTAATAAAAACAAACTAACCGATCCAATCTAGAAACTACCATGAATATAAGTATCAGCAAGGCAACAACAGTAAAAGGGACGATTTATCGACTAGATTCAACTGTCCTTCACATTCTATTTCTTTATCAGCGGCTACTGATTGTTGTTGAAAATACAAAGCTATGAACACAATTGATCTTACAAAACAAAGTTAGTACTACCTCTACCACTATACATTCTTCAATTGATCTTACAAAACAAAGTTAGTACTACCTCTACCACTATACATTCTATACACGCCAATACCACATTTCGTCATATGTGACCAAGCTGATCATTAATCCACTACATATTATTTTGGTTTTGTCGCCATGAACATACTTACACAAGATCTAGTGACAAAAGCAGTTTCGCGATCAAATATGAGTTTAGGTTGTTTAGTTATCGCTTAGATTTGCGCTAACGTTGTTTTCATTATTGTTCCATGGATTACTTGATTCTTTTGTTGTGGAAACTGTGATCTTTGCTAGAACGTCACATATATTAACAAGCTGAGATAAAATGCACTTGCCTCTTGAAGCAGCTTAGTATGCCAAGTTGGACAATGCAATTAGATAGTCCACGTCCGATATTGCTAAACCAGGTGATGAATCAACCATGATTTCGTGTCCGAGAGTCAAACAGGATTGTTTTTGATCACGCAATTAAATACAAATGTCACCACAGTTTCTACAATAGCGCTACTAAGTTAGCAACTTTGTACTTTATCAGATTGCATGAGTGTCCCTACTTTGATCCGATTCGTCTTTGGCCCGATAATCATCCTATACCTATTAATATAAATCAATACAACAAGTTTAATAGTACATCTAAAACGGTTGCAATCAAGACATAATGATACCACATTTTATCGTATGTAACCAAGATGATTATCAATCCTATACACTGTATGTTTAGGTCTCCATGGAAGAATTCAATAGCATTTAGGAATCAATCCTCTACACTGTATGTCAATGGTCTCAATGGAGACCATTGAAGCAATTCAATAACATTTAGGAACTGTATCGAGCCATACTCTTCTTTCTTTCTGACTCCGATACAATTGAAATCACGATCAAACACTCATTTAAGGTGCTTAGTCATCGCTTATGTGTGGTGCTAATTTTAACAAGCAACATCTAACACAAATTTATAATAACCAACCTGCTTGACTAATCAATTCGTCCCGGGATTCAGCCACAGTTGTGGCTTGCTAAAATCGCCACACACGACAATTCTGACCAGGCCAGTAGCCAGTCACGCAAAACGTATGTTCGTTTTGTTAGTCAGCATGGTATAAATTGCCAAATTATATACTAAATGACAGCTTGAAATATGATTGTCCTCCTTCTTTTGGTTGGTCTCCCAGTATCAGCAAGCAATCGTCACAAATTATGTTTGATGTTTAACGTGTCTATTGGTGCTTGTAATTTGCGAGGTTATGTGTGGAGGTCAGAAAAGCAATGATCTAAATGTTAGTCTCAAACTTATACCTGGAAATGAATGCACTATTGGTATTTCGTTTCACAAAGCAAAAATCGTAGTTGCAATCATGCTTACCTACAAAACCTTGTACGCCGATATAGGATTATCGTTGATCAGAACATTATAATTTGGCCCAGCAAGGTCAATGGTAGCCATGATAAACTGTTCGCTTAATATTGGATTAATTGCAACCGGCAAACGTAAGTGAAACGGGCAATATAAATGGCTGATCTAGTCGAAGATTATCGTGTGTCAGCTCCATATGACATTTATTTGTTTAGCTGTGTAGCGATGTAGTTTCTTGCAAAACAACATAGCTGATAAGCTCGATTGCATATGCGCAAGATTGACTTCAAGCAAATTTCCAGTATGGAATATTACCACTTGGGGTGTCTTTTAAGAAAACAAAATCTAATGAGTTATTTGCGGGCAAATATCTGAACGACATGGGACTATTATACGACTAGCTATAATACAATCGTAGCTGCGTCAACGCAATGTCTAACTCGCAGCCGTTCAGGGCTGAGATAGTGTTCGAAAAAGCAGCTTCGAATTCAGGCAAAGTTGGACTAGCGGAAACCATCGTGGTGGCGCTATAATATATATTCGATGTATTATCAATTTACGGATTTAAGTGTTATACTTTCACAAATTCCCCGGTTATGTATATACAGCATGTGTATCAGCTGAGAAGTGTTACATACGAAATCGATGCATCATTGATAAATGGTCATGCTTCACATAAAATGACCAGAATTTTGTACCACTGTTTAACAGATCCAATTCAACTCCCAATAATTTGTCAGACGAATCCCTCCATATACTGGTGGTGATATACAGGTGTTAAAATTGGTAAATTTTGCCGAGCTGAATATTGAAAGCATTTTCATATGGGTGATCACTGCAGTATAACTGCAGTGTCAGGTATTCCTTTTGGATATGTTGGTAACCATTTACTTGCCTGAGAATGGTCTCATTGGAGGATAACATAAGATCCTTGCCAACACCAGTAAACGTCGTTTCGTATCGTAGTATATCATTTGATCTTTCTACACCGTCGAGATCACCAAGTTGCAAATATATATCAGGTAATGTTGAGTTGACCACGGTAGGTTTTCTAAATATTCATAGGATGCCCTATGTTCTTGAAAATTGACTCTAAATGTGGTTAATTTATTGTCTTTAATTGCTGATATCATGTCTATTTGTCGCTTTGTATTCACGTCATCGTCGCAGTCTGTCAATCGCACAACTACAGTGGGTTTTCTATTTTTTTGCTCCCCTGACATTGTACATATGTTTACACTGGTCTAAAACAATTTAGAAGTCGCCTGCGTCAGAGAAAAAAATGTTTTTTTTTAATATGGATTTGAATGTGCTGAACTGAGAAACGAAAATTAAAACAACTGATTCGCTACTGTTTCGAAGATAGTGATGTTTTCTTTTTACATTAAACGTCGATGTAAATTGTATAGATAGTAATGTTTAAATCATAAATTGGAAACCTTTTGTGTGTTGTCAATGCCCGTGACAATGTTCTTCTTCAGGTTCAGCTTGATGTGCAAGAGTGGTGACACAATATTCCCTGATTCAACAAGTGATGGATGCTGACCACTTTTCCTCCCAAGCTTCAATGACTGTCAGAGTTCCAATCACTATCGATGCAGTGGGAGAGTCTAGCACGACTATCCCATTCTCAGTGAAAACAACAGTACTTTGTGTATCCAGTCTGCATACCAAGCAAGATGGCAAGAATTTTAAACTCGCCAAAAGGCGTCATCTTATATAGGCAAACATGTATGTACCTTAATGGTTGTTTTATGTTTTCACGGGCTTTCTCATTATGGACCGCATAACCAACTGAATGTTGTCTAAACATTTTCGATTATGCAGCAAAACAGATTTAAGACTCGTCTTCGATGAACCAATGAACAGTCTCCACTCATCTTAAATATGTTGATTGCTGACATCACATACTCGACGTTGTGGCAGTCTACAAGATCAACTTCCATGAAGAAGAATGGGACAATATTATTTTGATGGTCACGGAAACCCTAATATAAGCTCCAGGAGATGCCGTCTGGAGTCCAAGAGCTGTACCTTTCTCTTGGAGAGTTGCAAATATTTAAGAATGTCATTCAGTTGACATCGTGTTATCAGGTGTGGTTCAAGGAAGAAGGATGGGAGACGAAACGAGTCATGTGACATTGATACTTCAGAACTAGGAGTTTCATCTTTTTCCTCGTCCTCCTCTAGGAATTTGAGTATGATTTTGGTGCATCAGAAACTGGCAGTTATGTCTTTGAGGCACTCTGGATATAGCCGATGACATATTTGGATGATACAGTCAGATATTTCGTCTTTCACACACCTTACACAACTCGGGACTCATACAGTAGAAACAATGTGTTGATTCTCGAAAATGGTCATTGACACTGCACAAAGAATAGATTTCCTTTCCTGTCCAACCCCTTGCGATGATACATAGCACAGCTGTTGCAGCATATGCTTATCTTTCACGTCCTGTCCTCGTCACTAATTGTGTGGCCACAATACATGTGTTTTTCGTAAGCACATATTTGCGCTTCTGTGATGCAAAGATCACATCAACATCATAGTCATTTTCATTGTTCACACAAGTACGAGGCATCTCTGGTCACCGTGAACTAAATAGAAATGTGCCTCGTTGAAAATCAAACACTGATAATTAGGAGAGCATGATACTCGATCAATTCTAGAGCATATATTGGGCACAGTGATAGAAGTTTAGTTATGACTGCATCTTCCATGACTTCAATGTAATACCATTATGTAATTCATAACATGTATGACGCAATACCAGCTTCGGATTCCATCATTCATTGTTGCATATAATCAGCAAGTACCGTCCAAACCCAATCATTTATGTTTTTCATCAATTAAGTCAAAGATGTAATTTCTTGTTCCTGATTTAAATTGATATCCTTTCTCTATGTGACTCACTTATTCTACATCGTTCCCAAGTCAAGTGTCGTATATACTAAACCAGTCTCATATATTTAAAACCAAAGCTAATTAAAACGGTTCAGCATGAATTTTGTTCTCAGTGACTCAGAAATAATAAAGTGTGACTTCATTCATTTTGGATGTCGGTTATTGTTATTGGCATTTCATTTGTATGATTTCATCACGGATTATTTGCAGTGAAATATTTTAATATTCATCGCGGAATCATTATCCACAAATGTACTAAGTATTCGAACAACGGTACGGTATCGGTCCACGTGATAGTTCGTGCTTTACCTGCCGAAGACGATTCTGAAATGAAACAACTTTAATATCTCTAACTTCGGCAAGATTCATTTGCTGGAGGAATTTATATGTTGAGACATTCTGGAATACATCAACGTTTTTTTTCTTCAGGTTTTTTCGTCTCCCTGATCGCCGGTAAACATATATTATTACCAGAAACAGTAACTGAATTGTTTGCGGATAAACCTGCCAGTACTAATCAGTACTAATCAAAATATAATATGAGACTAAATGAAAACTGGGAGTTTTGTAAACGAAGATTATATATTCCTTTTTCAATGTCATTTTGCAAATCAGATCGGCAGGCATAAAACATACCTCTGTAGTGTTTCATCTTTCTTGGCTGTGCTTCCAAGATCCCACTGAATTACGACATCGGATATTCGCTGAACGGTGACAAATTATTGCGTTTGAAACCCGATAGTCGGAGGCCCGGTCCGTTGACATGTTTTAGTCTATATCTGAGTCCGACTCCATTCCAGATGCGGTTACAACCGCCTGTGTCGCTGCTGAAGTGATCGCATGTTATGCAGCCTAAGAGGAAAATAATCCAAAGACGCAAACAATTTTGGCCAGCGCGTTTAAGTGATCTATCTCACACTGTGTCAGTGCTAATTAGTTTGCACTACCACTCTGCAACGGCTCTGCGACGCTGATTGCTCTATTCGAATCAGTCACTTTGTCAAAGTCACAGTTTCATGTTGGTATTAAATACTGCAATGTATTGTGTATGACCCAAGTGTGTGAGATCTTCCAAATTGGGTCATCAGTGACTTTAATTTGTCGCACAGAACCTGAAAGAAGCGGTTTTTTGTATGAATATATTACGGAGATTTATCTGCTTGAGGCATCATCATAGTGCAATGCTCCAACAGATGTCCTGAGTAAATCTAGATGCTAAAAAAACACAAAACAATTTTATAGATCGATCTCTGATCATCAGTGACGTTAGTACGTGATAAGCAAGTGCAACATTTTGTTTCTCTATAACTCCAAAAGATCGTCCTCTCATGGCTCATATGTCCATTCAATCCCAGCCACGTCCGATATACGTCAAATCGTTTCTTCAACTGAAACTCTAAAAACTTTGGACTGACAGTCATTCGTGTGATGCGACCTGCCAATGAGATCAGCCCAATAGCTGTCTCCAAAACTGTGTCTCACGTCATTATGAGCTAAGACAGAGGGGAATATCTAACCCACCACACATTCGGAAGTAAGTGTCGTTCGTTTGTGTCGATGTCTTAGTAGGAATACACAGTGACAATTTCGTTAATGTATACAAAGTTACATCCGTATTCTCATCATCAGTGAGGAATAAATATTTGTTCTTCCTGCGTGTTGCTTTTTGTATCTTAGTCAGCGGAGAAAAAATGGTATTAATTCAAGTATACTGGTTTAGAGAGCACTGTGTGATAACGAATGTTGTCATGGTGTTCTTGGAACTGGGTAAACAAACATATCAAGTTAGGTGAATAAAACACAATCATTGTGAGTCAGATATAATAATACTTTGTGCGAATTAAATCTCTTTTGGACAAATTATGTTCAAGAATCAGTTACACCATAAGCCAAAATCATTAAGAAAATTCGTTTAACCGATTTCGAGAAACTAGGACTACATAAAGGAGGGGGAGTACAACACATGCGGATATAATATGTAATCTTACTTATAAAGGTGGGACAATACGTCTATTCGTTAAAGAGTTTCGAAATGGACCTTTAACTGACATTGTTCTTCTATATGATAGTGTAGAGACACGAAATAAGTCCTGCTGAATGCCATAAAGAGAGGAAAGGTGATATCTATATACACCGGGTATGAAAAAGATACACACTACCGATCAATATAATAGATTGTAATTATTGAACTCTTGAAAAGGATATATAGATTTCAACACCTCTTGGACAATATGTATTATAATTGTCTTGCAACTATAGGAAAGTAAAAGACATTTCGTTGACTACGAAGTACGAACAAATAAGCTTGCTTCGGTATGTGGTTAAACTGTTTCGTGCACAAGTGGACGTCTTTACACAATATTCTTTCATAACATACCATCATTGCAAAGAAAGTTTGTACTAATCTATCTATCTATCTATCTATCTATCTATCTATCTATCTATCTATCTATATATATATATATATATATATATATATATATATATATATATATATATATATATATATATATATATATATATATATATATATATATATATATGCGTGTGTGTGTGTGTGTGTTGTTACAAGCCAGGGTCTTTACTCGATCGAGCAAAAAAAAGCTGAGATGGAACTGAAATGACTTCATATATAGTCTATATCATCTCGACGTAAAATTGCATAAAGAGTAAATGTCAAAACTCTTTAGGATGGTAAGTAATATCCGGACTTTCCACGCACGATATAATTCCTTATAGCATGGTGTGTGATATCCAACTTCTATATCTAGCCCACAAAATCTAGAAATCGGCTCTCCGAATTATTTTTAAACCTTTCTGCGTATTGGAAAGACTAATATGTTAGATATTGCTGCAGAAGCGTTGGAATCAACACCATGTTAGAAAGCGTTTAAATGGTTAAACATAGATATCAAATATGTTTACATTGTGCATGAGTTGTCATATCCAGTATCAATAAGAATCCCCTAATGTCGCTAAGTCTTGTCGCCGAAATGTGTCGCTAAGTGTGTGTCGCCCCTATTTAACAGAGGCTAAGCTTAAGGAAGCATTCAAAAAGGGAATATAATTCCCAAGATGTATACGTAACATATAATCTTCTTACAGCTGTGTACCCAAACCCGATATATCGCCATGAGTACTCGGAATCGGCTCGAATACTGTTCTTTAACATTCTCCTACTGTAAGAACACACACAAATCTAGATACCGTTGAAAGGTTGAAAACAAAATCATCTCAGTAGTTGCCAAATTAAAACTGATTGATCCAATCGATCATTTTGTGCGTTTTCCGTACACGAGAACTCATATGATACACCTTATGTTTCTGATTTATTTAGACTAAATTCGCCAGAAAAGCTTTTGTGAGTCGATTCAAGTGGGTACGTAATGTCTCAACTGTATTGGTAAGATATCATTAGGGCATGCCGTGTACTCAACCCATTTGATCTAGCCGAAATTGTATCGAAATCGACGTGTCGAATTATCTTTAGACTTTTCCTACTATTGTAACATAAACAAATCTATATACTGCCTTCGAGTCGATATAATCAAAATCTTCTTAATATGCATCACGTTAGCACAAATATTGATCCACTCGATCCTAATAGTGCATGTATTTCATATCATGTAACCATAGGGCGCCCCTACGCAGATCGGTTCCATCCTTTGATATAAATTCTCAAAGGAAGATACATGCCAACATTGTTTTAAGATTGTACGTCATACAACCTCAATACAACCTATGTTGTCGTAAACCCATGTATGCAGCAGCGAGCATTTCCAGATCGGCAAGACGGATTTTCTTCAAAGTTCCGTACTAATGGAACCGACCCTTATGTAGATACTTGTAATGAGGCGTTTAAATCAAAACCCTCTAAGTCTGTGTTGAATTACTACAAGTATTAATGTATTATTACTGAAATTGATCTATATTATGTTTGTATTTTATACCCGGTATCTTTAGATTGAATTAGCATACATATTAATATATTATTGCTCAAATTGATCTATATTATGTGTGTATTTTATACCCGATATATTTAGATTGAATTAGTATAAATATTAATTTATTATTGCTCACATTGATCCATAGAATGTGTAAATTTCATGCCTGGTATCATTAAATTGCCCCTTATTTGGATGATTACTCTCCTTAATATTATTCAGGAGTTGCGATTTCAGTAAAATATAGATGAAATTTCAATGTATGATCCATGTCAAAATTGTTTAAAGCAAGGAGGTCATATTCAAACAATATACATAATATGTAATCTTCTCACGGCACGTGTTCGACATAATCCATTTATCTAGCCGCAAATTTCTGAAATTCGGCTAGACGAATAATTGTTTTTAAACTTTCCTATTGACAGGAATAGTCCCACATTTGATTCTGTCCAAAAGACGTCAAAATCAATCATTTGATGAGGAATAGAGTTAGTACAAATGATTGATCTATTAACATTTTCGGATTGATCAAAGCCGACACCCATAGTGCGCCATTATTTCACTATTTCCACTCGATGACATGTCAGGACGTCTATGGTTAGTGGACTTTATACCCTAGTGTTAAGAAATCAAACAAAGGACCATGTACAATCTGAATAAAGAGTTGACGTAATGGTTAAAATGGAAACGTAACATATAATCTCACAGCATGTGAATATATATAATTGCTTTATTTAGCCGCGATGTTTAATACATTGCCTGGAAAATGTTTCCTCACTACTTTCTCGATGTTTTAGAGACGTTAAAATCGATAGCCGCCAAGTAGGAGTGCAATTAGTGCCACACGTCGATACAATATATTAACAATTACTTGTTTAACACACCCTTAACCCATGGAGTGCTCCTCATTTCGCTGACTACTGTCAATTATATTCGACTGGTCTTACTTTGTGGGAGGAATTTATACACTTAAGTTACAATATAAAAGAACATTTTATGTAAAAACTCTAGAATGGGTGGATGAATTGGCCGAAGTGTAATCGTAAAATCGAATCTTCTTACTAAATATATTTAACAAGTTTAAACCACCTCCACCTAGCCTCAAAATCGGCTCGCTGAATCGTTATGAACGTTTCGCATTGATATGATGGATACTTATTTAGATAATATCGAATAGACGCTGAAATAAAATCATCTAAGCAGGGCTACACATTAGTACACATTCTTCCAACGATATATTAACATGTTTGTGTTTTGCATAAGTGAAAAAAACCAAAGATAATTGAGACCGTAACGTCGAACTAACAGTTAATATAATCGGTACAGAATGGTTCGCTGCTTTGCAGAGGATATACGTGATGTAAATATAAAGTTTTCACATTGACCTAGTTCATTAAAGTACAATAGACAGACAATACTTGATTTGTGTTTATTTTCTACATTTACAAGACAGTGCAATATATTGTCTTTAAACTGAACCCGTGTGGAATCTGCATTATTGTCAATTTTATATTTAATTGTCTTAAATTTAAACCTTTGATATGTTGCGGACATCGCCAGGTACAAATATAAACATGTCATAAATAAGAATCAAACTCTGTACGGCTAGGATTTTACTAATAAAAGAGCCACAAACCTCTGAAATATGTTACACTTATTAAACGTGGAGGGAATCAAGTCATATACTGTTTATATCGAAATCAGTCTCGGTACATTGATGCGTCATCATGGATCAGATTATGATTATCAATTACCCTTGTGTAAACTTAAAATAATAATTACGGCTAACGATAAATGAATTGTATTTATGCTATTGATCTGCAATCACTATCAGTTCCGTATATCAAGTACATGCGTCGTGTTGTACATAACGCATGTTCAATCCGGTGGACGATGAGAGACTGTCAGGAGTTTATTTCCTCACTAAAAGCCATGGATGTACACTCAGTCAAGGAGATTTTGCACTCATTTATGTATATAAATGTCAATCAAGTTCAAGTCAATGGTGATAGAGCAGCTGTAGTTGGTCTTTTAAGCACTATTTACCGACTTTTAAGTGATATATCCGCTACTCGACACACTAACCCAATATATGAGAGAAACCCTTACACCATTAAACCAACCATGACCGGTGTTAATTATACAACCTTACCGGTACAAAGTCTTCAATATAGTAAGACTGTATTGTTTATATTCATCAATGCACTAGCTATGAACACGAAATCAAGAATGCATTTAACTTAAATAAATATGATTCTAACTTACATTTATATTTTCCTAGCCTATACTTTATTGAATGTAGATCATATATAATTCCCTTTCAAAAGTTTATATTATATACTATTTTGCTACCAGCTTTAAATATGATGATCGTTCTCAATATATATTTAATAAATCTGTTGTGTCTGCTGGTTATTAATTTGTCATAGTTTATCTTTTATTTCCATAATATTTTGAGCAGCCAATTTGAAGAAATTAATAAATGGAATACTACATATAAACCTAAAGCTGAACTATTTATATCCGACATGTAGACTATTATTACATACATGTCATAATTATTTTCAAAGTGTATCCAACAAGAATAAATTTACATAGTATAGTAAAATAAGATATACGAACGAAACTAAGACAATGTCTTACGTGCTTAGGCTCGAATAAACAGTAACGTAGAAAGAGTGAAAATAACAAGCTTGTAAAACTTACTAAACATTTTATTGAGTACAAATATTTTTCAGAAAAGAAAAAAAAATACGTTTTTAAGAATCAATTCCAAAATTAATCCAAAAATAATTCGAAATATTATCCACTAGAGAAATTGAAAAATTCCTGGTAATAAAACGTCCAAATAATTCCAAGTTCGAATTCCAGAGAATTATCCAAAATGGAAGACGATGTCTCTTCATGAAGTCAGTTCTTGTTAATGAAAATCTATGAGCACATATTCTTCTCCAGATAACTAACAAAATAATTCCTCTTGATTCAAACGAATTGACATAATTTCCAGTACAAGGTAATTTATAATAACTCAAAAAGACACAACTTAATATTCTAACAGCCCAGTTTTATACTGAATAACTCGCTCCAAAACATAGTTTGTATATCTGTTTTTACGTAAACAAGAAAGGGGATAGGACCTTCTAGAATATCCCAGAACAATTTGACGTTCAAGAAATCACGTAAACAGCGTATTACCCAACTAAATTAGAAAAATGATTATACTTTACCCCATTTTGTCCTTGGAACCAACCAATCATTTTAAAAGTTTGCTTACACCTTTGAAACCAGGTCAGAAATGAGTTCAACACCTGGTGTTTATCCTGTAAGGTACAGGTTACCCCCCTTCTGTGAACGAATCTTAAAACTTAAAATTACAATTTTAAATCTAACAAACAAAAAAAAAATATAAATGACTTATATCAAATATACGTAACAAATGTATGTTGCTACACTTTTTCCCATATATGTAAAATAACGATTATCATTATAGAGTCAAATATTTATTTCAAAGTTGCAGCACAGACGGCGAACAGACCTTTTGCTAAAACGTCATTTGCTTAAAATAACGCTTCCTACTGAATGAAATATATAAGGACAATAACTCCAAACCAAAACCTCTAACTTACTGAGAGTTTTTCTAAATGAACTAGTTAAGTTTCTGACTTTTGTGTCGTGTGTTTTATTCAAATTTTGAACGCGCGTGTTTCGCTTACCTATTGACCTTTCATTTAGGTCGCACCGTCTCTGCTTCTGTAATTAGATGTACTCTTAGGTCTTATAACATAAACAGTGATAGTTGCTTTAAATAGTTTTATCGTTTATATTATAACCGAAAACAGACGAGACCTCTACTGTAAGAAACTTCCTATCAATCAGTAGAAACAAATAGAAGAATAATAATTTGTTTCACAGCAGCTTAGGTTGAGGTTGCAAATTGAAAAGGCGTGTGGGCAAATTAGAAAAGGACATGTTGAAAGATCACCTTTACGAATATTTGAATGAAAAGCGGAAACAGGTAAGGAAAAAGGGATAACCGGAGGTGGCTTTACTACTCAAGGAAGCGGTCATATTGCTTGTCCAAACAATATTACTTCTGACGTAGATAAATCAGAAATTCGGATTGGACGAAAACATGCTGGAACTAATTCTCCGGAAATCATTAATGAAATATCTGATATTTGTCGAAGATTATTAACTGGCGGTATTATGGACCGCAATAATATTAGTTCTCTCTATGATGAAATTGTTGATAAATATCACAGTGATTAAACAAATACGTAATCAATAAAATGATTGTACCTCCTTCTCAAGGTGAACCAATTATGATCAAAGAAGTATAGAGTAACATACAGAGATGGACTTATAGATGTTCTTCCATGGTTTACTTAGAATGATAGCTCCAAAAGCAATATCTATTGCAAAACAGATGAGAATGAAAACTATAGATTTTATTCGTGATAATTCTACTAGCGCAATTGATAATCCTGCCAGCATGTTTGACAATCACGGATAGACTAACACGATACGACAAAAAACCTCAACCATCAGTAAACGTACCAATACTGGCGTTATGCCTGCGAATGTCAGTAAAAATAAATCAAGCTCCAAGTCAAAAACTAGCCGAGTTGGCTGGTGAGGCAGAAAAAATATAGCTGCTAGACTCGAGCAGGAAGTGGTCTTCGTGTTAGACGATAATAATTATAATAAAATGTTCAAGCCTACATCTGATACAACACTCGATATGGAAGCACCGATTCTCAAACATTAATATACATAGATGATTATTAATTTTATTCTTATGAGAACCAAATCGCCGGGGAAGAATCGATATACAAGTTCAAAATACAAGTAGATGTTTCTTACCCGCTAAAGCATATATTGAAGTGGATGGTGAAATTATATCATCATATCAGAGGATAAACATTATTCAATCAACTGCGAAATTTATGCTCATGCATCACACAGTTATCCATAATACAAATCAGGAAATCATCACGACAATGCAACAGTCAAATCAGGTTATCTCTGTTATTGTATCCCCAGGAAAATACAAAAGTGTCTAGATTATTATACAAAAATAAAAGTACAATTACCAACATTTTTAATACCATAATAAAACCGACGAACAAAAAAATTAATAAAAGAACTGGACGATCTAATTAATGAAAACTAAATTACTCATGTCATGGAGAAAAACATCACCACCATCATCTCTTCTCGAAATAAAAAAAACAAGGTCGTCAGTTTGCACCAGGAATCGTTAATATCAATCCACTATTGCAGATAATCTTGTATGAGAAGTAAACGATGGGAATTTACAAATATATCTGGAAATATCAAATCAAGCTAAGCAGTGATATATTTATATACATTTACTTTGAAATTACCTCCTGTTTGTTTACGAGGCTGGTATAAATCATTACGTAAGATGTTAAACAGAGCTAGCGATTCTACAACTGAATCAAATGGATATATAATATGATGCATCACATTTATTGGAATAAATAGTACTTAAATAATCATAATCAGTCATATTTTATATTTTTGATTGAGTGTAAGATATTATAAATAATGTAAATCTGAACAAAAAAGAAAACAATTACATAATAATAATTCTTGAAATTGTTAAAAAATAAATAAATAAATAATAACAGAAATATATAACTTCACAGATTCTTTCTTTATTTAATGGGGTATATGACATTTAAAATTTTTCAAATCAGTAAGATTATTGAACATCATGGGGTGAATAATATTAATATAATTAAAATCTATCGTATTGTATAAATCTGATGAGATATAGATGATACAAACTAATGAAAATCTCTCCAAAACCAAACAGATTAAGATAAGATATTTAAACAGAACATTGTTTTTAATGATACTCGGGTAGAATAAAAGTAGACGATAATTAATCACGACATTGCCGCAAATTTCATTTTCATCGGCGACTTTGTCACTACTCGCACTGTTTTCACTTTCACTTTCAAAATTACCCTTACTGTTGCTTTCACGGTTTGATATAATCTTTCTAAAATGTCTCACGCGCTTGTCAATGTTTTTTCTTTATAGCAAATATAATTCATATATATATTATTACGTACTTAGGCTCGAATAAACGGTAACATAGAAAGAGTGAACATAACAGGCTTGTAAAAACTTAATCAACAATTTATTAAGCACAAATATTTTCCAGAAAAGAAAAATGAACTTCCGGTTTCAATAATCAATTCCAAAATTAATCCAAAAATAATTCAAAATATTATCCACTAGAGAAATTGGAAAACTCCTGGTAATAAAAGGTCCAAATAATTCCAAGTTCGAATCCAAGATAAAAGACGATGTCACATCATGAAGTCAGTTCTTGGTAGTAAAATTCTATGAGCACAATTCTTTTCCAGATAAATAATAAAATATTTCCTCTTGATCTAAACGAATTGAAATAATTTCCAATACAAGGTAATTTAAAATAACCCAAAACGACACAACTTAATATTCTAACAGCCCTAGTTCTACTAAATAGTTCGTTCTCAAAACATAATTAATATACCTGTTTTTACGTAAACAAGAAAGAGACCACATGATCTAAAATCTTTTAGAACAAATTTACGTTACAAAAAACCACATACACACCGTATGACCCAACTAAAAAATGAAAGATGTATACACAAAGCTCCATAATGTCCTTGGAACCAAACAATCATTTTAAAAGCTTGTTTACAACTCTGAAGCCAGGTCAGAAATGTCGTCAACACCTGATGTTTATTTTGTAAAGTACAAGTCATCTCACAATGAATAAATCTTAAACTTAAAATGTCAAACTTGAATCTGACAAAAAACAATAAAAATAAATAGATATGACTTATATCAATAATACGCAACACCTTTCCCCATAAAATATAAAGAAAGGTTTATATGATAAAACTTTCTTTTTACCACAAACCAATTTACACCTGAGGTTAAAAGAACTCGTATAAATTACATAAGGTATATGATATAAGATATTGTTATATACGGGAAAGAGCGTCTGCTATTATATTATATTTTCCCTTGATGTGCCGGATCTCAAGATTATATTCCTGCAATAACAAACTCCACCTTAGTTATCTTTGATTTTTATTTTTCAACTTGCCGATGAAAGTAAGGAGGGTGTGGTCAATAAATCTATAATCGAAGAAGGAGCTTAACTAAGATAAACTTCAAAATGTTAAGCCAACATCAATGCCAAACAATCCTTCTCGATAGTTGAATATTTTCTCTGGTGCTTATTTAATTTCTTTGAAAAATAGCACACTGGATGTTCAATACCATTTTTGTCTTACTGAATTAAATCTGCTCCAACACCAGCATTACTTGCATCTACAGATAATTTGAAAGAATGACTGACATTTGGAGCTGCAAGAACTCGTGCTGTTTGAAGTATGGTTTTTAACTTGTCAAAAGCCTCCTGACATTTTTCAGTCCAAAAGAACTTGTTTTCCTTCTTTAATAAATTTGTCAGGGGTTCTGCAATTATAGAAAAATTGGAACAACATTTCCAATAGTATCCGGCCATACCTAAAAACCGCATCAGTTGCTTTCTACTTTGAGGCACAGGGAATTTAGAAATAGCCTCAACTTTAGCATCTATTGGTTTAACTTGTCCATGTCCTACAATATGTCCTAAAAATGTTACACTATCACGGCAGAACTCACTTTAAGATAAATTAACTGTCTAACATGCATGAGTGAGTCTGTCAAACAATTTTCGAGTTGTTCCTAGATGTTCTGTCCAGGTGTCGTTGTACATGATGGCGTCATATACATAGGCATCACAATTTTCTAGACCAGAGGTGATTATATTCATAAGACGTTGAAATGTACTTAGCGACCCTTTCATCCCGAATGGCATCGCTTTATATTGGCAAAGTCCATCTGGAGTCACAAATGCCGAGAGTTCATTTGCTCTTTCCGTTAGTGGAATCTGCCAAAATCCTTTCAGAAGGTCAAATTTGGTGACATAATTGGCATTCCCGATTTTATCAATACAATCGTCAATTCTTGGTAATGGGAATGAATCTGTTTTTGTCACACTGTTCACCTTACTATAATCAGTGCACATACGGAAAGTCTTATCTGGTTTTTGGAACAAGTATGCATGGTGAACTCCAATCACTTTACTAGGCTCAATAAAATCATTCTCCAGCAAATATTGAATTTCCTTTTTCAATTATTCCTGTTTGAGTGGATTCATCCTGTATGGATGTTCTTTCATAGGTTTGGAATGTACAATTTCAACGTCATGAAACAATTTGTTTGTCCTTGTAGGATTATCTGGAATTAAGTGCTCATATTCAAATAATAACTGTTTCAGTTCATTTCTTTCTTGCACTTGCGATTGTGAAAGTTTCTTGTCTAGATCTTTCATAATTTCTGAATTACAAAGATTCGCCATTTCAATATCAATATAATATGATGATATTTCTTCACTGAGTGGAACAGGTACAAATAAATTATTTACACGTTTAACATGGCTATCTCTTTCAATATACTCTTTTAGCATGTTTATATGGCAGAGTTGTTTTTGTTTGCGCCTCCCAGGAGTATTTATGATGTAATTTAATTCATTAATTTTCCTGTCCTGTCAACTGTGTAGGGACCATAATATTTGGCCTGAAGAGGATTTTGTGGCATTGATAAGAGAGCCAGGACTATATCACCAGGCTGAAAATTCGTATCCTTCGATTTTGTTTATCATACTTCGATTTCATTTTAGATTGAGCAGAGTGCAGATTTGCTCTTGCGACCTCACAAGCCTTTGACAACTTGTATCTAAAATCGGAAACATGATCAAGAAGATTGATCTCAGTATCTTCTTTAGAGAGAAGTTTCTCTTTCAATAACCTCAATGGTCCACGCACAGTGTGTCCAAAAACCTGTTCAAAGGGACTGAAGCCTAAAGATTCTTGAACTGATTCACTAACAGCAAACAATAGTAAATTAATGCCATCATCCCAATCTTTATTCGTATCAAAACAATATGATCGGATCATATTTTTCAAAGTCTGATGGAATCTTTCTAATGCCCCTAGGCTTTCAGGGTGATAGGCAAAATATTGAATTGCTGAATGCCCATTTCATACATAACTTGTTGGAAAATTCCTGACATGAAGTTTGAAACTTGATCAGACTGAACATATTTGGGATGGCCATACTGAGTAAAAAAACTCTATCAAAGCCTTTACTATTGTTTTAGATTTTATATTCCTCAACGGAATAGCTTCTGGAAACCTTGTTGACGCACACATAATGGTCAAGAGGTCTTGGTTACCTGACTTGGTCTTGGGTAAGTGACCTACACAATCTACCTCTATTCTACTAAATGGTTCGTCAAAGGCAGCAATAAGTTGTAGATGAGCCTTGGTATCTTCTGATTTGTTTTCCTACCATTTGACAAGTATGACAAGATCTTTAGTATTTGGCAACATCACTTTTGATTTTTGACCAATAGAAGTGAGTCAAGATCTTGTGATAAGTTTTATTAATCCCTAAATGACCAGCTAAAGGAGTTTCATGGGCCATATTAAGTATTTCCTGTATGTCAATTAGAATTAGTATCTATGACATCAAAAGCGTCAGATGGTCTTGTGTTTCCGACTGGTGCTAGATCAACTACAGTAGCTTGTGTTGCTTTTACCCTAGAATGCTGAACGTGTTCAGCGTAATCACCAATATCCTTAGCGAACATCATAGATGGACCTGCTGATCTTGTATAATTATTAGAATATCTTGCTAAGCCCAATATTGTTGTGGCAACATCAACATCATGCTCAATAGATTCAATCTCTCTTCCATCAATCATATATATAGCACTGCTAAGTAATGCCATGATACCATTATTGACAAAGCCAACTTTGGCACCATCTGTATATGGCATATTAGCATCAACATTTTGTACAAGTGCTCCTTGTACGTCAATAAATGCTTCGGCGGGTAGAAAGTATTTGCTTGTATCTTGAGCCTGAAGTTAAATTCTTGATCTAATATTTGGTTATATTGTGTTATGGGAATAAAATTGATAATCGCGTACAGAATCATCTTTGAGAACTTGTGCATCTACGTGACGATTTGAACATTGTATTATATATTTCTTGGCCACTTCCCACTATCATATTTGCAGTAATATTTCCCTGAGCATCAAATCCATCATTTATCCGCGATGCTATTTTTGGATCCAATGCGTTGTTTATTATTTTGCTGATACTCTAAGGCACAATCTATGTAGATGTTATTTTTTTCTGGTGGTGGTTTCTTTCTTTCTCGAATTAATGTTAGTAGTTATTCTTATGCCGCCAAAAATGCTTTAACGGCAAGATCACCAACATTGCTAGTACCCTTATCACAAATACCATCAATAGCTTTCATCGATAACTGTTTTGAGATTGGTGTTATTTTTGGAGCCATCCTTGCAAAAAACCCTTGAATAACATTATCGAGACCATCTCCATAATATATCTTATAAACGTGTAATCGTGTATTTGCTACGTAGGTCATGGTTGGCTTATAGTGGTTGTAGTGTATGATCATTTTATGTAAATGTTTATATCTAATCAGTGAATTAATGACCGGTAATGATCAATCACTATTGTAATCATCAACTAGTTCATCAATAAATTCTCGATGCACAGCAATATCCATGATACCACCATCAAATAGTCGTCTGCAGATATCAGCGGCTTCATTAATTATTTCCTGTGAGTGATTTGCGGCTCGTTTACCCCCAATGAGAATTTATAATCGTGCTATGTCTCCGAGAACATTATTAGGACAACGAACAAGACCACTGCCCAAAGCGGAGCTTGGGGTTACACTCTGATAAAATCCACTACTAGTTGCACCTTGCGCGTCATCATCTTCTTCTCGGTCAGATGGGATATAATACTTTTGGTTTTTTGTCTCCGTGTTTGTGTCCGTGTTGGTGTTTGACTTTTTTTCTCTTTTCTTTCTTCGTTTTGTTTTTGTCGTTCTTCTTTTTATCGTACATCTTACTCAGTAATCCCATCTCGATACTTTATATTCCCCAAGGGTTTTGTATTTATACGACCAATCCTCTTGTTCCATTTATATAACCAATCAATCCATTCATCGCGCTTTATTCTATATGTCTTATATTCTTCTTTTGAAAAGAAAATATCACTTCTTAAATGATAGCTTTTATCAGCAAAATCACCAAAAGTGTGATATTCCTTTGGTTTTAATATTTCAAATTGTTTATTAGTGTTTTAGCCTCATCGGTAAATTTATCGATGAAAGAAAAACACACTTTTGAGTTTTACCAATATAACTTTCCTGTTCTTCATCATATGATTTAACTCAAGCTTTCTGTTTTAACAATGGGAGAATACCCTTTTTATATCTTCATCGTCAACAGTATCTCTCAGTATAGCTTTTACAGTGGTCAATGCAATTTTCTCAGTAGCTGAAGTTACCGGTTTAAATAATAGTGCAGTATTGTGGTCGCGCTTGTAATTTTTGTCTGACAGAAGCCCTTTACCGGTATAAATCATCTTATTGCTTCTAATTGCTCGCGAGCCAGTCTAGTTGTTAATGATTGTCCTACCGTTATTGTTATATGATATGATTTAATTGTAAACAGTTACCCCCCCCCAACACAATTTCTGTATTTGTGTTTTCAAACACTCGTGTGTTTTCATTTCCGTGTTCATTGATTTTATCGCTGGTGATCAAATCAATGCAGCGCAAAACAAAAACACCTACCAGGAAAGGTATCTTACCTGGAAAATATTTAAATCTCCTACAATGATATAGAATTTCAAACAAATACAAATTGTTAAAAGGACTTAGTTGTGTGTGAATAATCAGCGACAATGGGTTATACCTGTATTGAAACTTAATTTAGCAAATTACAAAATCACATGCCCTGTTTCAAAAACAAGTACGTGTTATGTTTTCAAAACACTACGTATTTCAAAAATATCTATACTTTTCATGGCAGTGTATTGTTCTGTTTAATGAGTTTCTTTATCATTTTAATCCTGGAATTTATTGTACGTTTGATCTGGTATTGTTGGCCCAATTGACTTCTAATCTTCTCGACTGCGGTTAAGGACAAAATGAAAAAAAAATTACGTCACTGTTATAGGCAATTGATTTATGAATAACCTGTTGTATCCTTTTAATTAGTGCATATTGTGAAGGTAGGACATATTTATTATTCTTAGCATTATCATCAAGATCTTGAAAATCAGAGAGAATCTGATTACAGTCTAATTTATCTGATAATTGTATTTTTTTTAAATTTTTGAATCTAAAATTTCATTTATTATGTAATTTATATCTTCGAAATTCAATATAAATATATATATATATATATATATATATATATATATATATATGTGTGTGTGTGTGTGTGTGTATGTGTGTGTATAATATATAATATATAAAATACAAAAAAATGGGGGTAAATTTTGACCCGTTTAGATACAATTATACACAAAGACAGCATGATCTCCATTCGCTCTAAAATGCCTTCGCATATTATCACGCCTAGAGATGTATATGTAATCTTAATTAAGGTTTATATGAAAGAACCCATGTGAACTCCTAAAATGCCTTCACATATTAGAAGTCCAGAAGGCACATGTATATAAGACAACACAACCCCATGTGGTCCCCTCAAGTGCCTTCGGATTTAAGGAGCCCCAGAGGAACACGAAACACAGTCCCCGAGTGAGAATCTAACCCGCCAAATAACGGTCTAGAACCACAGAGGGTGTTCATAGTGTATGACGTCACAACATATATATATATATATATATATATATATATATATATATATATATATATATATATATATATATATATATATATATATATATATATCTTAATTAATATATATATTAATTAATTAACAGTGATAGATGGAAGATTAGTTAAAGAATTATCAGTAGTTATACTATTTATATGATCAATTACAAACCCATCTTTGATCAATCCGTTGTAACATTCATATGTGAATCTATAGAAATAATGATTTTTCCCTCCAACACTAAATCTAAGATATTCATGATTATCAATAAACCCTAATGTTTCTTTTGCAATTTGCGGTGTCTGACTACACCACCCCGAGATGCTTCATCGTTCGTGATCACGGGATGTGGTTGAAATTATTGGTTCATTTATATACATATATACTATTTGTCTAATTACTTATTTGGTTTAATTATTACTTATTGAGAATCTATCAATGTAGTCGTGAGGTGTTCTTATGATTTTGTCGCTGACAGAGTCAGAGTCAGGGTTAGAGGTTTTAACTCGCTGATCATAATAGCGCTTAAGTTCCCTGTATTGCTTGCCACCACAATTGAAACATAGCTGCGATTTTCATCGCACACCCACCCCACTCATATGTATGGTAGCCGATCTAAGCTTTCACGTGAGACACTCTGTGAATGATATCTACAGAATTAATTTTTGCATGATTGTTACAAACGGTTAATGATCCTATTATAAGCCACTTACAGTGATTCATTATATAAAATTTTCTTATTTAAATACTTGTTTTAATTATAATATGGAGGAGTTCGAGCCTAGAAAAAATGCTAAATTCAATCTCCAAAGAGTATCCATAGATGTACCAAGGGTCTAATAAGTGATAGAATCATGTTGGGTAAAATCCATGAGCGATTTAACGAGTTTAAGAGCGATGGTGGATCTCACTGTTGGTCAACATTTCGAATAGATGGTAGTGTTGATTCAACCATGGAAGACAAAGAAGCAGCAACGATAATCTCGCGTCTTGACCATAGAACGTATATTTTTAGAGTGAAATTCATTATCCGTTCAGAAACAGGAAATTGGATTATACGTGATAAATTTGAACCCATCCTGAAAAAAAAAAGAACTGTCACTGTGAGTCAGGACTCCAAACCAGGAACGCTGACTGGAATTGACAAACCGTATTACGAGAGAGCTTATCCTGTAACCGCAGGTGTTTATGGGATCTATCCCATAAATGAAAAAACCGGATGTTGACAAATTAAAACCCATGCAACTGACACCGTTGACTTTGTCAAGAATAAATTGTGTAGCCGAACCAACAATAGAACATTTTAGAAATGCGATGCAAGGAAATCAATTGACGGATCTAATGCGCAAGAGAATAAAAGAATGCGCGTTAGCAGTCAGGGAGAATGGGGCCACAATTCAAAAAGTAGCTGATCTAGAAAAGATATTAAAATTCAAAATAACCGTAGTGACAATATTAGGAGAAGTATTATACGAACCGATGTATAAATTGAGGGGATCTCCAATCAAAATTATTGACCATAATGCACATGCTTGGACCTCAGCAGTAACAATATTTCCACGGGTTAGAACCATAAAATATCTACCCGTGGAGTTCTCCTCAGAGTTATCTGGGGAGAAGAAATTATTTGATGCTATTTATGAGTGAAGTAAAAACGATCCTGTGTCAGTGTAGTTATTTCAGAATTTTGAAGACGAATAGTGTAAATTCGATCAATTTGTAAGACCTAACGGCAACATATACCGTACTAAATCTCTTCAAGACGGGATGAGAACACTAGCTCGTGATTTTTTAACGGATAACGACGAGGGATTACTAACAAACTGTTTTACAATCCCGTCTGTTGCAGCTCATTTCGCGAGAAAGAAACATCTGTCGAAACCAGCAAGAGCTGAGTTTCTATCAGATGTCCAGGCAAGCTGCGTGAGGTACGGCCATCGTGGAATATGGAATACCAATTATGATCTTAAAATGTTATTTCAGTTTATATGGTTGTGTGTTATCCGGCAGGTTTACTTGGAATGGGTGAATGCTCTGAGTATTCTAAAAGATATGGGCATCCTACACACGAGATGACCCGTGTTACGATTAATGGGCCTCTACCCGATTTTGATCTAACTGGATTCGCTCGTGTGGTATCATTTCAATTCGCTAATGGACTTCATCCGTGCTGTTATGTTTGGTTTGGTAGATATATATCTGAAGAAACACTGGGTACCATTAGTGTTATTACGGTGTATGATTGATTCCAAAATAATGATATCGCTGATTGTCAGTGAAACAATTATATACTACCGAAACCATACTGAAGTTTGGTTACCACAACCCGATAGTCTAGATAGTATAATTGACGAAAACAAACAAAAATGTCCTGATCTCGACGAAGAATGTATCGTTAAATGGTCCAGGGATATCTTTGAGGTCAGAAATTATCACTCAAAGAAGCTCGGTTGAAGAAAAATTGGTAAATGTACCCAGGGTGGAAAAAATATGATCACAAGCAACATTATTCACGATTAATTCTAGATGATGCTGAATACGATTTTATAATCGCAGATGCAACATTTCGAGGTAAATATGTCAATCGTAAAGACGCTTTCTTGTCCGATGGAACAAAATTCGGTGCCGTTGTTACTTACATATATGGAGATAATCCCCAATACACACATTTAAGGGCGTCTAAGCTGGCTTATGCTTCTATTAATTTGCTATCGATGATAAATAAATTATTCTGACAACACAGAATCGCCATTGATTCATTTTTATACCGATGTAAAACATTGCGAAGCAGTGGCTGCATTTACAAATTCCAACGAGTGTTGGGGATCATGGAGAATAAAAAATGAAATATAACTTGATTATTCTAAGTCAGCGGATGATAGAATTGAAAACAATTACTTGAAAAATAATCAGATATCAGAACTAACGAGAACCCCTTCGATATCCGATCCAATATGTAGATATAAAACCAGTTACTTAAACGGTTGTGGTGCGTCAGGTAAGACGACTCGTGTGATTGAATTAATTCGATGGAAATCAAACATGATTTTGCTAACACTAACACACAGATTTGCAGAAGAGATGAAACAGCGAGGAGTTAATGCTTGGACTTATCACAGTTTCTTTCGATGGAAAGGTGACACATGAACTTCTGATCGAATGGGCCAGAAATATATTCCTGAATTATTATTTGGGATGAGAAATGCACAGTATCGTTAGGGATATTAACAATTTTTCTTGATTGGCTATTCTTAAAGAATATAGCTGTGATAATGTGCGGCGACCATGGTCAACCACACCATTTGTCGTTTTATCTCCACATGATTTGCTGAAGAATTGTGGAGATTATTATAAATAAATTAATACTGATCACAGATCTCTTGATAAAGAATTAAGTGAATGTAAAAAATTAATCAGATTACAACCGGATAAAATCAGGTATGAAATAGCGCGTGAAATAATTTCAGAAACGCCATGAAATGATTTTTGGGAATCATGGAGACCAGACGATTTGATAGTGGCAAGTAGAAGGGTAATCAAAGACACACTTCAGATGAAGTTATTTGAAACACACAAAGAAAAATTCTAAACACTTCCAGTGACATTGTGTTATATTCCTACGGATACACGAAGACAGAATATCGAAGTTGATATTCCAGAACAAACTGAGAAGCAGATTATCGTGTTAAATTATATTGTGTCGGTTAATATCAGTGTTGTCGGAGATGCATTGCGTGCTGATGATCTGCATGGACGCTAGGATACCCAATGACAATACATTCTTCACAGGGATTTACTATATCCGACACAGTTGTTTGGTAGATGATCGCATCGAGTGGTCGAATTTAGTTTATCTCACAGTGTCCAGAGTACGAAGAATAAATCAATTACGAAGGTTTTGTTTAGATGATAATGACACCACAATCAGTGATATTGTCAGCGATGACATAATCAGCGAACAACTCGCTGGTTATAAACAACAAGATAAAAAATAACAGAAAATTTGATATTGATGCTGATTTATAATTACGCTGAAACAACAACAGAATAATCACTGCGCACGCGAGCTGTAATTGTATAATTCCTTGGTCATGGTCGGATAAAGATCCTCGCCAATTTTCCGCAGATAGAAAAGATAATAGTCTTGGTCATACCAGAGATAATGTGATGTTGTCCTGTCTTGAGTATAACAGACGCAGAGGTGCTAGTTAAGACCACGCGGTAGTAATTGAGTATCATCAGGTATCACTTATAATTGTTCACGTGTACATCACCGCTAGGGAGCAGTTGAATCTAATCTATAGATTGCTGGTCTACCCATGGATCTTGGTATGTTAGATATTTTATGTGTAGTGACACTCCACATAGGATCAGTAGCTCTCTTTTACCACCCTCGAGTTATCCTGGTTTATATACTCACAGTGACATTACCGAGTATTCGTTGTTTTGAAAAATCATTTTGTGGATTTTGTACACGTATATACTTTTTTGATGGGGTTAATATGTTTCATATTAATTGTTCGAGTAATTTCATTATTTAGCGCGATAATCACACCTAGTAATCTCTTGACCCATTCACGAGATCGCGCATCCTGGATAAAGTCATTCGCGTATTGATATCCAAATAACCGCTCAGCATGTGTCCGATTAAATCGTTTAACAATTACACCATCACGATGTATTGCAGCACGTCCTCGTCGTCTCGACGTATTATGATGCTTCATTGTTGATAACACTACGCCCTGAAATTCCTTGCCAGGTTCAACCTGCAATAGATTTGACTACTGCAGAGGACCTCGTCAATAAGTCCTTTCAAACGCAGAAGCTACTTCAGTTGATGACTTTGTCTTTAATGGTTCAGCTGGTTTGTATCTACTCGCAACATCAACTACGGTTAGCACATACTTGTATGTTTGTTTATTAACATTATAATGCGGCAGAAATAATATATTAGCCTGATGAACTGCATTAGGGACACTGACATCAAAATGTGAGAAGTTAATTTGTTTATGCGGTGGTAGATAAATCTTCCAAACCGCCTGTTTGGATAACCAATCCACCGCCGTGGTATTGTTTACTTTTGCGGCGTTAGCGAGTTTATCGATTACTGATTTACCCCTCCAGTATCCTCTTGGTGAAAAAAATAGAATCCATACTGTTATTAATTACAAGCACCAAGCATTAATTTACTTTCATCGCCGATTTTATCAACCACGAAGCTAATTTTTCTTTGAAGGATGTATCAGTGATACAATTTAACGCATGAATCTATTTCAATCTGCTATATGTCTGTATTGCAGATTGCTACTTTTATGAGCAACATCATGAGCATCACATGCCTTACCAATAGCGTTTATTGGATATTCGCCGGGTCGGGGATGGTCTTGATCATCGAGTCGGATATCAAGTCTGGTTCCAGGTCCATAATAACTTTAACCTGGAAGTTGTTTTTCTCCTGGATATTTTCCCATGGAGTCCCGTTACGTTTTGTTAGTTTGGCTGCAATATCACCTTCTCGCTTTTTTAAATCCTTAGAAAAAAATCTAAATCAATCCACATTGTACACACTTGCCATCAAGTGCTGATCTGTTATTGCTTGTTGTAATTGTTGTCAAGTCGTTTGTGCTAGTATGTTTCTTACATTTCACACAATATAGATCCATAATTTATTTATAATACCATGAATGTAATTGATTTTTCGGCGACAAAAAACACGAGAACCCGTTAATAATCATGAAGCTCTACCAAATTACATTCGAATGATTATAATTGGACCCTCTGGAAGTGGCAAGACATAGTTGTTACTTAATTTGATAACAAGATGGATGAAATAGGATAACCTATATTTGGTAGCTCCGAGTGTAGATGATCACCGATGTTACGAAGTGTTAAAAGAATTTAACGAGAAAGTAAAATCGAAATCGATGAGGATATTATTGAATTTATAACCGATATCAAAGAAGCACCGAGTGTTGATTCTCTTGAAGGAAGTATTAAGAATTTAGTCGTTTATGATGATGTGATGTTAGATAAACAAGCAAACCCTGCCAGGATATTTTCCGGAGGTAGGCCTAAAATATTGATGTGATATATGTTACTCAGATATATACACAAATATCAAAAGTGATCAGGGATAACTAATATTCTTGTACATAATGGAATTGACACCAATATGCTACGAAATGTTCACCAGACCTGGTGCAGTGGAGATATGGATTATAATCTCTTTATAAATTTCTTTAGTCATGCTAAGACGGTCCCACATGGATTTATAACGATAAATGTGCATGACCCTAGATCAATATATCGTATCGGACTTGATAAGGTATTTGGTTAAAACCATAAAAGTTTTGGTTTGTCTGAAATAGTTTCGGTCTCCGTGGAGGTTTAAAAACTTGGTCTGTTCACCTTTTATATTTTCTCTGAAATAGTTTCGGTCTCTGTAGAGGCTTTATTTTTGTTTTAATACTTGGTCTGTTCACCCTTCTTGCTGCTTGTTTAGAATCTGGAATTCGACATTGAAGGATCCTGCGTTAAGTGGCATAAGTATTGAGCTTAATCTGTTTAAATATATGGACGAGTCAAGCTGGTTGGGACCACATAACTCATTTCAGTCTGAGGTTCGTGTGATTGCGTTGTGTAAAGAAAGGAAAGGACAAGATTTTGATTGTCCGAAAAAGACATTACTCGACAAAAGTGGAAGCTCCCTCTGTACATTATCGTAGTGGGGGAATACCACACAGTCTCTCTTGGATAGTCGAGAATTTATTCCCAACGGTTGTCTCCTCAGTGCAATTATCGATCCTTGCAAGGCTGATCTTGAGAATAGCTTACTAACGTCCAATCTAGAACGGCCTGACGAGGCAGTTTAGAAGATTACCTGTCCTGGCCCAATTTACTATGCTGACGATAAACATGAATAGATTTAGTAAGAAGATGCATATGTTTCACTGGTGTGCACATTGTTGTCATGACTGTGTCATCACCATCTTTGAACGAGAGCAACGGAATCTAAGCATTAATGCAATAAACTAATATCTGCTATTTAATGTTGGATGCTAACAGCCACGATTCATGTGAGATCAATGAAGATGAAGACTTTAAGCATCTTAATGCCGAACAACCTGTCCAGGTATAGCCTCTGCCACTAACAACATGTACAAGCTTAGCTACAAGTATTCTCAGACACATATGGATGATTGTGATTTGTTTGCTAGAAGAGAATCACAAATTAATCACCACCGGAGGTGACATGGGTTGCTGGATGACGAGATTAATTGATATCTAGCGTAGCGACTTCGTAGATAGCCTTGCCATCCTTTTTTAATTATATCAATGGCAGGAAGAAAACAATGCTAACCTTTGATCAAAGGTCATGGTATTTGTGACACTTAGTGTGCGTATTGGTTGGCGTATTGAATACCATTTTCATTCAAAGCTAATAATATTAAGCAAGCCATCTTTGACAGCACCACCGATTTAATCGTACATCGCGGTGAAAGGTTAGATGTGCTTGCCGTCATTGAAAGAAACTCAACCAGACTAATACATCAATTAAACTTTCATCTCACAATGCTTGTAGGGGAAACATACTGACGCTATATATAAAACTATAATGCCCACAAGACTGTAGACAGCACAGAACACTGATACTGAAACCTTTTTGTAGGCAAGACCTGAACGGCGGCGTAATCCGTGGAAAGTACACGCAACAACAAATGTGGTCCATTTTATTGACACTAAAACATAAAACGAAGTGCAAACCGTTAGTTCAGGATTATATTAGACAACGTCGACAACGCATCGTTGAAAATGAAATCAAATCATGACGTCATCGCGCAATCATACAAGTTAGTTGTAAGCAACGAATTGGCATAAACAACGAAATAACAGCTGACGGATTAAATTCACTCAACATATCTCTGGAAATCATGGTATTTACTGACAAAATGACTAACGGGATTGAAGTATCGGATATACAGCTTTTTCACTATTACCAGTCACTTCCGCATATGAAACATTTTTTCTATAAGATGCTACCAAGCTATGTCTTGTCAATGTGGCCTATTTTTGAGTTTTGGCAGTTACCTCCATCCAAAATATATTTGCATTAAGACGTTGTAATAGTGTGCATTCAATGCAACATGTGAGCGGAATTCGCAAAGGTCCTTCTCCTAAAATGATTGTATTTATGTTTCTCTTTAGCAGTATCCGTATATATTGTTATTTATTATGATCACTCCGATCTGCACTTTCCTCTGAACACAACTCATTCAAAACTGGTATATCTGGGAGGTACCTTATTCGGAAAAGTATTATGCTAGAGAAACCTGTGACTACGCTCAAACAAACTCCCAACTTTAAAATGATCAACATTCCTAATTAATAACGGAATATATAAATCCGTTCCTATCTCTTCAATATGCATTGTTCTATAAAGTTAACCTTCATCAAACCTCCAAATAGCATTAGCTAAACGTCATCTTTTTGCCTTGAACCAAAGATGGAATGAATAACTTGTTTCAAACATTAGCTATGTACGTTCAGCGCAAAATTGGCAAACATATTGTTCGAGATACTCTCTATAATCTGGTTTGCTGTCCGCAAAGATCGGATTTAGTCCCATGTTGGCCATCAAGTCCAAATGGATAATGGTTTATGGAACTAAACAAAATTCATTATATGTCAACCCATAATCAGCAACGTACTGTATGCCTAGAATTGATATATGTCAGGCTACTAGACGGAACTATTTGAAGACTATTAACAATGATGTGTGACTCATGGAGCTGAGAACATTTCCGAAGCATCGTTGAACGTGTTATTTTGTGATCTTGTTTGCTCACAAACCGTGTGTACATTTGTTATTTCTGGATGCAAACGTTTATACTTAAAATTTTATAATATAGATGTTGCAAAAAGGCGTTTTGTTTTAACGGGAAGTGACTAAACATGGCATATCAATATTGGTTAGAAATATAGTTGTATCTGACTACATTACATTCATTGTCCTTGTAAATGCGTGTTGGATGGTTATGCAAGTAAAGGTTCATGTTAAGCATCATATTTTTCTTTGCTTTTGCTATCATAACGTTTTGTTGAAACAAAAACTCAACATTAGTAGTTCATCTCTTACATCAGACTTACACCCCCTAGGTTTCGGTGACAGAACTAGCAATGACACGTTACAAATAACACACATAGGGGAGATTTCGCATTCATTCCAGTAAAAGGGAACGACGTGTTAATGCAACCCCATTTCATTTAATATCTTTTCAGGTTTCAAGAGGAGGAAGAGGTACATCTTTTGACGATAATTATTTCCATAGAAATAATGTATAATAAAATTTTGCTACTCAGTTTAAATCCTGCATCATAATATTTATAATGGAATAATTGAATTGAAAATGTTATGTTCAGTAACCTCTGTTACATACATTAGGCGAATGTTTGTAGTAAGTATATTGAGTTTAAGGTATCATAGGAATTGAGATTATTAGTGTTACAATGACAGCAAAAGGGAGAGCGCTTTACGATGTTATGATCATACGTTGCAGAATTCTGACACAAACATATTTAACAACCTAATCAAATCCAATTCCTAGAGATATAAATTGATAATCTATCCCATATTCTGTTGCACTGATTATAAATTATGGATTGTATTCTCTTTCCTTCACTATTTATATCAGTATATAAGACAAAACTTTTAACTGCATTCCATGTTTTGGTGGATAGGTAGATAGTTAAATACAAGATTATATAAAGGTATTGTGAACATAAACATCGTATAAAGACTATAATTCTTCCAACATATTTCAATAACATTCTTGTTCACTATTTTATAAATCATTTGATCGCCGATCACTGTCTTCTTTGTATCAAATATTTTTTTTTGTTCTAAGAAACAACATTCCAGATGATGTAACCACTGCAAATAAGGTAAATGCTAACAATCTAAGACTTCAAGCGAAGGGAGGAAATCCTGCTTATGAATTTGTGGAAGGTATAACACAAGGTTCAGATATACAAAACGCGTCTTTCTTTGCCCTACCGTAACATTAATGAAGATTAATATGTTACTATTTATAAATAAGAATGGACTTATTTAATCATATACGAAAACTGTTATATGGGATTGTGAATACCTCAAAACTAGATTTTAAGTTAATAATATTCATTGTATTCCTAGCAATATTATAACATACCCCAATGCAACGCCATTGATAAGACATGATTTTGCATTAAGATTGATATTTACGCCTATCCATCATACAATTGCAATAGTAATGTGAATGAATATATATATGTATTTCAGATTCTGACATGGAAACACTCAAGAACGAAACAAATCAATCAGAGAAGTAAGAACAATAATTTGATTTCTATTTGTTGATCTCATTTTGCAGCAGCTCAGTAGATTATATATATATATATATATATATATATATATATATATATATATATATATATATATATATATATATATTCATGTACTC
Source organism: Unio delphinus (assembly GCA_029339505.1). Taxonomy (NCBI): domain Eukaryota; kingdom Metazoa; phylum Mollusca; class Bivalvia; order Unionida; family Unionidae; genus Unio; species Unio delphinus. Next base: position 188,944 of record JAQISU010000330.1, read on the forward strand.
ATAGAAGATATGAAGTGTAAACTTTTTATCTACATGAATGAATTTGAATGGTTAGTAAAGAACGAAATTAGTATCCATTATAACATTAACAATTGTCCAAGCAAGCAAGCAATGATGGCATAATTTTTGCGTAAGCTTTGTTGCGTTGATTATTATTCAAACCACCTTTAGTAACTATGGGACTGATTCACTATGGATAGATTTGACACGATTTATTGTTTCAAAAATGCCACGAAAGTATTTAACGAAAAACTTAAGATACGTACTACGCTTTTAAAACATCAAAAAAGGATATCAAAAGAATACGTAACTTGATTATATTCATCCAAAATGTACGTAATTACGTCAATTGGCTTAAGTATATTTCATATTCAAATTGCAGTTACTATTTTAATAAAAGTGATTTAAAGGGAGATATTTTACGTTTATTCTCTGAATGACAACACGATATCACATATGTTCAATCATATCATCAATAATCAAGTATAATTTATTAAACGTTTAAATATGTCACTGGGGCATTACAAAAACAAATTATAGCATATGACATTAATCAAAATGGATCAAGGTCAAATGTACATCCTTGTCATTTACTATCAAATATAAGAACAATAAAAGTATTGTCATATCTCCTATCAACTACATATGCACATTGCATTGTTTCCGACCTCTAGAGTCTTTAGAGGCTGAATCTTACCAAAGACGTACCAAAAATTGGAACCGATAGCGGCCTCTCTTGATGCTCAGCATACAATGATTGGAGTTAGGACTGATCGGTCTGCTGTTAGGAGATGACGAAGCGGAACATGATGATTCATGCTTGCAGCGCAGACCTAGTGCGCAATGAATAGTGTCATTTTTCGGGAAGTGTGTAGTTGAGTCCCTTATCACGTACGACTCGCATTGTAGCATGGTAACTCGTGTTTCCTGTTAATCCATTTGAGGATATTACTGTACTGTTATTCGAGAAATTCATTGGCTGACCACAGTCTATTACTATGAAGAAGGATCATTACATTTATAACTCAGTAGATAACGAGTTCCTTTAATTTATCATGCACCTGTATGTCACATGAAATAAAACCTACGACGTGGAATACGAATAGCCAGTTATATGCAAAAAGCCGGTATGCTTGAGTTAGTGAGACCCATACTTGTACAAGATCACCTTGTTGTCCCAGACAATCAATATCCCGTTGCAACAGATTAACAAGCTAACCAATTCACCTGCGGGTTTTGTATTATACGAATATCAAGATGTGAATTATTAGGTACGATGAAGATGAAGAATATGTTATCGTCGTATTGAAAATGATATGTTTACTTTGAATAAAGGCTTTCTCCGGTTTGTACTATCCTCACGTGGATAAAGTGAAAGAACCGACACTTATATGTTGATGTTGATTGGCTCCGAGTCATTAGTTCATTAAATATTGAAACAAGACTCTTTCCCAGTTGCTTAACCGACAAGAGTTGGATCCATGACCATTGAAAAGGCAATAGGTGTTCCAACGCCCATGGCGCAAGAGGAATGTAGATGAGATGCGAAAAGAACGAAGTGAATTCACACATAAAGCAAATATGATGCTGTTCAAAAATATCGCATGAGTTGTGACTGATGCACCAAAATGGGTTTGTCACAGTTTGATACTAAGTGATGGATATTTCAAGATGGTATAATCACTTAGCCGTTTGGACATTGCATACTTGTGAAACACCTTATGATTGTAACACTTTGGCATGTTAAAGTTTACAACTTTGCCGATTTAATGTCTAAGAAACGTAAACGTGTTGCTCCATATCGAACATAATTTCATAATTGCTGCTCTAATTTTGATGCTGCATATCACACGATATAGAGACATTGTATTATATATAGATAACAACTGTATTAGTCAGTAGCATCATCATGGAAAATAAATTAAATGTGGCCAGTTTCTCTCCACATGCAGCACCTAAACCAGTAAGCATAGTTTTGATGGAACCATTCCGTTTATCCAAACTGACTTTGATTTGGATTAATACTGGACCAAGAAACAATTAACTGTTATTTAAAATGATTTTAAGATAGTTAACATGGGATCTGTTGTATGTGATTGTACAGGTAGCTGATGACCAATCGTGCTATGAAGATCTGAAGGGCAATGTGACCATGATCTCCCAGTGATTAAATCACCGAGATAAATAATTCTATAGACAGGTATGCTTACTCACGCAGAACAGAAACTCCATAATAACTTTCCATGTTGTGTATTTTTTTTTTGCATGGCGATTTAAGTAATGAATTTCGGATGGGTGGATTTTCTTTGTTAACTACGGAAACATTTTATTTCTTTCATTGATTTTTTGGGGTCATTTTTGTGGTGTTTTTATGGAATCCGTCTACAGAATTTCATGAAAATTGAGGTAAAAACCCCAGGAATTAATTTAGAGGAAATCGATTTTGAGGCAAATGTTATGGTGTTTTTCATCGTGATCGTCGAATCTTCGATGCTTTTTTCAATGATTATTTTACTGTTTTTGGCTAATCAGTCGACAAGGTTTTATGAAAATCGATTTACTCTAATTGAATTTTTGGGGTTTCCACCCTCGATTTTAATGAAAAAAAAAAAACGCGTAGATATCTGTGGATTTGCGTTAACAATCTAGATCGACAACAATTTTTGACATTTAGAAACATCTTAATTTAAATATAGATTATGCTCGCAATATAGGATATAACTGCCTAAAAGTTTCATACAGATTAAAAGTTAATTTCGTTTTACTTTTTCGTGCTTTGAAACATTCAATATCAATAACTTTCTATACCTGTTGTCTTGCTTAAAAATCATATACATCTTTAAATTATTGATATTTGAATCTGTGCAAACTTGTTTTTTTATGTACCTACCCATGCAATTCCCGAGTGTTCCTTGCCATTGATCCTCGTCGGCGCAACGTAATTGACCAAGTCTGCTCATTTTATATCCTTCATTACAATTCAGAGTCACAGTTGTATTATAGGTTCCATTGCCTTCAATTCCATTTTTGAATGTAAGGATTCCGTGATCTACTTGCGTTACTGGCTGATTACATCTCTTGGCTGAAACAAAATCAAACGGACACATTAAAATTGTAATTCAATGAATGTTTTCTCTGTTTCTCATAACGATGTGATATTGTTTATGTTCGCTCATTTTTTTAGCATCCAATGAAGATACAAATTTTAATTATATGAAGTATTATCACTTTCCATTAAGATAGATTATCGATTACCTAATCAAGGACCGATTAATCTTTGCCAGTCCTCGTCTACTGCACAACTTAATTGACAATAGGCGTCTGTTTTGTAACCTTAAATACAATCCAAGGAATCAATTTTACTATGGGATCCATTGATTTTAATTCCACTTTTGAATGTCACGACGCTGTGTGGTACTTGCGATACTGGGTGATTACGTCTTTGGACTGGAACAAAATTAAGTTGACTTAAATGTTGTTTACAATATGTTTTTCGAGAAATTGTCAGATATTATATTTGTTTGATTATTCTTCACCATCCTATGATAAACGTTTAATTATTTGACGTATTATCTCACTCTGCAGATTAATTTATCTTCCAAGAGAAATATCTAGTGTTCCCTGCAAGTGTTCTTCGTCTGCATAAAGTAATTGAACAAGGATGTCCAGTTGGAAACCTTTATTACAACTAAAGAACACCTTGTTACACAGGTTTCATTGTTTGAAGTATATAGTTGAATGTAAGGATTCCGTGTGCTGTTTACGTTTGGTTGCTTATAATGTCGTGTGATTAAGAACAACAAAGGTAGGTATATAAACTAAAATTGTAATAGATGACGTTTTTAACATATTGTATATGAGGTTCTCATATATTATATTCCTTTGATCATACAAAGCATTTTAACAAGATTTACGAAAAATAGTTTACATACCGTAATATTGAGATATGTATTTGTGTGATATAAAAAAGCAGTATCAAGTTTTTTCTAACACCTTAGTTTTACAGGAAAATCTATTAAACATAATAAATGACATCGATGAAAAAGACGATTTAAGAATATAATTTTTAAATCAACTTTTGAAAATGAGAATTTGCTTAATTTATGTCTAGATTATGTCCGCAATATAGGATATAACTGAATAAACGTTTCATACCGATTGAAAATTATTTTCGATTTACTATTTCGTGCGTTGAAGCATCCAATATCAAGAAATTTCTATACCTGTTATCTTGCTTGAAAATTGTATACATTTTTAAATTATTGATATTTTAATCACTGCAAATGTATCATTTTTATGTACATACCCATGCAAATCCCGAGTGTTCCCTGCCATTGATACTCGTCAGCGCAACGCAATTGTCCAACTCCACTCCTTTTGTATCCTTCATTACAATTCAAGGTCACAGTTGTATGATAGGTTCTCTTACAATCATATAGATTTTTAAATTATTGATATTTTTATCTCTACAAACTTGTTTTTTTTTATGTGCCTACCCATGCAATTCCCAAGTGTTCCTTGCCATTGATCCTCGTCGGCGCAACGTAATTGACCAAGTCTGCTCATTTTATATCCTTCATTACAATTCAGAGTCACAGTTGTATTATAGGTTCCATTACCATCAATTCCATCTTTGAATGTAAGGATTCCGTGATCTACTTGCGTTACTGGAAGATAACATCTCCTGGCTGAAAAAAAATCAAAAATACACACTAGTTGTAATAAAATTAATTTATTCTCTATTTTTGATGACGATGTGATAATGTTTATGTGTGATCATTTTACAGCATCCAATGAAGATACAAATGTTAATTATACGAAGTATTATTACTTTCCATTAAGATACATTATTGATTACCCAATATAGGACCGATTAATCTCTGACAGTCCTCGTCTATTGCACAACTTAATTGACCATAGGGGTCTGTTTTGTAATCTTAAATACAATCCAAGGAAACAATTTTATTATGGGTTCCATTGATTTTAATTCCACTCCATCAATTCCATCTTTGAATGTAAGGATTCCGTGATCTACTTGCGTTACTTTATGATTACATCTCTTGGCTAAAACAAAATCAAAAGGACACACTATAGTTGCAATTAAATTAATGTATTCACTGTTTCTGTTGACGATGTGATATTGTTTATGTGGGATAATTTTTAGCATCCAATGAAGATACATATGTTACTTATATGAAGTATTATCACTTTTTATTAAGTTACATTATTGACTACCCAATCAAGGACCGAGTAATCTATGCCAGTCCTCGTCTACTTCACCACCTAATTGACCATATGTGTCTGTTTTGTAACCTTAAATACAATCCAAGGAAAGAATTTTATTATGGGTTCCATTGATTTTAATTCCACTTTTGAATGTCACGACGATGTGTGGTACTTGCGATACTGGCTGATTACGTCTTTAGACTGGAACAAAATTAAGTTGACTTAAATGTTGTTTACAATATGTTTTTCGTGAAATTGTCAAATATTTTATTTGTTTGATTATTCCTCACCATCCTATGATAAACGTTTAATTATTTGACGTATTATCTCACTATGCAGATTAAGTTATCTGCGCAAAGAAAAATCGAGTGTTCCCTGCAAGAGTTCTTCGTCTGCATAAGGTAATTGAACAAGGCTGTCCAGTTGGTAACCTTTAGTACAACTAAAGAACACCTTGTTACACAGGTTTCATTGTTTGAAGTATATAGTTGAATGTAAGGATTCCGTGTGCCGTTTACGTTTGGTTGCTTATCACCTCGTGTGATTAAGAATAACAAAGGATGGTGTGACATATTGTACTTTACTTGTTAGTTCTAATTAATAACTGCTCCCCTTAGTAGTTGCAACATTAGATAGGGACTGATCCCGGGATAGAGGGCGCCGCGATACAATATAGAAAGTTATGGACGTGTACTGGAAGGTGTGTTAATAAAGACTCTCCCTCATTTTCCATGACATGGTGTCAGAAGTGATTCCAAAGGATACATAAACTTTTGTAGTCAGTGAAAAAGGCAAAATTCCAGGCACCGGAGAGCTTTAAGTTTGGGAAGCCAGTGGAGTGGCCGAATTGGAAACAGCGTTTCGCGCGCTTTAGGATCGCCACCAAGTTAAACAAGGAAGATGAGGCGGTTCAAGTAAGTTCACTAATATATGCAATGGGGAAAGAAGCAGAACAAATATTTAAATCATTTGAGTTTGCTAACGATGATGATGCCGACAAATACGCCCCAGTTTGGCAGAAATTTGATGAATAGTTTGTCCCCAAGACCAATGTGATCCATAAAAGAGCGCGGTTTCACCAACTTAGTCAAATACCAGGAGAGTCGGTGGAGGAATTTGTAAGAAAGCTGTATGAAATTGCCGACCATTGTGACTTTGGCGCACAAAAGGATGAAACAGTAAGGGATCATCTTGTAATTGGAATTCGGGATAAAAAGGTTTCGGAAAAACTACAAATGGAGGCTGACCTCACCTTAGTGAGGGCCATACAAATAGCGAGACAGTCAGAACTGGTTAAAAGTCAATTACGCGACCAAAGTCAGACGGACAAAAATTTGGATGAAATCTCTAAACAGAACAAGGCATCAAGCACTAAACCATGGTCGACCAACCAAAATGGACAACGTCAGTGGCGCAAACTAAATCAGATTGGTCAAACAACAGCACATCAAACCTGTCACAAATGCAACAGGTGGCATGGTAGAGGTGAGAGATGTCCCGCTAAAGGAAAACGGTGCAGAAGTTGTAACAAACTTGACCACTTTGCCATTGTCTGTCGCTCTAAGAAAGTAAATGAGGTCACATTTAATGAAACACCAGCTACAGATTATGCAGAATACCAAGAAACATTCTTCCTTGGCTCAGTAACCATGTGTGACGATGATAAGGAGGCATGGCGTGTGATTTTGAACATTTGTGGAGCCCCAGTTCACTTCAAAATAGACACGGGAGCAGATGCAACAGTTATGTCTGAAGCAACATACAACTCTCTTCCAACAAAACCAAAGCTTAGACAATTGGAATCCAGGTTGTGTAGCCATGGAGGGATTCTGGATTCAAAAGGCGAGATTATGGCACATACTACATATAAGAAAGAATCATACCAGTTTCGGGTCTTTGTCATCAAGGGACAACGTGCCAATAATCTCCTTGGTCGTGCAGTTGCACACGCGATGGGTCTTGTGAAAAGAGTTGAAGAGATCAACAAAACAGCCTTTGGGCACTTTGGCCTGTTGAAGTGTGAGCCAGTGAAGATCACTCTCCATGATGATGCCAGGCCATACAGTATAGCTGCACCCAGGTGTGTTCCGTTTCCTTTGTTGTCGAAGGTGAAAGAAGAATTGCTCCATATGCAGCAGGAAGGCATCATTGAAGAAGTAACAGAGCCCACAGAATGGTGTGCGCCTATGGTATCAGTCCCTAAGAAAAATGGCAAAGTCAGAATTTGTGTTGACTTGAAAAAGCTCAATGAAGCTGTCAAACGGGAGAGATATATGCTCCCTACTCTAGATGATATATCACCGAAGCTTATAGGCTCCACTGTCTTCTCCAAACTTGATGCAGAAAGCGGATTTTATCAAATACCCTTACATCCAGAAAGTGAAAAACTGACCACCTTTATTACTCCTCTGGATCGCTTCTGTTTTAAACGAGTTCCATTTGGTATTACGTCGGCTCCAGAGATTTTTAAGAGAAAAATGACAGAGCTGCTGACTGGCTATGAAGGGGCTGAGGCCATTATGGATAATATACTCATTTATGGCAGAACGTTAGAGGAGCATGACATACGACTAAATTTGGTTCTAGAAAAGCTCAACAGGAGTGGACTGAAGCTCAACAAAGAAAAATGTGAATTTAGAAAGAATAAATTGGAATTCTTTGGTCAAGTGATTAGCCAGGATGGCATACGCCCCAGTCCAGCTAAGGTTGCTGCAGTGAAAGAGCTTCTTGCTCCATTAAATATCAGTGAGCTTCGTCGCACCATGGGCATGATCAACTACCTTGGTAGATTTCTCCCAGACTTATCTACAATAATGCGACCAATTTTGGACCTGCTGAAATCAGACACAGCCTGGTATTGGGGCCTAGACCAGGATTATGCCTTCACGAAAGTCAAGGAGATGCTGACATCCACGCCCGTCTTAGCGTTTTATGACCCTAACAAGTTTACTGTTGTCAGCGCTGATGGCAGCAGTTATGGAATTGGTGGGGCAATATTCCAACAACATGGAGAAAAACTCAAGCCAGTTGCCTTTTGTTCAAGAACACTCACCCCTGCAGAGATTAAATATGCACAGATAGAGAAGGAGTGCCTTGCATGTGTGTGGGCTTGTGAAAAGTTTTCACGATATCTTGTTGGACTGGACTCGTTCAGATTGCATACAGACCACAAACCTTTAGTGCCATTGATCAACACACATGATTTAGATAAAGCCCCTTTAAGGTGTCAACGACTGTTGATGCGGTAAGACGCTTCAACGCAAAGGCAGAGTATGTTGCTGGGAAGCTTTTAGTAGTTCCAGACACCCTTTCTCGGAGCCCTCTCCTGGACCAGGACGCCACGTACGAAGAGGAAGTGGAAGTTTTTATAGATTCAATGGAGGCATGCAGGCCAATTTCCGATACGAAATTAGAACAAATAAAAGAAGGTTACAGGAGTGACCACAATCTGAAGACTGCAATGACCTTCACCAGAAATGGATGGCCGGATAAGAAAAATAGTTGTCCCCTAGATGTACAACCATACTTTGCTGTACGCAGTGAACACTCAGTTCAGAACGACCTATTTCTCTTCAGGGACAGGGTTATTATACCTACAGTCTTGAGGCCCGGAATTCTGGATAACATTCACGAGGGTCTTCAGGGATTAGCCAAATGTCGTGAAAGAGCCCAGAGCTGTGTATGGTGGCCAGGAATCGCGAGACAGATCCAAGACAAAATAGAGACATGTGAATTTTGTCAGATTAGAAAGCCAGCACAGAAGAGGGAACCATTGAAGACAACCTCTCTACCAGACCGACCAGGGCAGAAAATTGCAATTGATATTTGGGAAGTCAAACAAGAAAGATACCTGGTAGCTATTGACTACTTTTCACGCTATCTGGAAATTATGCATCTAACAAAAATAACCTCCCAGCAAGTAATTGGAAAGCTAAAGAGCACATTTGCACGATGGGGAATCCCAGAAATTGTAGTTTCAGACAATGGGACCCAGTTCACTTCATCCGAATTCAAGGAGTTTGCAGAGAAATACAACTTCAAACAAGTATTTACCAGTCCTCACTACCCACAAGCGAATGGTAAGGCTGAAAGTGGTGTCAAAATAGCAAAGTCTATACTTATGCAGGATGATGTATTCCTTGCCTTGATGGCTTATAGAGCCACACTGAGGGCTGCGACAGGTGCCAGCCCAGCCCAATTGATGATGGGACGCCAGATGAGGACCACCTTGCCCATTATTGAAAAGAAGTTAAACCCCAAGGTGGCCAAACCTCAAAATCATCAGGCAGAGAGACCGTAAGACAAAACAAAGATATGAATTATTTTACAACCGGTGCTACACTACACGCAATTTGCCAGATATTAATGAGGGAGACAGCGTCAGAATCAAATGGCATGGAAATGATAACAAGTGGTCAACACCAGGCATAGTTATTCAAGCCGAAAAAGATCAAAGAAGCTACTTGGTAAAAACTCCCCAAGGGATATACAGGCGCAATCGAATCCATGTTATGCGGATAAAAAGCCCTGAGAACCTACTTCCAGTTGAGACAAATACGTCTACAGACATTGTAACAGAGTCCACTCAGTGTACTGTCAGGAGTCATTTGGATTCCAGCACAAAGTCTCCAAGTAACATGGAGCCCGTACCACCATGGGATGAATGTACCACCCAGTGTGACCCAGTCCAGCCAACCCCCAATAGCCAAAAAACTCCAGTGCGGACGTCAACCCTCAGCAAGCCAGCGGTACCAAATGGGTCCAATAGCCCAAACACTCCAGTGCGGATGTCAAGTGGGAGAGTCGTCCGAAAACCAGCCAGATTCAATGATTTTGTCTAAGAAAGTGACTTTTATAAATGTGCCAACGCGTAGTTTAGTATTCGATTTCTGAATTGGACTTTTAGGTTTCTATAGTATTATATTCAGGACTATCTTGTGCAAGTTTACAGTAACCTATTATAAAAATCAATTCCGTTAATTTCTATCAGTGGACATGTCAAATACAAAGACAGTAAATTCATTGTTTACTTTAATGTTTTCATATTAATGGAATTTATTCATTGTGTTTCTTATTTACTAATAAGCAAAATCTTATGTTCTGATAATCTTAGAAGAGGGGAGATGTGACACATTGTACTATACTTGTTAGTTCTTATTAATAACTGCTCCCCTTAGTAGTAGCAACATTAGATAGGGACTGCTCCCGGGATACAGGGCGCCGCGATACAATATAGAAAGTTATGGACGTGTACTGGAAGGTGTGTTAATAAAGACTGTTCAAACAACTTGAGACTCCCTCATTTTCCATGACAGTAGGTATATAAACTAAAATTGTAATATATGACGTTTTTACCATATTGTATATGAGGTTGTCATTTATTATATTCCTTTGATCATAGAAAGCCTTATGGAAGATTTATGAAAAATAGTTTACATACCGTAATATTGAGATATGCATTTGTCTGATATAAAAAGTAGTGTCAAGTTGTTTCTTAGACCTTTGTTTTACCGGAAAATCTATTAAACATAATGAATGACATCAAAGAAACAGACGATTTAAGAATATAATTTTTAAATCAACTTTGAAAATGAGAAATTCCTTAATTTAATTCTAGATTATGTTCGCAATATAGGATATAACTGAATGAACGTTTCATACAGATTAAAAGTTAATTTCGTTTTACTATTTCGTGCGCTGAAACATCCAATATCACGAAATTTCTATACCTGTTATCTTGCTTAAAAATTGTATACATTTTTAAATTATTGATATTTTAATCACTGCAAATGTATCATTTTTATGTACATACCCATGCAAATCCCGAGTGTTCCCTGCCATTGATACTCGTCAGCGCAACGCAATTGTCCAACTCCACTCCTTTTGTATCCTTCATTACAATTCAAGGTCACAGTTGTATGATAGGTTCTCTTACCAAATATTGCATTCTTGAATGTAAGAGTTCCATGTTCAACTTGCGTTACAGGGAGATTACAACTTTTGACTGAAACATAATCAAGTGGACTGAAATGTAGTTTACATTATGTTGTTTGTGAAGTTGTCAGATATTCTATTTGTTTGATCATTCTTCAGCATCCTATGATAATTGTTTAATTATCTGAAGTATTATCTCACTCTGCAGATTAAGTTATCTATCCAAAGAAAGGTTGAGTGTTTCCTGCAAGTGTTATTCGTCTGCATAACGTAATTTAACAAGGCTGTTCAGTTGCTAACCTTGAATACAATTCAAGGACACACTGTGACAGAAGTTCCATTGCTTTCAAGTATATCGTTGAATGTAAGGACACCGTGTGCTCTTTAAATATGGATGTTTATCACGATGTGTGATGACAAAAAACAATCTTAGATGGACAAACTAAAACTATAATTAAATGACGTTTATACCATATTGTACATGAGATTGTCATATATTATATTCCTTTCACCATTACACAGCATTTTAGGAAGATTTTCGAAATATAGATTACGTAAGATAATACTGAGATGTACAGCTGTCTCATATAAATCAGGTGGTGTCTAGTTATTTTTTAGAACTTTGTTTTACCGGAAAACCTATTAAATATAATAAACTACATCGATGAAACACAGGATTTAATAATTCAATTTCGACAGCAATTTTTGACATTTTTAAACTTCTTAATTTCCATATAGATTATTTTCGTCATATAGGATATAACTGCCTACACGTTTTATACAGATTAAAAGTTAATTTCGTTTTACTATTTCGTGCGCTGAAACATCCAATATCAGGAAATTTCTGTACCTGTTATCTTGCTTAAAAATCATATATATTTGTAAAGTATTGATACTTGAATCTCTGCAAACTTGCTTTTTTATGTACATACCTATGCAATTCCCCAGTGTTCCCTGCCTTTGATTCTCGTTCATTATATGAAGTATTATCTTACTCTGTAGATTCTAAGTTATCTACCCAAAAAAAGATCGAGTGTTCCCTGCAAGTGTTCTTCGTCTGCATAACGTAATTGAAAAAGGCTGACAAGTTGGTAACCTTGAATACAATTCAAGGACACGCTGCGACACAGGTTCCTTTGCCTTTAATTATATTGTTGAATGTACTAACCTTCGGCTGTTTATCACGATGTGTGACTACGAGAAACAAACTTAAGTGGATAAACTAAAACTATAATTAAATGACGTTTATACCATATTGTACATGAGATTGTCATATAATAGATTCATTTCACCATTACACAGTATTTTAGGAAGATTTAAGAATTATAGATTACGTACGATAAAAATTGAGATGAGCAGAAGCAGCAGAGAGGGCAAGTCAGACAACTTTTTAACGCGTCGATTTCGCAAACAAAAGCTTCCTCCAAAATAAAAAGCGTCAATTTGGCAAACTAAGACTTCCTTAAAATTGCTGGCAATTGATCAAAAAGAAAAATAAGACGCAATCGGGCTTGTCACTCATCCCCCCCCCCCCCTCTGCTGTTATGGATTTAACAATTTTTTTTACGATACAAGTCATGTAAGATTTCACAAACAGACTAATTTCTAGGACCTCTTCTTGTAAATCAATCAGATTATTGGACTGGTCAGTGAGTTTAAAATGAATTCTCGTTAGTGAATCATTATGACATCCCATATGGACCGGATTAGTTGGATCCTCAATTATTAAAAACCCTGCAGGAGTTGTTGGTGCAAATGAATATAGAATATATCCCTGCTGAACTTGATTTGATCGTTCAAGATTTTTTTGATAGCTTCCTTCGATAACATCACATACTAAGTTCAATGCAATCACCGAGGATATATTGACGTTGAATGGAGCGATATGTCAACCACCTCCGTCTGGGTCATTATTATACTTGAGGATTGTTGTTTGTTGTTTCCATTTGTTGAGTATCAGAGAAAATTTTTCTTGAATAAGATCATTAACATATTTTTAGTTCATTTGCGTTATACTCAGGACATTTGAAATCGGGTAAATCAGCTTCTTTGATATTGTAACCAGTTAGGAGTTTTTCTTATCTCCGTTCTTATCATCAATTATTAATTGAATTATTCTTTTGATGATATCGGATACAAGCTGATTCACCCTGTACCGAGGTGAATAATCGGCGAGTTTTTTCTGAGAATACGATGATAACTTTTTAGATATCGCGGTGGCGACTGCCGCGATTGTTGTTGCCGTGGGGATAGCAATTGGAACTGTCATCGGAGCCATCATGGTCACCGTCGACAAAATAACCCCGGCGCTGGCCATCACACCGGACACCGAGTACACGGTGATGTCGATGAGTACACGCTGCGTCGGTATTTATTCATTTTTTCACGATAACGCTCAGAAAGTGATTTCAAGTTCGCGGAAAATTCTTTCACGGTATCATATCGATATCGATGCGATTGTGATACCTATGGGACTATTATCGGTTCAATTGATTTCATCGATGTCATTACTATTGTAAACCCGCTGGTCTTTTCAATTATTCGATTGTGTACTCAGATTTACGGCCGGTGGGGGGAATACCGGATACAAATTCTAGCGTCCAGGGTAGCGAATCCCTAACCACTGACTCGTCGGATGTAGTTATATCAATCCTAATAGGGTATCTTATTCGGTTGGGTGCTGCTGGTATCATATCGCTTATATACGTCACTGTGTTAACGCCGCTTATATATATTGCCGGGCCGACTCCCAAATCAAATTTATGGCGATGTATTATTGTAAATCGATAACAACCCGGTATACTACTATATTTGCTGTGAAAATGTAAACTATTTTAATTTCCTCGGATCCAATCAAAGGTCTCACTGGCAACTGTGTATACAATGTTATCAACGGTTTTAACGCGGTGTGGAATTTTTACCTTATCGAGTCGTTCGATCATTTTTGTAAAATCATCTTTGACGACATCAACTGCTGTTTTACTTTCTTCGATAGTCGCTTTAATTTCAGCGAGAGTCATGTCTGCCGCAGGTGGGAATCCAAAAAACTTAACAACGACGTCGTTGATGGGGTTATGTATCCCTTCAAATCTTCATTTTAGTTTAAGAACATCATTTTAAATCTCGAGATAATTTGCCCCGATTTTGGTAGAAAGCATCATCCTCCCATCCCTCTTGCTAAAAAAAAATGAAACCAGAAGGCCTGTGATTCCATGCCAATCTTGGTTGTTAAAATACCGGCTGATGTCAGAAAGTTTTATCGTGATATCTTGGGGTTTACTGTCCTCAAGGAACTTATTAACAATTTCGCTGGTAAGCTTTTGTTCGTCAATAGCTTTTTTAACTTCAGCGAGGGTCGGGCCTATCAGAGATGTGATTTCAGACACAGGTGTTCTCCCCAAAAATTTATCCACGATGGTATTAAGTGTTGTTTGTCTCACCATTAACATATTAATATCATTGAGAGTCATCGTAGATGTAGCGGGGACACCAAAGAAACTATTAGCGACGTATGTATTTTGAGTATGCCTGACAAAAAACTCGCTAATTTCAGCGAGAGTCGTGCCTGCCGCAAGTGGGGCTCCAAAAAACTTACCAACGACTTCGTTAGTGGGTTTTTGTACCTTTTCAAAATTTTCTATTAGTTTAGAAAAATCCGTGTAAATATCGAGATAATTTGCCTTGATTTCATTTTCATTCATCATCCTTCCCGCTTCCTTGTTAAAAAACAATAAAGATAGAAAGTTTTAATTTCAGCGAGAGTCATGCCAACCACAAGCGGGGTTCTAAAGAATTTATGTACGACATTTTTGCGAAAAGTCATATAACCTCGTATATTATCATCCAGATCACGGCCATGGGCGGCAATCGCGTCGGTGATCGTAGACACACGTGCGCCTGGTTTAAGTCGCCCGTCGCTGGAATACAGCGCAATAGAGTTTTCAGCGGTGTTGTGTTGTCGTATCAAAATGTCATCCGCGGATATATTACTGCTTTTCAATTTACCCTGGCGATCTTGAAATACAACTATTTCGTTCGGGTCAACACTTGCTAAATTTAACGTCTCAGCGATTTCATCTTCAATTTGTTTTTTACATCTTTGATAGAACCCGCAGATGTTTCCGCGTTGGGTTTCGACATTGACAGAGATCGTCCCCAAATATCAATCAATATTGTTAGCGCAACTTGTATTTTCAATTTATTGATTCTCTAAAATTACCTTGTAATTTCCCACTTCACGGCCGTATATCGGTCGATCATTTAATTGTTGTGTTGTCAGCGTGGAATAAAAAATCGGAAACTCTTTGAGTTTCATCGAAGAATCTATATACCTCATAAACTCGCTAGGTGGGGCTAACCCATATGAATCAAAATAAACAATTCCACGTGGATCAATCGCGTATGCATCCCTGTGAGTTCCCGATCCGCTGCTGTTATCAAGATTGATGATACCGGTTTCAACGCGTTTAGGTTTTCTCGGTAATTGATCTCTCATAAAAACACCTCTGAAGTTTTGTATCGCTAGTTTTTTAGCAGCATCAATTAAATCAAAATTGGACATGGGAACAATTGGGTTTTTAACTAATAAACCGTTCCTGGTATTCTCAGACCCTTTCCGCTGTATCATGAATACGGAGTTCCTGGTAGTCTTAAACCCTTTCCCTTTTTTTATATCCTTTCCCAGTTGCCTTTTCCAACGCCAACGCAGCCGCTTTCGCCACCGCTGGGGCAGCCGCTGCATCAATGCTGGTATTGCAGCTAACAATGGAGATATACCACCTGATTTTATCATGTTGACGACTGCAGCCTTTAAAAATATAATTTGAACCCTCGCTTATTCTTTAGCGCATCATTGAAATGTTTTATTTGACGATCCGTCAGTGATATTTTATGTGTACCGATGGACATCTGCGCTGGTTTTAACGGTATTGTTGTTCCACATTCTTTAGCGGATTTTGATCGCAATTTCTTGACCTGACCATCAGTCAGCTTGACACTAACAACACTATATGGCATTTTATTGTAAAACACATTTATGCTTTCAATTGATCTATTTGTGAATCTTTTACATATTTTCCACTGGTGCATCAACGATTCTCATTCGTTCACCAACACCTTCAAGTAGCATTGATTTGTCGCTGAGAATGACAGCAACCGCTCTATAATTAACACCACCAGGGGCTATACGAGCTCGAAAATGTATATCAATGACGAATTGCCTTGTTAAATCAAGATGTTCCCAGCGAAAAGTAATAAATTGGATACAAGTTCTTAAAATCAATTTGCGATATTTGCAAACCGGTATCAACGTTTTGATCACGACCCATATATGACAACATCCGATGATACACACGTGCTATATGGTTGTTGTCGTAATCAAGTTGTATATCCTCAGATGGTTCTTGTTGCCCGTTTATTCCTAATCGAAACCTCCCTGACCCCTAATCGATCAAATATCATATGACTGCGTTCTTGGGAATCTAATCGTTTCCTATTCTGCAGCGCAATAAATATATGACGTGGGGCTAAAACGCCTTGTTTGGCTGCTAAGTGCCATGTAAATGTATCATTGACATTATCCTCCTTGGCATCAGTTGTTACTGTTAGCCAACTTAGCAATGATTTGCCGCATGCGTCCATAAATGAGAGCAGCCGCTCTTCTGCGGTAATTGATGGGGTCATTACTGGCATCCACAATACTATTTTACTCAAAACAACTTTACCATCATCGACACCATTAGCACGCCAAATAGCCTTATTGTCATCGCCTTTTCGCACTAACGCGATTGTGTGTTTGGCTCCATAGGTAACTTTTCTGACATTTCTGCAGAATCCAAATACGTGATTGTGTGGAATCGCACATGAAAACTGACGTTGTTGTCCGTGCAATGCTCCTTTTCCTGTTGCACACCCTAAATTGAAATTAATATTGACGCCTTTTATAATGTTAAAATCAGCGCCTGGTCTGGCTCGACGTTCTGGATTAGCTGCATCTTGTTGATTAGCAACTGAAGTTTCTTGCGGTGTTAACACTTTAATGTATTGAAGGTGATCGGGATAATCAGAGGTATCCTTTGCAAAGATCATAGATGGACCAGCCGACCTTGTATAATCATCGGATTATCTTGCTAGCCCGATTATTATTGTTGCAGCATCAACTTTACGATCTATTGATTCAATTTCTTTTCCATCAATGAGATATCTTGCACCTTCAAATAACGCCATTATGCCGTTGTTGACGAAACCAACTCGGACATTTGCGTTATCTGCATATATGGTATCAGCTGCAACATTTGTTACGAGTTTTCCCTCGATTTCAATAAATGCTTCACATGGCAAAAAGTATTTACTGGTATCTTGAACTTGAAGTTCAATTCGCGATCGTAGGTCGGGTTGTATTGCATGATAGGAATAGTATTGATAATTCCGAACTGAATCATCCTTGGGTACTGGGGCTTCTATATCGAAGGCCGGATCAGCTTGTCGTTTAAACATTTTATTAACATACTAGTGTTTTCAATTGTGAAACTCTTTGTAATCATCGTCGTTTTTGTTTTCGTTTCAAACCACTTCCTGCTATCGCGTTCATGATAACGCTATCTGTTACCGGCGAAGCCGTCAATGGCGACGGAGTCAGCGAAGCAGCTAACGACGGTAGTTTGTGTTCCACTGCGCTATTTATTGCTTTGCTGACACTTGCAGGCATCACTGCCGTAGACGGCAGCACTGTTGGTTTCTTTCGCACCAATGCTATTTTATCTTTCGCGGCAGGAAATGCCTTTCCGGCAAGATTTTCAACAGCGCTGATTCCCTTATCACGAATAACATCAATGGCTTTCATTGATAATTGTTTAGCTAACGGCGCCACCTTGGGAGCCATTCTTGTAAATAACCCCGCAATGGTACTGCCGAAACCATCTCCGTAATATGCTCTATAAACAGCAATCGTGAGTTCACCACGTAGACACTTACGGGTTTATCATGGTTTTAATGTATAATTATCTTGTTATAAAACTAGTAGTTTTTCAAATGTGAAACTCAGATTCCATTGAAACGCTAGCATAGTGAATTGCGTAGCCACCTTCGATTGAAAATCGAAATCGCTTTCGATCAATCCCTGTGACAGCAATGGGCATCTCTGTGGCTTTCAAGTAATTCAGCAATGAGTTCTCGATATACATCAATGCTAATGATACCGCCGGCAAATAATCGTCTATAGATACCAGCTGCTTCATTAGTTATTTCAATGGAATTGTTTCCGGCTCGTTTTCCCCCGATAAGTACTTCCAACCGTGATATATCCGAGAGAATATTACCAGGACATGTCACGGTTGCGTTGAAATCCAACGGATTTCCAATCGAATATCCTTTTCCGCTTATCTTCTTAGAACCGGTTTCTGCTCTTATGTCTATTTGTTCCAGGATTGGATCCTCCGTATAAGGTGGTAGTTGTGGACCGCCTGTAACCGCAGCTAGAAAGTTATTATAACCAGGATGCCGGGACGCTAAGATTTTATCCCCGCCGTGTTTCGCTAAGTATATTTGTGATGCCAAAGTGTCTTTATTTCTTATAAAACTTTCAAACCCGTCTTTAAATAAATTCTCTCTTATACCATTTGGAAAATTTTCTCTAGCGACTGTAAATATATTTCCAGGTGAATTGTCTTTTCCTGCAGCTGCACCAAGTTGTTCTTCTTCGCGTTCTTCAATTTCGCCCGGTCGATATACTTTTTGGTGGGGTGGATCAGGCGCTGGTGCAGAATCATCAATATCAGCTAATCGTTCATACTCGCGCTGAGTTTTTATATCACTAGATAGCTGTTGTATCCCTGCGCGTGTTTGTCCGGTCTCTGCTGCTATCTTTTCAAGCGTATAAAGCAGCGGCGTCTTCTTTGCTCGTTCTCGTTCAGGAATATCTCCGTATATCGCTGCTTCAGTTAACATTTTCACATGTTTCGTCGCACTTGTTATCGGAGTAAACAGTTGTTCACTTGACACAGAAAAGTCAGTTTGCATTTGTTGTCGTTGTTGAAGTTTATCGCGAAGTCTGTCTCGAACCGGTATAAACTTTTTAATTGCTGCTATCCGCTCTCGGGCTAATTTAGTTGTAAGCGATTCACCTACCATATATTGTTTGTGAACTGAGTTTTCAAATATGAAACTATCACAATTAAAAACTGAGTTATTAAATAATGTACTATCAAGCTAACGTATCCATCTCCGACAAGGTTAAACTGTACGACGCTATCCGCGAATGTTTCAGAAATAACATCGCTGGGGGTTTCAAAATTGTAATATCTGAGAACGGCGATGAAAGATTTTTGTTAACAACGCGGCAACAACTACGTGAAAATGGAGGCGTCGCGGTGATTACTTGCTACCACAACCAGATCATCCAGTACGCACATAACTGCATGAGCAATCCCAAACTGATGAGTATTCTTTCAGGAGAAAATCCCATGTGACAAGTGTAAAAAGTGTTACAAAAAACGCTAAAAAATGTACAGAAAGCCTATTTTTTGTAGTAACGCTCACGTGGTTAGGATATTGGTTTTTCCTCGTTTAATATTTTTCTAAGATCACGAACCTTAGAACTAATTTCAATTCGTTTTTGATATTTTTGGCCGAGCTTTTGATGTATTGCTTCAACGGTGCTAAATAGCGTTATAAATACATTAATGTCGTTACCTTACAAACAAGCATTGATGGACGTTTGAATTCTTTTCACGAGCCTGTACATCTTAGGTAAAACATAACGACCTTACTTGACTGATACTCAATGTCTTCATATTCCGAGGCAATCATGTCGCTGTCGAGATCTTTAGATAATACTATCCCTCGATTTTTCAAATTTGAAATTTCAGCAATTATAGCATTTACATCTTTGATATCCATTATTTATATAATACATTTTATCTTTAATTTTTAAAAAATAACACTCATTTGGCAATCTCGCTGGCGCCCTATGACGTCAGAGAGACCCAGAGGTTACTTTATTAACTTAATTAAGGACAGCACATACAAGAAAACCCTATTTGGCAATCTCGCTGGCGCCCTATGATGTCAGTGAGACCAAGAGGTTATTTAATTAACTTAATTAAGGACAGTACAACACGCATCTTGGAACTCCTTAGTTGCCTTCCAAGTAAGCCCAAGGGGACCCGAAACATACATCTCCGGAAGGGAGGCCTAAGGTGACAAACGTCATCTTAGACCGCCCAGAAGATATAAGTGTGGGGGGACATCACTACATGTACTTAATTAACTTAATTAAGGATGAAGATGACAAACGTCATCTTAGACCGCCCAGAAGATATAAGTGTGGGGGGACATCACTACATGTACTTAATTAACTTAATTAAGGATGAATTATATTCAATGAAACAATGATGGAATTTGTGATGTAATGATGTGGGACGGCACAAGACAGCACAAACATAAAACGACGGGGCGGATATTACGGCCAATCCAACCAATCAAAAGCAACCCAATTAAATTAACCCGGTTGCATGATTGTGAACAAAAGACAACCACACGCCCGAGTTAAATGGCGTGGGTTAGTTTTGTTTGGTCGGAATCGACTTTGAAAAGCCCCAAGCGTATTACGAGCCATAACGTATATAAGATGACTAATACAGCAGCGTTGATTCACAGGGTGTGTTATTTTATTTCCTTGAATTACTTATTAATGCTGATTCACAACATTTAAATGAGACAAACTATTTGAATAAAACACTAAACAAAAGAATACAGTTGTTAGATAACAACGTGTATTTCATTGGTTTCATCGTAAAATGATTAACTAATCGTAATATTAATAGGACTTCAAGGGACGTAACTCTGTCATGCGATTTTATCATTGTACGATTTATCTCCCTTGATATATGAAAATTGTATCCTGTGTGTACGTAGTAGTAATTGGACTTCAAGGAACGTAACTCTGTCATGCGACTTTATTATTGTACGATTTATCAACCTCGATATATGAAAATTGTGTCCTGTGTGTGTTTTTCTTTGACAGAGCTGATTTTTGTATTCCTTTAGCTACTCTTTGTACTGAAGGCCCACAAATGACAAAATATCTACTAGCTTCATTCATCTACTGAAATATTTTCTCCTCGTTAGTTGATGTATCAAATGATTTGATGGATCTCTTTCCAACTGACTTACAAGTCCCTGTCCTGCCTCTTTTAGCATTTTTACATTGTGAGACTGCTTGAAGATTCTCAAGACAATTATCAGTCTTCACGCCATTTATGTGATCAATAACAAGGCCGTCTTTGATTAATCCGTAAAATGCTTCAAAAATAATTCTGTGACAGAGATAGTTCTTCTTCCCAGCTGTAAACATCAAGAATCCCATATTATGTACCTGTCCAACCGGTTTCTTTAGTCTGCAATTTCTAACAACACCATCACGGGATGCTTGATAATTAACAAGCACTGGATGGGGTCTGAAATCTTGGTTCATTTGTATAATAATACTACTTGTCTAATTTATATCTGCTTTAATTATAAACCTCTTGATATAATCTTGAGGAGTTTTTATGATTTTGTCGCTGACGGAGTCATCGGTAGGATCAATGACTGTATTCTTTATTCGTTTGTCATAATATCGTTTTAGGTCTCTGTATCGTTTTCCTCCACAACTGAGACACAACTGCGATTTTCCCCTTACCCCCATCCCACATCGGAGGCACAGAAGGGGACCAAAGGAACCGTTGCGAAAGCTTTGTAAATGATAATCACAGAATTCGCTTCTGCATGTTTTGTTACAAGGAGTTGTTGATCCAATCATTAGCCACTTGCAGTGATTCATTATACTATATTTTCTATTTAAATACTTGTTTTAATTATAACATGGAGGAGTTCGAGAGATTATCAGCAATTAAGCATTACAAAAACGTTAAATTTAATCTCGATAGAACCCTCAAAGATGTTGGGGATTATGGAGAATTAAAAAAGAAACGCTGCGTGAGTATTCTGAATCAGCAGACGTTGAAATTAAAAATAATTACTTACGCGGTGATAATTTATCAGAGCGTTCTAATACACCACCGATATCAGATCCAATTTGTAGATATAAAACATTTTATTTAAACGGCTGTGGCGGGTCAGGAAAAACGACTCGGGCGATTGAATTATATCGAGGGAAAAATCCTACAGATTTCACAAATATGATTGTGCTGACACCGACCCATAGACTAGCGCGAGATATAAAACAACGAAACGTCGACGCTTGCGCTAATCAAATTTTTTTTCGATACAACGGTGACAAATGGACCCCTGAACGAATTGGTAAAAAATTCATCCCTGCGGTTATTATTTGGGATGAGATATGTACTGTTTCGTTAGATGAATTAAAAATGTTTCTTGATTGGTTGCTGCAAAAGAATACAGAGGTGATAATGTGTGGAGATCATGGCCAATCATCACCATTTGTCGGCGCGGGTCCACATGATTGGTTAAAAGGGTTTGTTGACTATTATGAAGAAATCGATACTGACTATAGAGCACTTGATGAACAATTACGCGAGTTCAAGAAATTAATTAGATTACAACCGGATAGAATCCACTGCGAAAAAATCAGAGAAATAATTTCTGAAACTCCCATGGAGCAATTTTGGGAAGCATGGAGACCAAACGATTTTGTAGTGGCAAGTAGAAAGATTGTCAGAGACACACTTTAGAAAAAGTTGTTTAAGCTTCACGAAGAAAAGTTCCCAACGCGCCCAGTGCCGTTGTGTTATAGACTCTGTGATACACGGCGACAGAATATTGAAGTTGAAATTCCAGGACAAAACGAAAGACAAACACTAGTGTTAAATGATATTGTGCTAGTTGATATCAGTGTTGTCGAAGACGCATTGCGTGCTGATAAATCGCCATGGACACTGGGTTATGTAACAACAATACATTCCTCGCAGGGATTAACCATCGTGGATACAATTGTTTGAATAGTCGATAATCGCATTGAGTGGTCAAATTTAGTTTATCTTGCAGTGTCTAGAGTACGGCGAATAAATCAACTTCGAAGAATTGTTTTCGATGATAATGACACCACAATGGATGATATTGATGTTAGCATCATTAATAAAAAAAACTCTATGGTTACAAACAACAAGACAAAAAAAAAAACAACGACAATTTGACATTGATGCTGAATTAATAATCGCGCTGAAGCAACAACAAAATAATCACTGCGCGAGTTGCAATTGTATAATGCGTTGGCAGTATTCGGATACAGATCCTCGCCAATTTACCGTAGACAGAAAAAAAACAGTCTCGGTCATGTCAGAAACAATGTAATGTTGACTTGTCTTGAGTGTAATAGACGCAACGGCGCTAGTTAAGACCATGCGGTGGCAATTGGGTATCGTCAGGAATCACTTGTAGCTGTTCGCGTGTAAAACCCCGCTGGGGGCAGTTGAATCCAATTTATAGATTGGAGGTCTACCAGTTGATCGTGTTATAGTAGATATGATATGCGTAGTGACACTCCAAATATGATCAGTAGCCCTTTTTACCACCTTCGAGCTCTCCTGGTTCATATAAATATCTCACGGTGACATTGCTGAGAATTGGCTGAGAAACGCTATCCCGCTGTGGTTGTGGTATATAATTTTTTTTTTATTCCGTTGTTAGGTTTCATATTGAATGCTCTGGTAATCACGTTATTTAGCGCTGCAACTACCCCTGGTAACATTTTGACCCATTCACGGAATCGCTTTTCTTGGATGAATTATTTTGCGTATTGATATCCAAATAACCGCTCAGCAAGAGTCCGATTAAATCGTTCTACAATTGCCTGATCGCGATGTAGTGCAGTATTCCCCCGTCTGATGGTGACATTGTGATCTTTCCTCGCTGATAAAACAGCGCCTTGAAATTCTTTGCCAGGATCAACTTGTAACAGTTTTGGCCAGCGTAGTGGGCCTCGTCGATAAATCTTTTCAAATGCAGAAGCAACTTCAGGTGATGATTTTGTTTTTAGCGGTTCTGCTTATTTGTATCGACTCGCAACGTCAACTACGATTAGCGCGTATTTGTAACCGTTGTCATGTGGTAAAAACAATAAATCAGCTTGATAAACTTCATTGGGTCTGGTAACATCAAAATGCGAGAAATTGATTTGTTTAGGACGAGGTAGATAAATTTGCCATATAGCCTGTTTGGATAACCAATTAGCAGCAGTGACCTTTTTCACTTTTGCGGCTTTGTCGAGTTAATTGATTGCAACGTTACCCTTACATTATCTTTCGGAGAATAATAAATAGATTCCATATTATTAATTACCAGCGCCCATCATCAATTTGCTTTTCATAGCTGATTTTACCAACCACGAAGCCAATTTTTCTTTGACAGATTTATCAGGAATAGCATTTAACGCATGAAGTAATTTCACATCCGCGAGTTGCCTGTGTTGCTAATTGCTGCTTTTATTATATGCAACATCATGAGCATGACACGCCTTATCAATGGCGTTTATCGGATACTCGCCGGGTCGGGGCTGATTTTGATCATCAAGTCTGATATCTAATCGTGTTCCAGGACCACAATAGCTATATCCTGGAAGGTGCTTTTCTCCGGGTACTTTGCCCATGGGGTTCCAGGGAGTTTTGTTAACTTGGCTGCGATATCACCTCCTCGATTTTTTTAAACATCTCTGGATTTCATAGAAACAAATCTAAACTTTTTTATACCACATGTTGCACATCTACCAGTAAGTGCAGATCTGTTATTTCTAG
The DNA here is from genome assembly GCA_029339505.1 of Unio delphinus. Taxonomy (NCBI): domain Eukaryota; kingdom Metazoa; phylum Mollusca; class Bivalvia; order Unionida; family Unionidae; genus Unio; species Unio delphinus. The sequence continues at coordinate 213,852 of JAQISU010000330.1, forward strand.
TTGTAATTGTCGTCACATCATTTGTGCCAGTACGCGTTTTACACTTCACACAATATAGATCTATAATTTATGTATAGAGATATGAATATAATTGATTTTACAGTGACTAAAACAAGAGAACCAGTTAAGCATCATGCAGCGCTACCAAACTCTATCCGCGCAATTATAATCGGGCCATCTGGATCCGGCAAGACGCAATTGTTGCTTACTTTAATAAGAGATGGATGAAGTGGGATAAGTTGTATTTAGTTGCTCCTAGCGTAGATGATCAACGATGCTATGAAGAGTTAAAGGATTTTAACGAGAATGCATCAGAGATTAAGGGTGAGAACGTCATTGATTTTATAACTGCTATTGACGAGGCACCATCCATGGATGACCTTGATGGGAGCATTAACAATTTAGTCGTATACGACGATGTGATGTTTGACAATCAAAAAAACCCAGCTTGAATATTTTCCCGAGGCAGGCACAAAAACACTGACGTGATATATGTCACTCAACGATACACTCCTATTCCAAAAGTGATCAGAGATAACTGTAATATTCTTGCTGTGTTTAACGGCGTTGATACACATACGCTACGAAATATTTGGCAGACATGGTGTTCCGATATGGACTTTAATCAATTTAAAATTTCTTTAGTAAAGCTCAGTCGGACCCACACGGATTTATTACAATAAATTTACATGATCTTCGGACACGATATCGTATCGGACTTGATCAAATATTCAGTTAACCCATATCAGCGGGGAGGAGGGGGGCGATGACAACACCGCCGCGACGTTTAATGGTTAAGCAACGAAAACTCGAATAGAGTATCACCCGCGCAAACTCATGTTTTGAGCAAGAAATCAAAAAGTCTCCGTTTACCAAATAAAGACTTTCTTTTTTTTATGGTTAAAACATGAGATTTCGTAGGAAGGCTCTATTTTCCGTTTTGAGGGCTTAAAGTGATTTTGTTGGAAAAAGTTGTACGATTCGCCCCCCTGCTGCTAATTTAACTACGTTGTCTTGTAGTTTGCGTTGGCTGCATGATGATATTTTTTTGGATATTATTGAAATAATTCCCGGGATTGTTGTTGCCGCTGCTATACAAATTGGAACATCTATCGGAGAAATCATTGTCAACGAGGAGAGAATAATACCGGCTCCGGTGATTACACCACTCACCGAGTACACGGTAACATCAACTGCGGTGATTCTTCGTCGGTATTTTTTATTTTTACTTGATACTCCTCAGTGAGGGTTTTGAGTTTAGTTTGAAATTCTCTGACCTGATCATAGCGGTATTGAGATACGGAAGGTACGTATTGTCGGTGATGAAATCATTAGTGATGTATTTTTATTTATTACAACAGAATTCAATTTAGTTATTTACTTATATCCGCTACGAATTCCACATACCATGTTACTGAAACTCTAGCCAAATTATTATCAGTGGATGCTATTGTGAATCGTTCAGTTGTATCCTTGTCGATGATCGTTGATATTATATTGTTGACCCCAGATGAATTCGTTCATGAAATATTAAATCGAGTTGGTGTCACTAGTGTTAGTCGATAAATACCTTTGACGGTCGCAGTAATATTTAAAATATTATTTAGTGGTGTCCACACAAATGATCCGTGTTGGATCGCGTACACATTATTTATGATATTTTTTTTGTTCGTGAGGAATTTGTGTTTTTTCAATGATTGCTATCATCCTCGGAAAATCATCTTTGATTGCTTCGATGAAGTTTTCATATCTTCGATGGATTTTTTGATATCAGGAGTTTTATGTCAATTTTATCCAGTATGGTTGTAAACAATTTTATCTATATTATTTTTACGAAATGAAGTAAACTTTCCAACGTGATCTTCATATCTGGATTGAAGTGTTGCTAGTTCCAACATATAAGTTTTTATCTCTGTGAGCTTCGGTGTGGTCACTGGAGGATTACCCAAAAAATCTAACAGTGATTTCAAAGAATTCGCTGAGGATATATAATTATTTTCGAGTGTTAATATTGTATCTGTAATTGTTGACATGAGGACACCTGGTTTGAGTTCACCCTGATTTTAAAACAACGAGATAGTATTTTCTACTGCGTTGCGTTGTTTAACTAAAATATCATCCACAGAAACATTACTCGTTTTCAATTTACCCTGACGATCTTGAAATACAACTATTTCATTGGGATCAACACTTGTTAAGGTCAACATCTCAGATATTTCATCTTCGATTATTTTTTTTATATCACCGGTAGCAGTTATTTCCGTGGTGGTTTTTTTTAAACATTGATCGAGATCTTCCCCAAATATCAACCATTGTTATTGTAAAAATCTTTGATTTCCTAATACTTTCTCTCTCTAAAATCTTCGTTGACGACTTCGTTGTTGCCAGCGACTACTACTATATTCATTTACGACTTGATGAGGTGGTTTTCTCGATGATGAAATAGCGTCAAGGACATTCAATACGTCTATGCCGCATATTGGTGGGTCATTCATTTTCTGTGTTGATAGCGTATAATACCAAGTCTTCATTTTATGAAAGGTGTTTAAGCGGTTTATATATCGCATAAATTCTTTAGGTGGTGCTAATCCATATGAATCAAAATAAACGATTACACGCAGATCAATCACGCATGCAACCTAGTGGGTTCCAGATCCAGTGCTGTTATCAAGATTAATGATACCGGTTTCAACATTATTTGGTTGCGTCGGCAACTGATCTTTCATAAAGACCCCTCTAAATTTTTAATCGCTAGTTTTTTAGCGGCATCGAGTAAATCAAAATTTGACATTGGAACTATTCTTGTTAATAAACTGTTAATGGGATTCTCAGGCCCTTTCCCGTGTACCATGAATACGGAGTTCCTGGTAGTCTTAGACCCTTTCCCTTTTTTTTTGTATCCCTGTCCAGTTGCTTTCTTTAGTGCCATTCCTGCCGCGGTACCAACGGCTCCTAACGCTGCCACTTTCGCAACCGCTGAGGCTGCTGCCGGAATCAACGCTGGTAACGCAGCTAACAACGGAAATATACCACCTGATTTTATAAAGTTTTTGATCTCAGCAGCAGAGAGTGATCTGAACGCCCTTTTTATTTTTAAAAGCATCATTGAAATGTTTTATTTGACGAGTCGTAAGTGACAATTTGTTCTGACCACCAGACATCTGATTGTGTTTCAGCGTTATCGTGGTTCCACAGTTTTTAGCCGATTCCGATTGCAATTTCTTGAGTTGACCAGGAGTCAATGTAACACTAATATGACTGTATGACATTTTATTAATAATGGATTGATCTAATTGTTATATTACATATTTTCCACTGGCGCATCAATTACTCTCATTCGTTCACCAACACCTTCGAGTAACATTGATTTGTCGCTGAGAATGACAGCAACTGCTCTATATCCACTAGCAGGAGGATCGGTTGCACGAGCTATAAAGTGTATATCAACGACGGATTGTCTTGTTAAATCAAGATGTTCCAGCGAAAAGTAATAAATCGGTTATAAACTTTTAAAATCCAACTGTGATATTTGCAGACCAGTATCTACATTATGATCGCGTCCCATATATGACAACAGACGATGATACACACGTGCTATTTGGTTGGTATTGTAATCAAGTAGTATGTCCTCGGATGGTTCCTGTTGTCCGTTTATTCTCAGCGAGACTTCATTAACACCTATCTTATCAAATATCATATGGCTGCATTCCTGAGAGTTAAATCGATCCCTATTTTGTAGCGCAACAAATATATGGCATGGGGCTGAAACACCTTGTTTTGATGCCAAGTGCCATGTAAAGGTACCATTAATATTAGAATCCATAGTATCCGTGTTCACTGATAACCAATTTAGCAATGATTTTCCTTCAGGATCCATAAATGATAGTAATCATTCTTCTGTTGTGATTGATGGAGTCATCCACAATGATAGTTTTGTTAAAATGACTTTACCAGAATCAACACCATCAGCATGCCAGATTGCACCATTATCATCGCCCTTTCTCGCGAGTACTACTACATGTTTCGCTCCATAGATAACTTTTCTAACATTTCTACAGAATCCAAATATATGATGCAGTGGAATCGCGCATCAAAATTGTCCACGCGGTCCCTTCAACATTAATACACGTGTTGCAAATCCTAGGTTGTGATTAGGATTAATATCTACGACATCAAAAAGTACCAGATGGTCTTACATATCCGGGTGGCGCTGGATCCACTGCAGCATCATTTGCTGCCTTTACTATAGTATGATAAACGTGTTCAGGGTGATTGTCAACGTCTTTAGAGAACATCATAGAGGGACCCGCTGATCTTGTGTAATTATCAGAATATCTTGCTAACCCGATTATTGTTGTGGCAATATCAACCTCACGTTCAATAGATTAAATTTCTTTTCCATCAATCATATATCTAGCACTCTCAAATAGCGCCATGATACCATTATTAAAAAAAATCAGCTCGGACATTTGGGTTATCTGCGTATGGTGTATTATCTGCAACATTTGTTACAAGTTGTCCTTCCACTTCAATAAATGCTTCAGCGGGTAGAAAGTATTTACTGGTATCATGAACTTAAAGTTCAATTCTTGATCGAAGATCTGGATGTACTGCATGATAAGAATAAAATTGATAATCGCGTACAGAATCATCTTTACGCACTGGGACTTCCATATCAAACGCTGGATCAAGTGTCTGTTTGAACAATATATTATATATTCCTTGATCTAAATCATTATTTTCGTTGGGATCTTAAACCGCTTCCCGCTATCATGTTTGCGATATAATTTTCTTGGTCACTCGCTGCAAACGACGGAGTCGTTAACGACGAAGTCACTAACAATACTAATTTCTGATCTACTGCGTTATTTATTATTTTAATAGCATTTGTAGGCATCACTTCGTCATTACTAACGACATTATTGTATCCTTTGCAGCGGAAAATGCTTTCGAGGCAACATCTCCAACAGCGCTAATACCCTTAACACGAATAACATCAATGGCTTTCATTGATAATTTTTTTGCGATTGGTGCTATTTTTGGAGCCTTTCTTGCAAATAACCCTGCAATGGTTTTGCCAAGACCATTACCATAGTATGCTCGATAAACAGGCAATCGTGAATTAACTACATAGACGCTGGTTGATTTATCATGATTATAGTGTATGATCATCTTATTATAAAAAACACTAGTGTTTTCTAAATGAATATTTATCTAATGATGAAAAATCCTTTGGATTTTCAGTCGCTGTAATAACCGTGATGCTCAACTAAGTCATCAATAAACTCTCGATATGTTTTGATATCCATAATGCCGCCTTGAAATAACCCCATGCAGATATCAGCTGCTTCATTAATTATTTCCGGTGTGTTATTTCCAGCTCGTTGTCCTCCTATGATTACCTCTAATCGTGCTATATCCCCGAAAATATTACCAGGACAACGAACAAGACCACTACCCCAAGCAGAGCTTGGAACTAGGTTTTGGGTTCCAATTGAATATCAATGTCCTGTTGTACCAGTTGCACCCTTTTTAGAATCAGCATCTGATATTTGCTGGGGTGGTTGGGATACAAAGGCGCAACTGGTATCGGTGGGTTTTCGATTTGAGATATCAATCTTTCAAGTATCTCAAGTTCTTTATCATTGTGTGGTAGTTGAGATGTAACGATTTTTGCACGATATAGTTTTTTTGTCCAAGTATCCTTATTAGTTATAGCGTCTTCATATCCCCTATTCATATATTGTTCTCTTTGACCCTTTGGAAATGAATCAACGATAAATTGAGCAAACTTTTAATCAATCTTACAGTGTTCGTTCATTTCCTGTATCAGCTCATGTTTAAATATCTTTTAAGGGTCAAGATTTTTTCGTTCTTTTTTACCCTTTTGTTCTTCTTTGTCTTCTTTTCTTGCAATAGCACCCTTTTCTTCATCTTTTTTTCTTGCTATAGCACCCACTTCTTGTTCTTCAATAATATCACTTAGTCGTTCAATTTCTTCTTGTTCAAGTCGTTCTTGTTGGTCGCGAAGTCGTGAAGCAGTTATTATATCACCAGGAAGTACTTTTAAAGATTTTTTTGTTTGTTTTGATCTTTCTGCTATTTTTTCAAGTACAGGAAGAAGAGGTGTTTTTTTCCTTTTTTGTTCCTTGGGGATATCTCCGTATATTTCTCGCTCAGTGGCTAATATTACCCCTTTGGTTGCAGTGGTTATTGCTTTAAACAGGTCTTCAGTCCCTGCAGTAAATCAGTCTGTAAGCTCTGTTTCGCTTGTAGTTTATCTCGAACAGAATCGCGGATTGGTATAAATTTCTTAATTGCGGATAGCCGCTCAAGTGCTAATCTAGTCGTTAGTGCTTCGTTTACCAATATATTGAACGACAGATTGTCTTGTTAAATGTACGATCTAAATGTAGTGAAAAATGCAACAAAAGCAATGAAAAAATGTGGAGCAAGTGCAAAAAATTATTATTTATAGGGAATTACGCAATTGCTCCATCGTAACATAGAGCTATCAGATTATCATTCTGAAATATCGTATCAGATAAATTAATTATTAACACTCCAAACAACAAATAATTAAATCATCAATCGCGATGGTCAATGAAAAAAGTGGAGAAAGTGCGAAAAAATTTTATTTGTAGGGAAATTCGCACTTTCTCCATCGATGTTATTTTATCACTCTGAATTATCGTATCAGATAAATTAATTATTAACACTCCAAACGATGAATAGAATTAAATCATCAATCGCGGTGGTCAACGAAAAAAGTGAGGGAACTTCGAAAGATTATTATTATTAGGGAATTTCGAAGTTCCCTCATCGATGATAGAGCTGTTATATTATCATTCTGAGTTATCGTATCAGATAAATTAATTATTAACACTCCAAACAATAAATATAATTAAATCATCAATCACGGTGGTCAATGAAAAAAGCTAAAAAAAATGACCAAAAATCAATTAAAAAAATATATCCATGAATTTTCCCACCCCGAATTTCACTACAGTGTTATATTTCTTGTATTGCAAATATGTATTGAAGTATTGTACATGTCAAATCGTTGGTTAGAACGTATTCTGTTGGGGTAACCAAAGAGGAATTTGGGTTTGGCGGATAATATCCCTTATTGTTTTAACCCTCAAATTAATTGTGCGTTTGATTTCATATTGCTGCCCCAATTCTTTTCTGAATTTTTCGACAGCAGTAAATAACAAGACAAACTCACTGACGTCGTTACAGAATGCAAGGGAGTCACGAATAGAATTCTGGATTTTCTTTATAAAAGCGTAATGTTTTGGTAACACGTATTTATTATTCATAACGCTATATTCAATATCTTGAGAATAAGAAAGAATTTGATCACAATTTAATTTATCTGATAATTGAATTCTTTGATTTTTTAAGTTTAAAATTTCGGTTATGATCTCATTGATATTTTCATAAATTATTTATATATTATAATATATATCTCTAATAAAAAAAAAACAAAACAAATAGATATTAAATCATTCTTCGCGATGGTCAATGAAAAATATGGGGGAAGTGTCTAAAAATTATTATTATTAGGAAAAACGACACTTTTCCCAAATTTAATAGAGCTATCAGAGTAAAATTCTGAGTTATCATATCGAGCGAACCATTTATTAACACTCTAAACAACAAATATATATTATATCATCAATCTTGTTGGTCAATGAAAAAAGGATGAGGGAACTTCGAAAAATTATTATTATTGGAGAATTTCGAAGTTCCCTCATCTAACGTAGAGCTATCAGATTAATAATCTGAGTTTAAAAATCGAAGATTTTATATATCGAGCGAACCATTTATTAACATTCCAAACAACAAATAGAATTAAATAATTCTTCGCTGCGGTCAATTTTGACCCATAATTCATACGTGAACGAATTGAATTCTGCTTTTAAACGCTTCGAAACAGCCGATCGATATACCCCCTCTGCTACTTTTTGTACTAAGGGTTTACAAATATTAAAATATCTACCGGCTTCATATATTTATTTAAATACTCTTTCCTCGTTACTTTTTATAGTAAATGATTTTATAGGCCTGGCATTTTTTCGAGGAGTTTTTTCCAGTCCCACCTCGTTTAGTATTCTCAATCTGAGAAATAGCTTGTAAATTATTTAAAGAATTATCGGTTTTAATATTATTTATGTGATCAATAACAAGACCATCTTCGATCAATCCATGAAAACACTCATACACAAAACGATGATTATGTTATGTCGTCTCCCCTCCAGCGCAAAACCTCAAATACCCATGGTTACTCACAATCCCTAATGGATTCTTCAGTCTGCGGTTTCTGACAATACCGTCACGAGACGCTTAATAATTGGTAATCACGGGATGTGGCTGAAGTTCTTGATCCATTTATATATAATACTATTTGTCTAATTGATTGTTTGGTTTAATTATTACATTATTTGGAAATCTTCCAATATAGTCTTGGGGTGTTCTAATGATTTTGTCAGAGTCATTGATGGAATCTTTGATTCGTTTATCATAATAACGCTTCTACTCTCTATATCGCTTACCACCGCAACTGAGACACAACTGCGATTTTCCTCTCACACCTACCTCATATCGGATACAAGGTAGCGGACCTAAGCTTCTCCGACGAAAGCTTTGCATATGATATCCGCAGAATTCATTTCTGCATGATTTGTTATATGCGGTTACTGATCCTATCATAAGCCATTTGCAATGGTTCATTATATAATAAATTCTTTATTTAAATACTTGTTTTAATTATAGTATGGAGGAGTTCGAGAGATTATCGAAAATTAAGCCTGGAAAAAATGCTAAATGCAATCCCGATAGAGTCTCCGTAAATGCACCAAAGGGTCTAATAAGTGATAGAAATATGATATTTAAAATCCGTGAAACGCGATGGAGCATCTCACTGTTGGTCAACATTTCGAATCGATGGTAGTGTTGATGCTACCATGAACGACGAAAGAGCAGCAGTGATAATCTCACATCTTGACAAGAAAAAGTATTTCTTTAGAGTGAAATTCATTATCAGCTCAGAAATGGGAAATTGGATTATTCGAGACAAATTTGAACCAATTTTGAAAGTTAAAAGAACCGTCACTTTAAGTCATGATTCCATACCAGGAATTCTAACTGGGATAGACAAACCATACTATGAAAGTTCCTATCAAGTAACAGCAGTTGTTTATGTAATATATTCGTTAAATGATAAACCGAGTATTGAAAAATTAAAACCAATGAAACTGTCACCGCTTATTTTATCATCGGGAATAAACTGCGTAGCAGAACGGTTAATAGAACAATTCAAAAATGCGTTGCGTGGAAACAAATTGACTGATCTAAGACGTAAAAAATAAATGAATGGTAATTAACAGTTAGGAAGAACGGAGCAACGATTCAAGATATAACAAAATTAGAAACAGCATTAAGATTTCCAATAACCATAATGACCATGACAGGAGAAATATTACACGAATAAAAATATAAATCACAATGAGCTCCAATCAAAATTATTGACCATAACGAACACGCGTGGACACCTGCGGTAACAATATTTCCACAGGATAGAACAATAAAATATATACCCGCGGAGATCTCGGGTGAAGTATTCTCTGAGAGAAATATATTTGATTGTATTTATCAGTTAAGTAAAAACGATCTTGTGTCAGTGTGGTTACTTGATAGGTTTGAAGACGAAGAGGCTAAATTCGATCAATTTGTAAGACCAAACTGAGAATTATACCGTACTGAAGCCCTGCAAAACGAGATGAAATCAAGCTGTGGTGAATATAACCATGGAGGATTATGGAATACAAAATACACCTCTGAAAGTATTATTTCGGTTGATATAGTTGCGTGTTACCCTGGGAGTTTTCTCGGGTATGGAGAGTGTTCTGAGTATTTTAAACGATTTGGACATCCCACACATGAAATGACTCGTGTTGCGATTAATGTACCCCTACCCGATTTTGATTTAACCGGATTTGTTCGTGTGGTATCATTTAAATTGGCTACAGGACTTCATCCCTGCCGTTATTTTTGGCTTGGTAGATACATCTCTGAAGATCACTGGATGCCAATAGTGTTATTACGGTATATGATTGATTCTAAAACGCTGATATCGCTGATTGTTAGTGATGCAATTATATCATATCGAGCGCAGACTGAGGTCTGGTTACCACAACCTGATAGTCTAGATAGTATAATCACCGAATATAGAAAACAATTTCCTGATCTAGACGAAGAATATATCTTGATATGGTCCAAACAGATATTTGAAGTTAGAAATAGACAAGCAAATTAACTCGGTATAAGAATAATTGATAAATTCACACAAGGTGGAAAAAATATGACAATAACAGATATTCGTCACGGTTGATTATAGATGATGCTGAATACGACTTTATAATCGCATATGTAACATCTAGAGGTATATATGTAAATCGTAAAGACGATTTCTTGTCAAATGGAACCAAATTGGGTACAATTGTTATTTACAACGATGGAAAAAATCTCCAATATGCACATTTGAGGGCGTCTATGCTAGCTTATACTTATATTAATTTATGTTCAATGATAAATAGATTTCCTGAATCCGCAGTCAGCGTTGCTACTGATTCATTTTATATAAATGTGAAAAACTGCGAAGCAGTGGCTGAATTCACGAATTCTGACGAATGTTGGGGATCATGGAGAATTAGAAAGGAAATACCGTGTGATTATTCCAAATCAGCAGATGTTACGATTGAAGATAAATACTTGAAATATAATCAGATATCAGAACTATCTAATGCACCGTCGATATCTGATCCAATATGTAGATATAAAACAGTTTATTTAAACGGCTGTGGTGGGTCAGGAAAGACGACTCGTGCGATTGAATTATTTCGTAACAAAACTCCTACGGATTTTCACGCATCAAACATGACTGTGCTAACACCGACCCACATACTTGCAAGAGAGATGAAACAACGAGGAATGTAATGCTTGCACTTATCATATTTTATTTCGATGGAAAGGTGACGAATGGACTCCTGACCGAATGGGTGAGAAATTTATTCATGATGTCATTATTTGCACGGTGTCGTTAGATGTATTACAAAGGTTTCTCGATTGGTTATTACTAGCGAATACAAAAGTGATAATGTGTGGCGATCACGGCCAGCCACCACCAGTTGTCGGATTGTCTCCACATGATTATCTAAAGAATTTTGTAAACTATTATGAAAAAATTAATACCGACCACAGAGGATTTGATGAACAATTACGCGAGTTCAGGAAACTAATCAGATTACAACCGGATAGAATCCAATGTGAAATAGCGCGTGAAATCATTTCAGAAACCCCATTAAATGATTTCCGGCAAGTTTTGAGACCAAACGATTTGATAGTGGCATCTAGAAAAATAGTCAGAGACAAACTTCAGATGAAGTTAGTTGAATTACATAAAGAAATATTTTCAACACTTCCAGTGCCATTGTTATAGACCCAAGGATACACGAAGACAAAATATCGAAGTTGATTTTCCTGGGCAAAGTAAGAAGCAAATTCTAGTATTACATGATATTGTGCTGGTTGATATCAACGTCGTCGAAGATGCATTACACGCTGGATACGCAGCGACGATACACTCCTCACAGGGATTAACTATATCAGATACAATTGTTTGGATCATAGATAATCATATAGAGTGGTCGAATTTAGTTGATCTTGCAGTGTCCAGAGTACGAAGAATAAATCAGCTTCGAAGAGTTGTTTCAGATGATAATGACACTACAATAAGTAATATTGTCAGTGATGATATAATCAGAACAAAAACTATCTGGTTATAAACAACAGGATAAAAAAATAATAGAGATTTTGACATTGATGCTGAATTAATAATCATTCTGAAACAACAACAGAATAATCACTGCGCGAGTTGCAATTGTATAATGAATTGGTGTTGGTCGGATAAAGATTCTCGACAATTTACCGTAGACAGAAAGAATAGCAGCCTTGGTCATACCAGAGATAATGTGATGCTGATTTTTCTTGAGTGCAACATACGCAAAGGTGCTAGTTAAGACAACGCGGCGGTAATTGAGTATCCTCGGGTATCACTTGTAGTTGTTCACAAGTAAATACTCGCTGAGGAGCAGTAGAATCCAATCTATAGATTGCTGGTCTACCCGTGGATCGTGTTATGTTATATATTTCATATACAGTAACACTCCAAATAGGATAGTAGTACTTTTTTTACCACCTTCAAGCTCTCCTGGTTCATATAAATATCTAACAGTGACATTGCCGAGTATTGGTTGTTTTAAATCATTGCCGATTTTATCAAAAATGAAGCCAATGTGTCTTTGATGGATTTATCAGTGATAGAATTCAACGCAAAAATTAATTTCACATCTGCGATATGTCTTTACTGCAGATTACTGTTTTTATAAGCAACATCATGAACATGACACGCCTTATAAATAGCGTTTATTGGGTTTTCACCGGGTCGGTGTTGGTTTTGATCATCGAGTCTGATATCGAGTCTGGTTCCGGGTCCACAATAATTATACCCTGGAAGGTGTTTTTCTCCTTGGTATTTTGCCCATGGTGTTCCTGGTAATTTTACTAACTTGGCTGCAATATGACCTACTCGTTTTTTTTAAATCTTCAGAAATGCTAGCATTTCCTGCAGATTTCATATAAACAAATCTAACCTTTTTGGTACCATATTGTACACACTTACCAGAAAGTGCTGATCTGTTATTTTAAGTTGTAATAGTCGTCAAGTCGTTTGTGCCAGTACGCTTCTTACATTTCACACAATATAGATCCATAATATATTTATAATAACATGAATGTAATTGATTATTCAGCTACCCGACGGAAACCTATTAAACACCATGCAATGTTGCCGAATTCAATGAGAATGATTATCATCGGACCATCTGGAAGTGGCAAGACACAACTGCTACTTAATTTGATAACGAGATGGATGAAATGGGATAGGTTGTGTTTAATATCCCCGAGTGTAGATGATCAGCGATGCTACGAAGTGTTAAAGGATTACAACGAAAAGGCAGCAGAAATCACCGGCGAGAGTATTATAAAGTTTAAAACTGATATTGACGAAGCTCCAGCAATAGAAGACTTAGATGGAAGCATTAACAATTTAGTCGTGTATGATGATGTGATGTTAGACAATCAAAAGAATCCTGCTAGGATCTTTTCCAGAGGCAGACATAAAAAACACTGACGTGATATATGTCACTCAACGATACACTCAAATACCAAAAGTGATCAGAGATAAAGATAACTGCAATATTCTTGCTGTATTCATCGGAGTCAACACACATACGCTACGAAATATTTGGCAAACGTGGTGCGGCGGTGATATGGATTATAATCTCTTTAGAAATTTCTTTAGTCATGCTCAGTGAATTCTACATGAATTTGTAGCGATAAATTTGCACGACCCGAGATCAAAATATCGTGTCGGACTTAATGAAAGATTCGGTTGAAAAAATGTTAAATCCATACCAGCAGAGGGGGGTGAGAAACAACGACGTTGGCGTCTTTTATTTAAAAAGTTCTCTGACTCGACCTCTCTGCTGCTGAAGCTGTCTCATACAAATCAGGCAGTGTCTAGTTCTTTTTTAGATCTTAGTTTTACCGGAAAACCTATTAAATATAATGATCAACATAGTTGGAAGACAGGATTTAATGATTTAATTTCGACAACAATTTTTAAAATTGAGAAACGTCTTAATTTAAATATAGATAAAGTTCGCAATATAGGATATAACTGCCTAAACGTTTCATACAGATTAAAAGTTTATTTCGTTTTACTATTTCGTGCTTTGAAACATGCAGAATTATGAACTTTATATACCTGTTATCTTGCTTGAAAACCATATACATTTTTACATTATTGACATTTGAATCTCTGCAAGCTTGTTTTTTTATGTGCCTACCTATGCAATTCCCGAGTATTCCCTGACACTGATCCTCGTCGGCGCAACGTAATTGACCAAGTCTGCTAATGTTATATCCTTCATTACAATTCAGAGTCACAGTTGTATTCTAGGTCCCATTACCGTCAATTCCATCTTTGAATGTAAGGATTCCGTGATCTACTTGCGTTACTGGCTGATAACATCTCTTGGCTGAAAAAAAATCAAAAATACACACTAGTTGTAATAAAATTAATTTATTATCTGTTTTTGATGACGATGTGATAATGTTTATGTGTGATCATTTTACAGCATCCAATGAAGATACAAATGTTAATGATATGAAGTATTATCACTTTCCATTAAGATACATGATTGATTACCCAATATAGGACCTATTAATCTCTGACAGTCCTCGTCTATTGCACAACTTAATTGACCATAGGGGTCTGTTTTGTAATCTTAAATACAATCCAAGGAAACAATTTTATTATGGGTTTCATTGATTTTAATTCCAATTTTGAATGTCACGACGATGTGTGGTACTTGCGATACTGGCTGATTACGTCTTTGGACTGAAACAAAATTAAGTTGACTTAAATTTTGTTTACAATATGTTTTTCGTGAAATTGTCAGATATTAAATTTGTTTTATTATTCCTCACCATCCTATGATAAATGTTTAATTATAAGACGTATTAATTCACTTTTTCGTGCGTTGAAACATCCAATATTACGAATTTTCAATTCATGTTATCTTATTAAAACATCGTATACATTTTTAAATTATTGATATTTGAATCTCTGCAAACTTGTATTTTTTGATGTACCTACCCATGCAAATCCCGAGTGTTCCCTGCCATTGATCCTCCTCGTCGCAACGCAATTGCCCAACTCCACTCTTTTTGTATCCTTCATTACAATTCAGGGTCATGGTTATTAAATTTGTTTGATTATTCCTCACCATCCTATGATAAATGTTTAATTATATGATGTATTATCTCACTCTGCAGATTACGTTATCTACCCAAAAAAAGATCAAGTGTTCCCAAGAAGTGTTCTTCGTCCGGATAACGTAAATAAACAAGGCTGTCCAGTTGGTAACCTTTATTACAACTAAAGAACACAGGTTTCATTGCTTTCAAGTATATCGTTGTATGTAAGGATTCCGTGTGCTGTTTACGTTTAGGTGCTTATCACGTCGTGTGATTACAAGTGAAAAACGTAGGTGGATTAACTAAAATTGTAATAGATGACATTTTTACCATATTGTATATGAGGATGTCATATACTATATTCCTTTGATCATACAAAGCATTTTATTAAGATTTTCGAGAAATAGATTACATACCGTAATATTGAAATGAGCAACTGTCTGATAGAAAACAAGTAGAGTCAAGTTTTTCTTAGACTTAAGTTTTACCGGAAAACTTGTTAAATATAATGGACTACATCGATGAAACACAAGACCTAATACTTTCCTTTCCAAAACAATTTTTCACAATGTGAAACGTCCTAATTTAAATATTGATTATGTTCGTTAAATTGAATATTACTGCCAAAACGTTTCATATAGATTAAAAGTTAATTTCGATTCACTTTCTCGTGCGTTGAAACATCCAATATCACGAAATTTCTATTCATGTTAACTTATTTAAAAATCGTATACATTTTTAAATTATTGTAGCTGTCTCATATACATCATGCAGTGTCTAGTTCTTTTTTAGAACTTAGTTTTACCGGAAAACCTATTAAATATAATGAACTGCATCGATGAAAGTCAGGATTTAATAATTTAGTTTCGACAATTTGTCACATTTAGAAACTTCTTAATTTCCATATAGATTATGTTCGCAATATAGGATATAACTGCCCAAACGTTTAATACAGATTAAAAGTTAATTTCGTTTTACAATTTCGTGCTTTGAAACATCCAGAATTATGAACTTTATATACATGTTATCTTGCTTGAAAACCATATACATTTTTACATTATTGATATTTGAATCTCTGCAAACTTGTTTTTTTTATGTGCCTACCTATGCAATGCCCGAGTGTACCCTGCCATTGATTCTCGTCGGCGCAACGCACTTGTCCAACTCCACTCCTTTTGTATCCTTCATTACAGTTCAAGAACACAGTGGTATTATAGGTTCTCTTACCATCAATTCCACTCTTGAATGCAATGGTTCCGTGTGCAACTTGCGTTACAGGCTGATTACATCTTTTGACTGAAACATAATCAACTGGACTTAAATTAATGTACATTACGTTGTTTGTGAAGTTGTCAGATATTCTATTTGTTTGAACATTTCTCAGCAAGTTATCATAAATATTTAATTATATGAAGTTATATCTATTTCTGCAGATCAGGATATCTACCGAAAGAAAGATCGAGTGTTCCCTGCAAGTGTTCTTCGTCTGCATAACGTAATTGAATAAAAGCTGTCCAGTTGTTAACCTTGAATACAATTCACCGACACTTTGTGACACAGGTTCGTTTGCCCTCAATTATATCGTTGAATGTACGGACACCGTGTGCTATTTACCTTCGGCTGTTTATCACGATGTGTAACTACGAAAAACAAACTTAAGTGGATAAACTAAAACTATAATTAAATGACGGTAATATCATTTTGTACATGAGATTGTCATATATTATATTTCTTTCACCATTACACAGCATTTTAAGAAGATTTTCAAAATATCGATTACGTACAATAATATTGAGATGAGCAGCTGTCTCATATAAATCAGGTAGTGTCAGTTCTTTTTTAGATCTTAGTTTTACCAGAAAAGCAATTAAATATAATGATCTACATCGATGCAACACAAGATTTAATAATTTAATTTCGACAACAATTTTTCACATTCAGAAACCTCTTCATTTAAATATAGATTATGTTCGCAATATAGGATATAACTGCCTAAACGTTCTATACAGATTAAAAGTTAATTTCGTTTTACTATTTCGTGCTTTGAAACATCCAGAATTATGAACTTTATATACATGTTATCTTGCTTGAAAACCATATACATTTTTACATTATTGATATTTGAATCTCTGCAAACTTGTTTTTTTATGTGCCTACCTATGCAATGCCCGAGTGTACCCTGCCATTGATCCTCGTCGGCGCAACGTAATTGACCAAGTCTGCTAATTTTATATCCTTCATTACAATTCAGAGTCACAGTTGTATTATAGGTTCCATTACCATCAATTCCATCTTTGAATGTAAGGATTCCGTGATCTACTTGCGCTACTGGCTGATAACATCTCTTGGCTGAAAAAAATCAAAAATACATACTAGTTGTAATAAAATTAATTTATTCTCTGTTTTTGATGACGATGTGATAATGTTTATTTGTGATCATTTTACAGCATCCAATGAAGATACAAATGTTAATTATATGAAGTATTATCACTTTCCATTAGGATACATTATTGATTACCCAATATAGGACCGATTAATCTCTGACAGTCCTCGTCTATTGCACAACTTAATTGACCATAGGGGTCTGTTTTGTAATCTTAAATACAATCCAAGGAAACAATTTTATTATGGGTTCCATTGATTTTAATTCCACTTTTGAATGTCACGACCATGTGTGGTACTTGCGATACTGGCTGATTACGTCTTTGGACTGAAACAAAATTAAGTTGACTTAAATTTTGTTTACAATATGTTTTTCGTGAAATTGTCAGATATTAAATTTGTTTTATTATTCCTCACCATCCTATGATAAATGTTTAATTATAAGACGTATTATCTCACTCTGCAGATTACGTTATCTACCCAAAGAAAGATCAAGTGCTCCCAACAAGTGTTTTTCGTCCGGATAACGTAAATGAACAAGGCTGTCCAGTTGGTAACCTTTATTACAACTAAAGAACACAGGTTTCATTGCTTTCAAGTATATCGTTGTATGTAAGGATTCCGTGTGCTGTTTACGTTTAGTTGCTTGTCACGTCGTGTGATTACAAGTGACAAACTTAGTTGGATAAACTAAAATTGTAATAGATGACATTTTTACCATATTGTATATGAGCTTGTCTTATACTGTATTCCTTTGATCATACAAAGCATTTTATTAAGATTTTCGAACAATAGATTACATACCGTAATATTGAGATGAGCAACTGTCTGATATAAAACAGTATTGTCAAGTTTTTCTTAGACCTTAGTTTTACCGGAAAACCTATTAAATATAATGGACTACATCGATGAAACACAAGACCTAATACTTTCCTTTCCAAAACAATTTTTGACAATATTACTGCCTAAACGTTTCATACAGATTAAAAGTTAATTTTGATTCACTTTCTCGTGCGTTGAAACATCCAATATCACGAATTTTCTATTCATGTTATCTTATTAAAACATCGTATTCATTTTTAAATTATTGATATTTGAATCTCTGCAAACTTGTATTTTTTGATGTACCTACCCATGCAAATCCCGAGTGTTCCCTGCCATTGATCCTCGTCGTCGCAACGCAATTGTCCAACTCCACTCTTTTTGTATCCTTCATTACAATTCAGGGTCATGGTTGTATTATAGGTTCTCTTACCATCAATTCCATTCTCGAATGTAAGGGTTCCGTGTGCAACTTGCGGTCCAGGCTGATTACATCTTTTGACTGAAAAAATAATCAAGTGGAATGAAATGTAGTTTACATTATGTTGTTTGTGAAGTTGTCATATATTCTATTTGTTTGATGATTCCGCAGCATCCTATGATAAATGTTTAATTATATGAAGTATTATCGCACTGTACTGATTAAGTTATCAACCCCAAGAAAGATCGAGTGTTCCCTGCATGTTCTTCGTCTGCATAACGTAATTGAACACGACTATCCAGTTGGTAACCTTGAATAAGTTCAAAGACACGCTGTGACATAGGTTACATTGCTTTCAAGTATATCGTTCAATGTAAGGACACCGTGTGCTATTTACCTACGGCTTTTTATCACGATGTGTGATTACGTAAAACAAACTTAAGTGGATAGACTAAAACTATAATTAAATGACGTTTATTGTACATGAGATTGTCATAAATTATATTCCGTTCACCATTACACAGCATTTCAGGAAGATTTAAGAAATATAGATTACGTACGATAATATTGAGATGAGTAGCTGTCTCATATACATCATGCAGTGTCTAGTTCTTTTTTAGAACTTAGCTTTACCGGAAAACCTATTAAATATAATGAACTGCATCGATGAAACTCAGGATTTAATAATTTAATTTCGACAATTTGTCACATTTAGAAACTTCTTAATTTCCATATAGATTATGTTCGCAATTTAGGATATAACTGCCCAAACGTTTAATACAGATTAAAAGTTAATTTCGTTTTACAATTTCGTGCTTTGAAACATCCAGAATTATGAACTTTATATACCTGTTATCTTGCTTGAAAACCATATACATTTTTACATTATTGATATTTGAATCTCTGCAAACTTGTTTTTTTTTATGTGCCTACCTATGCAATGCCCGAGTGTACCCTGCCATTGATTCTCGTCGGCGCAACGCACTTGTCCAACTCCACTCCTTTTGTATCCTTCATTACAGTTCAAGAACACAGTGGTATTATAGGTTCTCTTACCATCAATTCCACTCTTGAATGCAATGGTTCCGTGTGCAACTTGCGTTACAGGCTGATTACATCTTTTGACAGAAACATAATCAAGTGGACTTAAATTAATGTACATTACGTTGTTTGTGAAGTTGTCAGATATTCTCTTTGTTTGAACATTTCTCAGCAAGTTATCATAAATATTTAATTATATGAAGTTATATCTATTTCTGCAGATCAGGATATCTACCGAAAGAAAGATCGAGTGTTCCCTGCAAGTGTTCTTCGTCTGCATAACGTAATTGAATAAAAGCTGTCCAGTTGTTAACCTTGAATACAATTCACCGACACTCTGTGACACAGGTTCGTTTGCCCTCAATTATATCGTTGAATGTACGGACACCGTGTGCTATTTACCTTCGGCTGTTTATCACGATGTGTAACTACGAAAAACAAACTGAAGTGGATAAACTAAAACTATAATTAAATGACGGTAATATCATTTTGTACATGAGATTGTCATATATTATATTTCTTTCACCATTGCACAGCATTTTAAGAAGATTTTCAAAATATCGATTACGTACAATAATATTGAGATGAGCAGCTGTCTCATATAAATCAGGTAGTGTCAGTTCTTTTTTAGATCTTAGTTTTACCAGAAAAGCAATTAAATATAATGATCAACATCGATGAAACACAAGATTTAATAATTTAATTTCGACAACAATTTTTCACATTGAGAAACCTCTTCATTTAAATATAGATTATGTTCGCAATATAGGATATAACTGCCTAAACGTTCTATACAGATTAAAAGTTAATTTCGTTTTACTATTTCGTGCTTTGAAACATCCAGAATTATGAACTTTATATACCTGTTATCTTGCTTGAAAACCATATACATTTTTACATTATTGATATTTGAATCTCTGCAAACTTGTTTTTTATGTGCCTACCTATGCAATGCCCGAGTGTTCCCTGCCATTGATCCTCGTCGGCGCAACGTAATTGAATAAGTCTGCTAATTTTATATCCTTCATTACAATTCAGAGTCACAGTTGTATTATAGGTTCCATTACCATCAATTCCATCTTTGAATGTAAGGATTCCGTGATCTACTTGCGTTACTGGAAGATAACATCTCCTGGCTGAAAAAAAATCAAAAATACATACTAGTTGTAATAACATTAATTTATTCTCTATTTTTGATGACGATGTGATAATGTTTATGTGTGATCATTTTTCAGCATCCAATGAAGATACAAATGTTAATTATATGAAGTATTATCACTTTCCATTAAGATACATTATTGATTACCCAATATAGGACCGATTAATCTCTGACAGTCCTCGTCTATTGCACAACTTAATTGACCATAGGGGTCTGTTTTGTAATCTTAAATACAATCCAAGGAAACAATTTTATTATGGGTTCCATTGATTTTAATTCCACTTTTGAATGTCACGACCATGTGTGGTACTTGCGATACTGGCTGATTACGTCTTTGGACTGAAACAAAATTAAGTTGACTTAAATTTTGTTTACAATATGTTTTTCGTGAAATTGTCAGATATTAAATTTGTTTTATTATTCCTCACCATCCTATGATAAATGTTTAATTATAAGACGTATTATCTCACTCTGCAGATTAAGTTATCAACCCAAAGAAAGATCAAGTGTTCCCAACAAGTGTTCTTTGTCCGGATAACGTAAATGAACAAGGCTGTCCAGTTGGTAGCCTTTATTACAACTAAAGAACACAGGTTTCATTGCTTTCAAGTATATCGTTGTATGTAAGGATTCTGTGTGCTGTTTACGTTTAGTTGCTTGTCACGTCGTGTGATTACAAGTGACAAACGTAGTTGGATAAACTAAAATTGTAATAGATGACATTTTTACCATATTGTATATGAGCTTGTCATATACTGTATTCCTTTGATCATACAAAGCATTTTATTAAGATTTTCAAAAAATAGATTACATACCGTAATATTGAGATGAGCAACTGTCTGATATAAAACAGTATTGTCAAGTTTTTTTTAGACCTTAGTTTTACCGGAAAACCTATTAATTATAATGGATTACATCGATGAAACACAAGACTTAATACTTTCCTTTCCAAAACATTTTTTGACAATATTACTGCCTAAATGTTTCATACAGATTAAAAGTTAATTTTGATTCACTTTCTCGTGCGTTGAAACATCCAATATCACGAATTTTCTTTTCATGTTATCTTATTAAAACATCGTATACATTTTTAAATTATTGATATTTGAATCTCTGCAAACTTGTATTTTTTGATGTACCTACCCATGCAAATCCCGAGTGTTCCCTGCCATTGATCCTCCTCGTCGCAACGCAATTGTCCAACTCCACTCTTTTTGTATCCTTCATTACAATTCAGGGTCATGGTTGTATTATAGGTTCTCTTACCATCAATTCCATTCTCGAATCACTGCTTCAAAAGATGTCTTTACTAGCACTTAAAAGATAAAGAAAGACAAACTTTGCTTGACCTTTACTTAACTTTAATACAAATTTTTGGAAAAAGTTAAAGGTATTAAAGATGATATTTACAAGCAATTTTAGGGTCCTAAAATGCAAATAAATGGCCCACTTTTCCAATGAACAAAAGGTGCATGAAAGAATAACTTTTAGTTTGTAAAGATGTTGTAAATTGTTCCATTAAGTAATTAAAGGAAATAATTCCATTTCTTAAAAGGTGACAAAAAGACAAAATTTAAGTCGTAAAATCTCATTAAAGTTTAACATTACACGTCTTTACGTTAATTAGTATATACTGCAATTTACCTTTGCAAAAATTAAAGTTGTAGAAAGTATTATCTTTTATTAGTCATTACTGGCAACAAACTAAGGATTTTCTACTGTAAATGTGATAATAACTTTGATTTGCATCAGAGTATATATTGTGTGTAAATACCTGCAACAAGGCATTACATTACACATTCAATACTTTTTACCAGTGAGTCTGGTTTTAATACTCCATCCCAGCAGTGGTGAATGGTGATTCAAGTTTGATGGTTTCTTCTAGATTTTATAATCTCCATTGCATCCAATGCAATACCACCATATCCCTATGTATACCAGTTATCAAGTGCACAAAAAGGACAGTAATCTTTTCAATGAAGAATTTACAAGTCAGGAAAACTTCATGTCGATGGAGATGTCTGTTCACTACTGTAACCTTGGTTAATAATTTAGTGTAACGCTAGCACTGAAAGGCACGTCTTTGTTGCATCCAAGCCAATGTATCACTGCCTCAAACCAGCTGACGAATGTTAGATCATGTGTTCTAATTCCGTCATCTGATTGGTTCAACATGAACATAGCTAAAATTTGTAACTGACCTCGTGTTTGGCAGAACCACCACAGACAAAGAGGGGCCCAAACAAGGTGTCAGGTAAGGTTGCACTGTGCGTTATTCAAACTATATCTAACCAATTAAATTACAATTTAAATAATACACAATACATAGGTTAAAATACACTTTTATTGTACATATAAAATAATCTTTGGCATAACGGGGGCAAGTCCTGTCACAGAACATTGCACCAACCCAGCTCTGAATTATTTCTTGTTGAAAAGGAATGCCTCAGGAACCTGTGGGAGTTAGAGGGCTGTGAAGGATGTCCGACACCAGTACATGTATATGTAGCCTAAAGGGCTGATACGTATACGAGGTATATAGTGACCAAGAATCACATAAATATTATCTTCACCAAGCAAATGACTCATTCAGGATTCACAAAGAATAATTCATTGATTTTAAGAGATGGAACTGATTAATGTGGCATTGACTAGTTGTTAGATATTTTTAGCAATATAGATATTAATAAAATGTATTTCACAAATAATTGCTTTCCTTTAATAGCTATTTAACCCCTTTGTTGTTCTTTATAAATATTGGCCATTATCATGTATAAAAATATATCAATTAAGATACTGCTTGATTCTGATGTTAACTGTACATTTTGATGTAATGATTGCAATACATTTATTTAACTATTGATCATTTATAATTGTTATCATTGTCACTTTTATCTGGATTTCTTGTATCTTTGATGGAACAGTCCCATTAAACAAATCTCTCTGGTTGACCTAACTATACCATCTGTCCTTAAGTTAAATGAAACAAAGTGGACAAACTATTTAAAGTATGTAAGCATGTGGCAGAAAGCTTGCAGTTTAGTTTGGATTTAATATCTGTAAAGTCAGACTTTCAATGCCTTTCATTTTTGTAAAGACAACTCAACTGCTTTTATAGTCTTTACATTGACAAAAGATGAACTTTCATCTTTTTGTTATGTAAAGATATTGTAAAGGTGATACTGATACATTTTACATCTTTACTTGTATTTAAGTATAACTTAAATATTTGTAAAGGCAACTTTTCATACAGTGAATGTAAGGGTTCCGTGTGCAACTTGCGGTCCAGGCTGATTACCTCTTTTGACTGAAAAAATAATCAAGTGGAATGAAATGTAGTTTACATTATGTTGTTTGTGAAGTTGTCAGATATTCTATTTGTTTGATGATTCCGCAGCATCCTATGATAAATGTTTAATTATATAAAGTATTATCGCACTGTACTGATTAAGTTATCAACCCCAAAAAAGATCGAGTGTTCCCTGCATGTTCTTCGTCTGCATAACGTAATTGAACACGGCTGTCCAGTTGGTAACCTTGAATAAGTTCAAAGACACGCTGTGACATAGGTTACATTGCTTTCAAGTATATCGTTCAATGTAAGGACAACGTGTGCTATTTACCTACGGCTTTTTATCACGATGTGTGATTACGTAAAAAAAACTTAAGTTAATAGACTAAAACTATAATTAAATGACGTTTATTGTACATGAGATTGTCATAAATTATATTCCGTTCACCATTACACAGCATTTCAGGAAGATTTAAGAAATATAGATTACGTACGATAATATTGAGATGAGTAGCTGTCTCATATACATCATGCAGTGTCTAGTTCTTTTTTAGAACTTAGTTTTACCGGAAAACCTATTAAATATAATGAACTGCATCGATGAAACTCAGGATTTAATAATTTAATTTCGACAATTTGTCACATTTAGAAACTTCTTAATTTCCATATAGATTATGTTCGCAATATAGGATATAACTGCCCAAACGTTTAATACAGATTAAAAGTTAATTTCGTTTTACAATTTCGTGCTTTGAAACATCCAGAATTATGAACTTTATATACATGTTATCTTGCTTGAAAACCATATACATTTTTACATTATTGATATTTGAATCTCTGCAAACTTGTTTTTTTTATGTGCCTACCTATGCAATGCCCGAGTGTACCCTGCCATTGATTCTCGTTGGCGCAACGCACTTGTCCAACTCCACTCCTTTTGTATCCTTCATTACAGTTCAAGAACACAGTGGTATTATAGGTTCTCTTACCATCAATTCCACTCTTGAATGCAATGGTTCCGTGTGCAACTTGCGTTACAGGCTGATTACATCTTTTGACTGAAACATAATCAAGTGGACTTAAATTAATGTACATTACGTTGTTTGTGAAGTTGTCAGATATTCTATTTGTTTGAACATTTCTCAGCAAGTTATCATAAATTTTTAATTATATGAAGTTATATCTATTTCTGCAGATCAGGATATCTACCGAAAGAAAGATCGAGTGTTCCCTGCAAGTGTTCTTCGTCTGCATAACGTAATTGAATAAAAGCTGTCCAGTTGTTAACCTTGAATACAATTCACCGACACTCTGTGACACAGGTTCGTTTGCCCTCAATTATATCGTTGAATTTACGGACACCGTGTGCTATTTACCTTCGGCTGTTTATCACGATGTGTAACTACGAAAAACAAACTGAAGTGGATAAACTAAAACTATAATTAAATGACGGTAATATCATTTTGTACATGAGATTGTCATATATTATATTTCTTTCACCATTGCACAGCATTTTAAGAAGATTTTCAAAATATCGATTACGTACAATAATATTGGGATGAGCAGCTGTCTCATATAAATCAGGTAGTGTCAGTTCTTTTTTAGATCTTAGTTTTACCAGAAAAGCAATTAAATATAATGATCAACATCGATGAAACACAAGATTTAATAATTTAATTTCGACAACAATTTTTCACATTGAGAAACCTCTTCATTTAAATATAGATTATGTTCGCAATATAGGATATAACTGCCTAAACGTTCTATACAGATTAAAAGTTAATTTCGTTTTACTATTTCGTGCTTTGAAACATCCAGAATTATGAACTTTATATACATGTTATCTTGCTTGAAAACCATATACATTTTTACATTATTGATATTTGAATCTCTGCAAACTTGTTTTTTACGTGCCTACCTATGCAATGCCCGAGTGTACCCTGCCATTGATTCTTGTCGGCGCAACGTAATTGACCAAGTCTGCTAATTTTATATCCTTCATTACAATTCAGAGTCACAGTTGTATTATAGGTTCCATTACCATCAATTCCATCTTTGAATGTAAGGATTCCGTGATCTACTTGCGTTACTGGAAGATAACATCTCCTTGCTGAAAAAAAATCAAAAATACACACTAGTTGTAATAAAATTAATTTATTCTCTATTTTTGATGACGATGTGATAATGTTTATGTGTGATCATTTTACAGCATCCAATGAAGATACAAATGTTAATTATATGAAGTATTATCACTTTCCATTAAGATACATTATTGATTACCCAATATAGGACCGATTAATCTCTGACAGTCCTCGTCTATTGCACAACTTAATTGACCATAGGGGTCTGTTTTGTAATCTTAAATACAATCCAAGGAAACAATTTTATTATGGGTTTCATTGATTTTAATTCCACTTTTGAATGTCACGACGATGTGTGGTACTTGCGATACTGGCTGATTACGTCTTTGGACTGAAACAAAATTAAGTTGACTTAAATTTTGTTTACAATATGTTTTTCGTGAAATTGTCAGATATTAAATTTGTTTTATTATTCCTCACCATCCTATGATAAATGTTTAATTATAAGACGTATTATCTCACTCTGCAGATTACGTTATCTACACAAAGAAAGATCGAGTGTTCCCAACAAGTGTTATTCGTCCAGATAACGTAAATGAACAAGGCTGTCCAGTTGGTAACCTTTATTACAACTAAAGAACACAGGTTTCATTGCTTTCAAGTATATCGTTGTATGTAAGGATTCCGTGTGCTGTTTACGTTTAGTTGCTTATCACGTCGTGTGATTACAAGTGACAAACGTAGGTGGATAAACTAAAATTGTAATAGATGACATTTTTACCATATTGTATATGAGCTTGTCATATACTATATTCCTTTGATCATACAAAGCATTTTATTAAGATTTTCGAATAAAAGATTACATACCGTAATATTGAGATGAGCAATTGTCTGATATAAAACAGTAGTGTCAAGTTTTTCTTAGACCTTAGTTTTACTGGAAAATCTATTAAATATAATGGACTACATCGATGAAACACAAGACCTAATACTTTCCTTTCCAAAACAATTTTTGACAATATTACTGCCTAAACGTTTCATACAGATTAAAAGTTAATTTCGTTTCACTTTCTCGTGCGTTGAAACATCCAATATCACGAAATTTTTTTTCATGTTATCTTATTAAAAAATCGTATACATTTTTAAATTATTGATATTTGAATCTCTGCAAACTTGTATTTTTTGATGTACCTACCCATGCAAATCCCGAGTGTTCCCTGCCATTGATCCTCGTCGTCGCAACTCAATTGTCCAACTCCACTCTTTTTGTATCCTTCATTACAATTCAGGGTCATGGTTGTATTATAGGTTCTCTTACCATCAATTCCATTCTCGAATGTAAGGGTTCCGTGTGCAACTTGCGGTCCAGGCTGATTACATCTTTTGACTGAAAAAAATAATCAAGTGGAATGAAATGTAGTTTACCTTATGTTGTTTGTGAAGTTGTGAGATATTCTATTTGTTTGATGATTCAGCAGCATGTTATGATAAATGTTTAATTATATGAAGTATTATCTCACTGTACTGATTAAGTTATCAACCCCAAAAAAGATCGAGTGTTCCCTGCATGTTCTTCGTCTGCATAACGTAATTTAACACGGCTGTCCAGTTGGTAACCTTGAATAAGTTCAAGGACACACTGTGACATAGGTTACATTGCTTTCAAGTATATCGTTCAATGTAAGGACACCGTGTGCTATTTACCTACGGCTTTTTATCACGATGTGTGATTACGAAAAACAAACTTAAGTGAATAGACTAAAAATATAATTAAATGACGTTTATACCATATTGAACATGAGATTGTCGTATATTATATTCCGTTCACCATTACACAGCATTTTAGGAAGATTTAAGAAATATAGATTACATACGATAACATTGAGATGAGTAGCTGTCTCATATAAATCATGCAGTGTCTAGTTCTTTTTTAGAACTTAGTTTTACCGGAAAACCTATTAAATATAATGAACTGCATCGATGAAACACAGGATTTAATAATTTAATTTCGACAATTTGTCACATTTGAAACTTCTTAATTTCCATATAGATTATGTTCGCAATATAGGATATAACTGCCCAAACGTTTCATACAGATTAAAAGTTAATTTCCTTTTACTATTTCGTGCTTTGAAACATCCAATATCACGAAATTTCTATACCTGTTATCTTGCTTGAAAATACTATAGGTTTTTAAAGTATTGATTTTTGAATCTATGCAAACGTATCATTTTTATGTACCTACCAATGCAAATCCCGAGTGTTCCCTGCCATTGATTCTCGTCGGTGCATCGCACTTGTCCAACTCCACTCCTTTTGTATCCTTCGTTACAATTCAAGAACACAGTTGTATTATAGGTTCTCTTACCATTAATTCCACTCTTGAATGCAATGGTTCCGTGTGCAACTTGCGTGACAGGCTGATAACATATTTTGACTGAAACATAATCAAGTGGAGTTAAATTTAGTTTACATTATCTTGTTTGTGAAGTTGTCAGATATTATATTTGTTTGATCATTCCTCAGCAAGTTATGATAAATATTTAATTATATGAAGTTGTATCTATTTCTGCAGATCAGGTTATCTACCGAAAGAAAGATCGAGTGTTCCCTGCAAGAGTTCTTCGTCTGCATAACGTAATTGAATAAAAGCTGTCCAGTTGTTAACCTTGAATACAATTCACCGACACTCTGTGACACAGGTTCCTTTGCCCTCAAGTATATCATTGAATGTACGGACACCGTGTGCTATTTAACTTCGGCTGTTTATCACGATGTGTGACTACGAAAAACAAACTTAAGTGGATAAACTAAAACTATAATTAAATGATGGTATCATCATTTTGTACATGAGACTGTCATATATTATATTTCTTTCACCATTACACAGCATTTTAGGAAGATCTTCGAAATATGGATTACGTACATTAATATTGAAATGAGCACCTGTCTCATATAAATCCGGTAGTGTCAGTTCATTTTTAGATCTTAGTTTACCCAGAAAAGCAATTAAATATTATGATATACATCGATGAAACACAATATTTAATAATTTAATTTCGACAGCAATTTTTGAGATTTAGAAACTTCTTAATTTCCATTTAGAATATGTTCGCAATATAGGATATAACTGCCTGAACGTTTCATACAGATTAAAAGTTTGCCTCGTTTTACTCTTTCGTGCGTTGAAAAATCCAATATCACAAAATTTCTATACCTGTTATCTTGCTTAAAAATCATACACATTTTTAAAGTGTTGATATTTGAATCTCTGCAATCGTTATTTTTTTATGTACCTACCTATGCAATTCCCCAGTGTTCCTTGCCATTGATTCTCATCGGCGCAACGCAATTGTCCAACTCCACTCCTTTTGTATCCTTCATTACAATTTAGGGTCACAGTTGTATTATAGGTTCTATTACCATCAATTCCATTCTTGAATGTAAGGGTTCCGTGTGCAACTTGCGTTACAGGCTGATTACATCTTTTGACTGAAACATAATCAAGTAGACTTAAATGTAGTTTGCATTATGTTGTTTGTGAAGTTGTCAGATATTATATTTGTTTAGTCATTCCTCAGCTTCCTCTGATAACTGTTTAATTATATGAAGTATTATCTCACTCTGTAGATTAAGTTATGTACCCAAAGAAAGATTGAGTGTTCCCTGCAAGTGTTCTTTGTCTGCTTAACGTAACTGAAGAAGGTTGTCCATTTGGTAACCTTGAATACAATTCAAGGACATGCTGTGACACAGGTTCCAATAGCTTTCCAGTATATAATTTAATGTAGGGTCACCTTGTGCTATTTACTTTCGGCTGTTTATCACGATGTATGATTACGAAAAACAAACTTAAGTGGATAAACTAAAACTATAATTAGATGACGTTTATACCATATTGTATATGAGATTGTCATATATCATATTCCTTCGACCATTACACAGTATTTTCATGAAGATTTACGAATATAGATTGCATACCATAATATTGAGATGAGCAGCTGTTTTATATAAATCAGGTAGTGTCTAGATGTTTTTTTAGACCTAATGTGTACCGGAAAACCTGTTAAATATATTGAATGACATCGATGAAATACGCAATTTAATAATTTAATTTCGAAAACATTTTTTTGATATTGAGAAACTTCTGAATTTAAATATAGATTATGTTCGCAATATAGGATATAACTGCCTACACTTTTCATACAGTTTAAAAGTTAATTTCGTTTTCCTATTTCGTGCTTTGAAACATCCAATATCAAGAACTTTTTATACCTGTTATGTTGCTTAAAAAACATATATATTTTTAAATTATTGATATTTGAATCTCTGCAAACTTGTTTTTTTAATGTACCTATTCATGCAATTTCCGAGTGTTCCCTCTCATTGATCTTCGTCTTCGCAACGTAATTGACCCAGTCTGCGCAATTTATATCCTTAATTAAAATTCAGAGTCACAGTTGTATTATATGTTCCATTACCATCAATTAAATCTTAGTATTTAAGGATTCCGTGATCTTCTTGCGTTACTGGCTGTTTACATCTCTAGGCGGAAACAAAATCAAAATGACACATTATAGTTGTAATTAAATTAATGTATTCTCTGTTTTTGATGACGATGTGATATTGTTTATGTTTGATACAAATTTTAATTATGTGAAGTATTATCACTTTCCATTAAGTTACATTATTGAATACCCAATTAAGGACAGAGTAATCTTTGCCAGTCCTCGTCTACTGCACAACTTTATTGACCATAGGTGTTAGTTTTGTAACCTTAAATACAATAAACGGAAACAATGTTATTATAGGTTCCACTGATTTTTATTCCACTTTTGAATGTCACGACGATGTGTGATACTTGCGGTACTGGTTGATTATATCTTTGGACTGAAACAAAATCAAGTAGACACACTAAAATGGTAACTAAACGAAGTGTATACTATGTGACATGTTCATGTCTTATTTTTTCAATGATTAATACTTAGCACATTAGCAAATACCAATTTTAATTATATGAAATATTATATTTGCAAAATAAGTTAAATATTGATCTACCCAAACAAACACCGAGTGTTCCCTGATATTGATCCTCGTCTGCACAACGCAATTGACCAATGCTCTCACTTTTGTAACCTGGAATGCAATTCAAGGATACAATTGTATTATAGGTCCCATTGCCTTCAATTCCACTTTGGAATGCCATACGATATTTGCGGTACTGGCTGAGTACATGTTTTGATTGAAACAAAAGCAAGCTGACAAACTAAATTTGTAATTAGATTATGTTTGAACTAGTTTGTACTAGTGGTAGTCATATATTCTATTCGATTGCAAATTGATCCCGTGACAAAGTACAAACCATTAGAGATACGCTTGAGAACATAATTGCAATGGACTCGTCGTCATTATACATATTCGATACAGGATTTCAGAGACAACCTTTAGGAGCATTTTCACCTGTCGCTATGGATTTAGTACGGACATTCGTGATGAAGAGTACAACAAAGGCATGTAAACTTGATCCAATTCCGACGTCCATGCTGATTGAGTGCTTCAACCCACTAATGTATTTAATAACTGATGTTATTAGCATCTCTTCTATCCGGGTAAATTAAATCATTTTTGAAAACTGCCATTGTAAAGCCTCTGCTGAAACAACCAGCAATTGACGTACTGATTTAAGTAACTAGTTTCTAATCTCCCGTTCATAAAAATCTTAGAAAACATTGTTCGAACCCAACCTGTATCTCAGTCGAATTCAAACAGTCATTTTATTAATGCACAGTCTGAGTATCGCCCTTGCCAGGGTCCTGAAACTTATCTTCTGAAAGCATTTAATGACATTACAGTCAAGATTACAGTCTCAACCCTCCTTGGTTTGTCTACAGCATTTGTCTACAGCATTTGACAAATAGACCAAGACATAGTACTTCACCGTCTCCAGCTTCACCGTCTCCAGCACGTATTTGGAATTCACAATACAATCGTACTGACGTTCAATTACTACTTATTCAACATGATACAAATTGTATCTTCAGTAGTAGAGGGGGTGAACCCTATAACTTTTATAGGCGTATATTTGTTAAACCAAGGTCTCCTACGAAACCAAATAAAGTGTCAACGAACATAAATTAGGCCTCTGACGAACTGAGACGCATACTTATTGTCGAGCCCTCGTTAGCTGTTATTAATTAAATCATATTCTCAACATAATTCTTTATCAAGTCTGATACGATATCTTGATCTTGGGTCATGTAATTGTCTTGTTATAAATCCGTGTAGGGTTGACTCAGCATGCCTAAATACATTTATGAAGAGAGTATAATCAATATCTCCGCTACACCAGGTCTGATGAATATTTCATAGTGTATGTGTATCAACTCCATTAAAGACAGCAAGAATATTACATTTGTCTCTGATCACTTTAGGAATTTGTGTATACCGCTCTGTAAAAAAAAATCACATCAGTAATTTTTTTGTCTACCCCTGGAAACTATCTTGGCAGTGTTTGACTGATTGTCACATCATCATATACTACTAAATTATTAATAGATCCATCAATGGAATCAACACTTGGCGCTTCATCGATATCAGTGCAAATTCAATAACATCTTCATCGTTATCTATTTTGCAATTTTCATTAAAATCTCTAACACATCGTTGCCTCGCTGATCAATTTCAGATGGCGCAATCAAATACAGTTTATTCCACTTCATCCATTTCATTATTAGATTAAGTAGCAATTGCGTCTTGCCACTTGCAGATTGTCCAATTTTAGGCAAACGAGTATAATTTGGTAGGGCAGCAATATGTTTAACGAGTTCTCGCGTTTTTCTCGCGTTTAATCAATTACAAGCATGTTTCTATAAATAACTATGGATCTATATTGTGTGAAATGCAAAACATGTAACTAGCACAAAGGACTTAACAATAATTGCTACAACAACAAAAAAAATCACCACTTACCGGTAAGTGTGCACAGTGTGGTACTATGAAATTTAGATTTATTTCTATGAAATCGAGTAATGATTTTAAAAGAAGAGGAGGTAATATTACAGCAAAATTGACAAAATTCCCAGGGAATCAATGGGCCAAATACGCATGAAGGAAACATCTTCCAGGATATAATTACTGCGGCCCAGGAACCAGACTCGATATCCGACATGACGGCCAAAACCAACCAATACCAGGTGAATATCCAATGCACGCTATTGAGAATGAATGTCAAAACACACGAAGTTGCTTATAAAAGTAGCAATCTGCAACATATACATATCGCAAATGTGAAATTTATTCACACGTTCAATTCTGTTAGGAATCAATCTTTCAAGAAATAATTAGCTAACTAATAGTACGATCGGTGATGAAGGTTAAACATGTGTTAGGTGCTGGTAATTAATAATATTATGGAATATAAGTATTATTCCCCAACAGTATACTAGCGGGATAAATCAGCAATTAATAAACTAGCCAAAGCCGCAAAAGTCGGAAAAGTTACTGCAGCAGGTTGGTTATCAAAGCAAGGAATATGTCAGATTTATCTACCACTGCACAAGCAAGTTAACGTTGCACATTTTGATGTCATCGTTCCAAATGAACATCATCAGGCGGATCTATTATTTATGCCGCATGATACTGTCAAAGTGCGAACATACAAGTGTGCGTTAACTGCAATTGATGTTGCGAGTAGATGCAAAGTAGATGAACCATTATTGATCAAGGCGGCATCAGACGTAGCTTCTGCATTTGAACGAATTTACCGACCAGTACTTGGACCACAAGGTAGTCTGCAGTGGTCAGATCTATTACAGGTATATCTTATTATTTTTTCATCGCGCTGTTTATAACCAACAAGTTTGTTTCTTATTATATCATCGCTGACAATATCGCTGGTTGTGGTGTCATTATAATCTAATACGACTCTACGAAGTTGATTTATTATTCGTACTAGTTACACTGTGGCATGAATTAAATTCGACCACTTGATGCGATCACTACAATCGAAACAACTGTATCAGAGATGTTTAACCCCTGAGATGAGTGCATCGTCATTGCGTATCCTTGCGTCTAGGAAGCTTTGTCAATGCGCAATGCATCTTCGACAGCATTTATATCAACCAGCACAATATCACTTAACACGAGAATTTGTTTTTCTGATTTCCCAGGAGTATCAACTTCAATATTGTGTCTTCGTGAATCAGCTGGTCTTTAACATAATGGTACAGGCAGCGCTGAAAATTTTTCTTTATGCGCGACAAATAATTGTCTTTTAAGTGTGTGTCTATCTGTCTACTTGCCATTATCAAATCATTTGGTCTCCACGCCTCCCAAAAATTATCTAACGATGTTTCTGAAATTCTTTTACGCGCTATTTCACATTGGATTTGATCCTGGTTTAATCTGATTAATGTCTTGAACTCACTTAATTCTGGATCAAGTGATCTATGATCAGTATTAATTTCTTCGTAATAATCTACAAATTGCTTTAGACAACCATGCGAGGACACCATGATCTCCACACATTATCACAGCTGTATTTTTGAGTAAGAGCCAGTCAAGAAACATTTTTAATATATGCAACGACACTGTGCATATCTCATCCCGAATAATAACCCCCGGAATGTATTTCTCACCCATTCGATCAGGTGTCCATGCGTCACCCTTATACCAAAAGAAAATGTAATAAGTGCAAAAATTTACTCCTCGTTATTTCATCTCTCTGACAAGTCTGTGAGTGGGTGTTAGTACAATCATGTCTGACTTCTCTCGATATAATTCGTTTACTCGTGTTGTTTTTCCAGAGCCGTGACATCCGTTTGAGTAAACGGTTTTATATATACATACCGGATCGGATAACGAAGGTGCACTCGATAGTTCTGCTATTTGATTATTTTTCAGGTAATTATCTTCAACCGTAACATCTGCTGCTTCAGAATAATCAGGTAACATTTCTTGTTTTACTCTTCATGATCACCAACTCGCATACGAATTTGTAAAACGAGCAACTATTTCTTTATAATTGCTATCTATATAACATGAATCCTTGGCGACTCTGACCGCAAATTCAGAAAATCTATTTATCATCGATAGCAAGTTCATATAAACATAAACAGCTATAGACGATCTTAGATGCCTATACTGAGTTTATTCGCCATCGATGTATCTAACAATCTAATAATCTATAGCATTTCTCCATTATACAATTAAAACAAGTATTTCAATGTTGTATAATGAACTACTGTAAATGGCTGATGATAGGATCCGTAAAAAGTTTGTAACAAATCGTGCAGAAACGAATTTTGTGGATATCATTCACAGAGTGTGCAACGGGGAAGCTTAGGTCTCAAACCTTGTATACGATCAGGTGTTGGAATACGAGGATAAACATAGTTGTGTCTCAGTTTTGGTGGTAAGCCATACAGAGAACTTAAGCAAAATTGTGATAAAAGAAATATTGTCATTGCCTCTGTCAATAACAAAATCACCAGAAACCCCGGGGATTATATTACTAGATTCTCAACAAATAATAATCTAGACAAATAATCAATTAGACAAATAATATATTATATATAAATGAGCCAAGAATTTCAAACACATCCTACAATCAGCAATTACTATGCGTCTCGTGATGGTGTAGTCAGAAGCCGCCGGCCGAAAAACCCGGTAGGGTTTGTCAGTAATCCTGGCTATTTAATGTTTAGTGCTGAAACAATGCTAGCAGTGTCATCGTGTTATTTTTAAATATTTCAACGGATTGATCGAGGATGGTCTGTGATTGACCATATTGATTAAACTTCTAAGAATAATATGTAGATAACCTTCGAGTTATTGCTCAAAGTCAACATACTGCAGTTGGAAAAACTGGTAATTGTAAATCCGTTGTAGAAAGACCTGTAAAATCAATAACTGAGACGGGCGAAGAATTATTATTTCAATCGATGAAAGAAACCGGCAAGTAAGTTGATACTTGCCAACCTTCGGTACGGAGTATTGCATAAACTGCTACTACGTCAGCCTTTTCAAAAAGATTTCAGGAAATAATTCGGTTTACATACATACAGTAAAAAATCTATTACCAAAATAGGAGATAACTCCACCGCCGATGTATGTGTGAGAGTTACTGTCCTTCGTAAATGGATTTTCCCATGTATTTCAGCATACAGTTGTAGGTTTCATACTGAATGTGTTTTATCTGCGATATAATCTTGTATGATGGACTGATGTCGCAATTATGTGTGTATGAAAATACATATAATATGCAATTATTGTGAAACACGGTCAATTAAAATGTTTGCACTTACGTGTGTTCACTACCGGAATACACCGGTTCTAAACACAGTGATAAATTTTCACTTCCTTTTATAGTTTCGATAACACCCACGCACATAATTTTCCAGGGATAATTTTATCAATCAATGAATCATGGATAATTGTATCAATCAATAAATCATGGATAATTGTATCAATCAATGAATCATGGGTAATTGTACCAATCAACGAATCATGGGCAATTTTATCAATCAATGAATCATGGGTAATTTTATCTGGAAACTTTTGTGCGAGGGCGTTATTTATGATTATAAAAGACAGTGTAAATTTGCCAGTGTGCTTAGAAGCGGTGTATTCAGGAGTGATCATAGTTAAATGAAAACATTTATTGTATTTGGACCGTCTTGGTTAGTTACGTGAGTGCTTAATGATGAGACAGATATTCAATTAACGAATACAAATGCCTTTCAATGTTAACAATGCAACTGAAGTAAGTCCTACTTCCATCTTGCTACTGTTTATGTTTTGTACAATTTAATTTAAATCTATATTTATTATATACTTAACTATGAAACTATCAACGATATAATATCTGCTATTACAAATTTGTAAAATCAAGGAATACAATGATAAGAAAAATTAAATTGTGAAAAAATTAAATCTGACTTTGAATATCTAC
Source organism: Unio delphinus (assembly GCA_029339505.1). Lineage (NCBI taxonomy): Eukaryota > Metazoa > Mollusca > Bivalvia > Unionida > Unionidae > Unio > Unio delphinus. Next base: position 250,887 of record JAQISU010000330.1, read on the forward strand.
AAGAAATTACCCTTGAATACAATTATGCGCTACCGTCTCACTATAGATGCAATAAGGAAATACAACCGGCTGTTAACGCATTATAGCGAAATGAATAAGTGGAAAAAATCAGAGCGGAATTATGAAAACAATATGAAACTAAGGAAATTATTAACTTACGCGTTAGACAACTTAAACAAATTATACAAAGTGAAAGTATAAACGCACTTCCCGGTTTGAAGATGGGCTTCTAAGCAACGAAGCGAAAGTAGTTCAGAGTATTTTTTTTTTTTTTTTTGAAAAATAAATTGAACTTTGCTTAACTACTAATCGTCTGATTCATCAGGTACTCATATACAGACTTATTTGTAACTTTTCTCCAGATAAATCATTTAAATTAGCGTGTTGGTCTGTAAGTTTGAAATTCATTTTGATTAGTAAATTATTATGGCATCGGAGATACACAGGGTTGACCGGGAGATGTATAATTAAACTTACAGGGAACATTTGAAGAGTGAAAGTATACAGAATATATCCACGACTGAGCCTGATTTGATATTTCTATGTTTGTTTTGTAACTTCCATCTCGAACGAGATTGAAAGCGACCACTAAAGCGATGTTCACGTTACCGGGTGGTATCTGCTTGCCACTTTGCAATGGGTCATTGTTATATCTGAGGATAGTTGCCTGTGGTTGTGTTGTTTTTTTTCCACCATGCGGTGAGTATTTGAGGGAAATACTCCTCGATAAGATCGTTGACAGATTTGTTTAGTTCGTCCGCGCTATGCCCCGGGAATTTAAATTTTGGAATATCCTCTACACGCATTTTATACGTATCCGCAAAATTCAGTCTATTAGAACCATTTTCGGCAGCTAACATCCCCTGATTAGGTTGTAGGTTAATCAGCTCCATGTCAAATGCAATTTGATTTAGTATTTTAATGTATTTGATAATTGAGGTTTTCGACGATAAATCAATAATATGTTCTTGAAGACTCTGCCGTTATTTACTTAGTTTCTCCTTATATTCTTTATGAAGGAAATCAAAAAAAAAACTCAAAATACCAGCTAGATTAATTACATCATACCATCCTCCCTCCCCGTCCATTTTAGCGAGCCACTCCCCCACGAAAATCTATACCAAATCATTTTAGATTTATTAAATATAGCATATTACTAGGAAGTCTGTATATAGCGTAGGAATCATCATCATGTTTTTTCGTCTGTGGTGTAATCTGACTTTTCAGGTTCAGGTAGGTTTTGATAAGATGGTGCCTGAGGGGGAATTTCAGGCCAGCCTAGCACTGTTCTGATCGATGATTTATATATATCCACAGCGTATTCTGGAGAATTTATCTCGAGTGCGGCTTACAGTAATGGTTCGTGAACCGTTGTAGCTATCTTCGATTCTGTGCCAGTGATGGATTTAACTAAACGCTGGACTTCATCATTTATATCCTCGATTTTATAACTCTCCTTAGAAAGATATTTAGTTTGATTATCAGGGATTTCGGTACCGGGTTTCATTTTGCTCGCAAATACTAGTGTGTTATTTGTATGTAACACGGGTAATAAGCCTGCGGTATTTTTTTATCTTTGTTTGATACAAGTAAACGAGATTTTTTTAATTTAGTTTGTAATTCATGCACATGATGGAATCGATATTGTTGGACATTCAGTATGATATTTACATAAATCAATTACATAAGCAGTCTGGTACTGTTGTCGTAGTTATTGATCAGTTATGAATATAATATATGAGTTTTCTATTACTTCCTCCAATGTTACATCTCAAGGCTCAAGCAAAAATAAAATCTTTGAGTTTTATTGAACATTTTGAGATGCAATGTTTTCTTTCATATAAAAATTAAGCATTTAACAAAGAGATGATAATATAGTGAAACCGATGTTTACGTGTCTGAAATGTAAGTTTACGGATAATCTGAAATTACTGAAACAGTATGTGCTGACGTCTGTAAGTATTACATTGGTGTATCATTAACAGGGTGTGGAACATTTTCTTGTGGTAATTTGTATGTAATACGTGTTGCTGTTGTTGTTATCATTGTTGCTGTATTCATACAGTGTATCACCATTTTTTAGCACAATATAGGCTATACATGGCAATCAGATTAAATGGTGAAACCCTGGAAAGAACTAACGACTCACTAGAAGCATCTGCCAACGTACCAACGTTGGCCGAGCGCGAGACTCAAACCTATGCTGACAAAGTTGAAATGGCAGTTGTCAGTAGCCCTCAATGTTTCACTCGGCCACTTAGTCTATAGTATAGGTGTAAACGCTTGATAATGCGAATATTCGTTTTTTCAAATCATCGCTATCTGTAGATTAAGTCAGGTGACTAAAGTGACTAAAGTGACTGTGAAAGTAACTGTAAAAAACAATGGCTATGTTTATCCACGCAATGGTCAACAAGTTTCAATATCTACTATATATGAAATGATAAAAGGATCTCAAACTCAAACCATTTTGAAGACCTCATGAGGACAGTTTCGATGGCACACCATGCGACACCTATCATTTAGCGAGTCACAGGAAACGGCTTGGCTGGCCGCGTGTTGAATACCCTTTATCTAGTAGACGTTAACAGTATGCATGCCTTAGAATCGTATTGAATGTTGTTGAACTCTGAAGCGCTGAGACGCGGTTCTCCTTAAAGAAAATATTTTCTCGGCTTTAGTATTCCATTATCAAATTTAAGTTTAGAAAAGCCGGTATGAGGGTTTAAGGAGGGAAGGCAACGTTTGGTCTTTCTAAATCTCGAAATATCTCCCTATTATAAGATGAACACCATGCAGTGTTGTACTAAGAAGTGATGGGTAGGAGTCGTAAGAACCGGGCAACAGCCAGAAGAGAGGAGGTGTCATAAGGATAGTTGACAAATCAGTACAAATGCTCAAATCATATTTTATTATCTTGCATTTTTCTTACTTGTAGTTTGCTTTTGACATCACTACTATTTTCAAAACGCGTCAATATTTTAACCCTCTAGCAAAACGATGTAAATGTCTCCACACGAAATGACTGAAATCAAGCCCAAGCAGAGAAAGCAAGCTTTAACCTTAAATACTAGTTTACCACATTAAAGATACAAATTGTCAGTGGCAAAATTACAAAACCTGCTATATTGGAAATTCCATGTACCACACATATTATCGTTTCTATTACACTCGATGATAAATGATAAACTTTTCTGCAACAAAATGTGGTTACAGATAAATAATAGACGTGTTTAAAAAGCGATTTTATATGTCACTGTGATAATGATCATATCGGAAAACGATGAAGAACTCGGGTTTCGAATAATGACTATTGTAAGCGAAAAAACGGAAAGCCAACAAAATTATTGATAAGCGTCTATTTCTGAAATAGTCCCGCAAGCTTTATAACATTCACACTTGTATATATGAATGCCGAGATATATACCAATTTTGCAATCAACGTCCTAATAAGAAAATGAACAGTCATTCAAACTTGTTTTTAACCGTGTTAATCCATGTATTATGTTGGACAAATCTGTCACGTCGTTATTCCACCTAACCATCCACGCCGTTCACAAGTTTCACTGAATTAAACAGCGCAAAACTGTGTAAATGAAATTGCAATCTCCATCAGGCACTAACGTAACATTTTTGAAGCTATTTTAATGAATAAACAAACTCCTGAGCATCAGAGGATTAATGTATATATATATATATATATTATAATAATAATAATAATTTGGATTTTGTATAGTGTAAAGCGTATACTCTTTAGAAGCTGAAAGAGCTATATAACATCAATAACGATATGAATATAGAAAAACAAAAAGCAAAAACCATGAAATCGGATAATATAAAAAATGCTAAAAATGTTTAAGGTACGAAATATCATTAGGTCTTTAAGTTTGTTCGTGCAGTCGAAAATGTGAGCTTGGAGAGCACTATTGAAACGAATCGCTGTGTGTTTGTGTCTAATTTCAATGGACAATTCATTCCACATTGATGGGACCTATTATGCAAAAGAGCGTTGTCCATATGACTTCGTTTTCATAGCAGGAAGAATGAGTATACGATTGTCGGAATAGCAGTGTAAGTATCTTGCTGGTGCGTGCACATTGGATGAGGCTGGATAGGTATGTTGGACTGGAGTCTGGCAGTGAAACGTAGCACAGAGAACAAATGCTGTGTTTGATTCTATGTCGAATTGATAGCCATGGTAGGGTACAGAGCAGTGGGGAGATGTTCTACGATCATGATACTCTAACGATTATCTGATCAGCTGTGTTTTGAACTGTTTCTGGAGTAGATATTGATATGCAGCCTTGCATATGTTCATGACATGTTGGGGTAATGTGAGAGTACTGTCTAGAGTAACACCTACGTTTCCTACTGACTGTGTGAATTTAATATTGGTGTTGCTTATATTTATAGTTTGAGGTACAGGATGAGAATGAGAAAGTCTTTGTGTTCTGACAGAATGGCCTCAGTTTTATCATCATTCATCTGCAGCGTGTTACATGTCATCCATGATTTCACATTTCTCTCTACTCTTTGGATGGTAGCATCAGCTTCAGTTGGATGGCTAAACTTGTGTATATTGGTGTAATCAGCGTATAATTGGTTTAGACACTGAACACTATGACACTTGAGAGCGGATGAGTGTACAGAATGAAGAGAACAGGTCCATAACAGACACCGGTGGAACACTACAACATATATCATCTGGGCTGGAGTATATTCCATTTGCAGATTCAAGTGCTGTCCTATTGACTAGTTATGACTTGAATAATAGTAAGGCTGTATTATAAATGCCAAATACATGCTGGAGACGGTGAAGTAATATATCATGGTCTATTGTGCCAATTCTACAGACACGTCAAGGAGTGTGAGGACTGTAATCTGTCCACTATGCCAAGCAGAGAAAATGTCATTAAATACTTTTAGAAGAGTAGTTTCAGTACCGTGGCAAGATCAATGAGCAGACTTTACATTGCTAAAAAGACTTTGCTATTGAAAACTGTTTATTTAATGTCTTTGAACCTTCCATTTTAAATGTATGAATGTTTTGGTTATTCTATGGCAGTTGAACCGTTGTTTCAAATGTTAATTGTACGATGCAAATCAGTGATTAAGTATATTATGAGTCATGTGTGCATTGTGTTATTCCTTCCGTTCATCTGTGCTAAATACTGTTTATCAGAGGTTTCTGCTGGCAATATAAAACATAAATGATTTGCTCTAATCTCAACCAAGTAATCTAATTTTTCCGTATCAAAGATGTCATGTATTTCAATTTAAATTATATCTGGTATTTCATTTGAAAGCCTTCTCTATTTCGTAATTAATGGACAGCATTCGCACGCAAGTAAAATTGTGGTCTTGCTGAGCAGCTCAGATATACTAAACAAAAGATCTTTGACTCACTAATTCCAATTGCCACAATTGCGCGTGATAAGCTTGTTCCCTGCTTCCGCCCTCTTTTCTGTCAACATCATGTGCGATGCACCAACGTATGTTGTATCGCAAAATAGTAATCTCGTGTAACTATCATTATATTCAACTAGAAATTACAACAGTAAACATAATGTTATGGACCGTTTAATTTAGAACAAAACTATTCCCAGTTTCTGGAACCGGACTTTAGACTTTTGGTCTGAGATCTAAAACAGAACTGTGTGAACAATACACTGACTTGTAAACCATTCCAAAAAGCAAAATATAGGAAAGGTTTAAGATTTAGAAGAAAAGGTGGCCAATACCAATTCCTATGTGAAAAAGAACAAGTTTCGTATCTTACCAGCAAATTCACCGACAGCTCCACAAAGTATAGGCAATGCAAAAGATGACAAAATCACCAGTCTTTGTATGTTATGGTCCATATCTGAAAGAAAGAATATATAAATATATTGATCACTTACATTGAAACTGACAAGGCTTTTAAAGTGCTAGTATCAACACTTTTTATGAACAAATACTGATTGCATGTTAAAATGAGCCCACGGAGCATTAATGCTGATATGCAGACATGTTTCTACAGGAGGCTATCACTTCTGAACTATATATAAATCAATGATGATATTCCACAATAATCATTAAGAACGTGAAAAAATAAATAAAAACAAAACGGAAGAATCCCCGTGTTCTGAATGAAATAAATATGGTCCACATCTGGATCGAAAATCTCTCTCTCTCTCTCTCTCTCTCTCTCTCTCTCTCTCTCTCTCTCTCTCTCTCTCTCTCTCTCTCTCTGTGCTGCATAAGGAACATAATGCGGGGAAATATGTGCAGTGAGAGAGAAAAGGAAAACTGAACTTGCACCAAGTATTGTAGAACAACCAGAGTCCTCATAACGGCTTAGTGTATTCAGTGCTGGCTTATTAATTTAACATAGTAAGCTGGTGTTAATTGCACCAACAGAACAGAGCCACGAGAAACATCCATATTTTGCATGCTATAGGGAACCATACTTGTTTTAGTGCTTAGAACCCTGTAAGACAGCAGCAGAGAGGGTGAACTGTCCAAAATATAGCGGCGTTCAATTGCTAAATCAAGGCTTCCTACGAAAACAAAAATAAAATTGTCAAAACACGAAACCAAAGCTTCTATCTAACCGATAGTCTCTTTTTTTGTCATTTGTTTAAATTATTACTGGTGTGATTGTTTCCTTTTCGACGCATATCTAAAGTCGCATCCTCTCTGCTCCTACGAATTAAATCATTTTCTTTATTTTATCAAGACCTATTCGATACCTTGATCTAAAGTCGTGTAAATAATTTTTTGGACGTTCCATATGAGCAAATGTAGGTATAACATTGTACAGGAGTAAAGTTGCCAGGGTTAAATTTTCATGCAGTTATGATGAACATCGTTGATTTTGAAGTTTTGGATAAATTTTTGTCTCTGTCTCTTCAACAGAAGACTCTGCGTTTCATTATACATGAGGAATTATGTCTATGCTTGTAGGTCCAAGTTGTATAAATGCCATCAAGTGGTTTTTGAAACCTAAAATGACAAACGTCTACTTGTCGACATAAGTTTATGTTCCATATATACTAGGTTAAAAGGTATATGTGTTGGTGGAGACATCATTGTGGATGTGTCGCGTTGTTAGGAGTGAGTCTATAATATACATCTGGTTTAGATATGTGAAGTGTCTTTTTAATGTTTTCCATTATACTTCAATAAAACGTGTGAAGAGAGATTAAAAAACGATAGTTATGTGGATTAAACTCAGTCTGCAACAGCAATTGGTTGATTTACCTTAGAACAACGGATAAGGCCAAGTACGTTTCCGTGGTTAAGTATGTACAAGCATTATAGAAGTCTGCGAATTAGAATTCATGTATTCATGTATACACGCACACATATTTATATATTGTGTTGTAATTAGGCTTTAAATGACAGTAACATGAAAGTGAAAACAACAACCTTTCTAATATTTATAAATGAAAGAAGAACTGTAACTTATAAGAATCAAATTTTAAAACATATTCCAAGAATAATGCACGAATTAAATTGTTAAAACTTTACTAATGAAATGTTCTAATTTATTAAAATTCGACTCCTTTTGGAAAATCAAAGAAGGAAGACGATGAGGGATGCAGAAGTCTGATTTGTGGTAATCTACAGTTCCTTGTAGACACACACTATTTAACACTGCGGTATTAGAAATCCGAATAGGAATTTGATAAACTGTTTTTCTCCACGATATATGAATGAGCACACAAATACGTCCAGAGAAATTACGAATTAATCTTTTAAAACCCAACTGGCCTGAAGAAAAGTTAAGATGGTTTCAAAAAGTGGCTACGACAAAAGAAAATTACTCAACGTCATGTACAAAAGCCCAAAACTCAGACTATTTCACTGAAATGGATTCTTTAGAATTCTAATACGCAGTTTCGTAAACATCCCAAATTGCAAAATCAAGAAACAACAGAAAGGGGAACGAGTCACGTGATTGTTTATATTACGTACTCCAAACATGAAACTGAAAAAAAACATATCAGTTTTAATTTAAAAATAAATGGTGAGTTAATTCTTACCTCATTAGTACCATCTTGACCTTGACAAATATATATCATTTTAAAATTAAACCAAACCTGTCTACGTGGTGGCCATTAACTTTGAAACAAACATTAATTAGGTCAACATTACTTGTTTACCAAAGAATATTTCAGGTCATCAGATTTGCTGAGAAAAATAATCAACTGTTGTGAAATCATTTACATTACTATATATAGTTCTTAATGAAACATAAAAAATAATGATTATATAACTGAAAAAACAAACAGTTAAATATATATTAAATTCGATAAACGTAATATATATATATATATATATATATATATATATATATATATATATATTATTTATGTGTTTTTAGATAGATAGATAGATAGATAGATAGATAGATAGATAGATAGATAGATAGATAGATAGATAATAGATAGATAGATAGATAGATAGATAGATAGATAGATAGATAGATAAATAGATAGATAGATAGATAGATAGATAGATAGATAGATAGATAGATAGATAGATAGATATATAGATAGATAGATAGATTTTTGAATATGTTCATGTATTTGCAAGTGTATGTGTGGAGACAGTAGAAATAGTCTCAAATGGAATTGTTTTTAAATTTTGCATTCATCAACCGAAATTAATAATTTCCAGGTTGTCGCGATTCTTAGGTAGAAACACCTGGGAATTAGTCAACGAGTCTCATATATTCAATATCAGATGGTTACCAATTTGAGATTGTGTATATCATTTCGGCTTCCTTTCAATGAGAGAAGTGTGGTGATAAAGAACACTAACCTATATATCGCAAAATATGCAACGTTCAAATACTACCGGATGAGTGATGAAGCATTGTTACCTAGTTAAAATAAACTATAACTTTTATATGAAGATATTTTCACAAAATATAATTAAGATTATAACTGCCATGATTCCAATTTGACACAGACACCATCATCTATCAATATTTTTCTTTGATGAAAATGCATGAGATTTCATATATTACAGTAGGGACAGACCATCTGGAGGGGTCAAGAGCCATACCTCGTGATAATATCTAGTAGGCAATCGAATGGAAATACGGTCTAAATAGTGTTGATTGTAACATTAACATAAAGCAGTTCCAGAACGTTTAGTGAAGAAAATGCTCACGGTCGCAAGAAACTAATGTCAATAAGAAGAATACTCGCCAGCATTTTACAGGCTTACCAGGACACCAAGCAGATTGGCGTAAAGTGAGATGTTATCCTGTTGACATACCAAAATTAGACCAACCGCGTATTCTATATCACGTGATCAAGTGTGCCACCTGAGATTAAGACTATATATTTAAACTGCGCAAAGACAAAATGAAGTGTCTTAATATGTATACATTTACGCAAGCTATTTTATGAAATTAAACACTACAGGTCAATCAGTAGAGTGAAAAAAGAATATACAATATTATATAACTATGTATTCAAGTAGGATATATATGTAATCTTTGCATAGCTTTACTCCGTATGTTAAGAACGCATCACACCCAAAAGTAATTGCTAAAATGTTTCATGCCATATTTAAATGCTCAGGTTGAAACATTTATATAAGTAATGATAAGTTATTGTATGTATGTATGTATGTATGTATGTATGTATGTATGTATGTATGTATGTATGTATGTATGTATGTATGTATGTATGTATGTGTGTGTGTGTGTGTGTGTGTGTGTGTGTGCGTGCGTGCGTGCGTGCGTGCCTGCGTGCGTGCGTGTATCATTTAAGTGAATAATATGTTGAACAAGATTATCAAGCCACATTTTAAATTAGGGCGAAAATGACAAACATAATGCAAAACAATTCTGCGCATGTTATGTGGACTAAAATGAATATACAAACGATAGGGAGGTGTCAGCGTATTTGATAAACAGTTGTCCATAAAGTGATTTAAAATATCCAAATTAGTGACCCTCTTCAACTATCATGTAAGTCTTATCGGTATAATATAGAACGCAAAATGTTGTACGTTTGTATCCTCACAAATTATGTTTAATTAGAAATAGTAAGTTAAGCTATGTTCATAAATATTTAATTTACAAATATGAAGATGTGAAGAGATTTATTATATTACTTACCGTGGCCGCACACTGTTGAATGTGTGTTGTAAGTGGAATTGCCTAGGACTGGAGAAGAACATAACGTTACTTATCATGTAGGTCGACACAATGTGCTGTTCATCACCCATAACGTCATCGTTTGTAATAACTATATTTTCATTGAGAAGATTAACTGATTGTGTCACATTGTCGTTTATAAAATAAAAGCTCTTACATTAAGTATCTTTAAGTTCTCCAATAAGGAAATGAACTGATAAAGTCATATTCACGTTATTGTGCATGTAAGTGCAACTCTCAACTGATACCACCACTCAGACTCCATTCGTGGCCTATTAAGTAGTAGACATGTTCCTGGATTAAACCAGTGGGTTTGAATCACTAAATAGGTTTCCATATATTACCTACATTAATTTATACAAGCTGTATTCAGACAAACGTTTCAATGGTACTAGGATAAATAGGGGTGACAGTTCCATAGTAATATGTTAACACCCGCTAACCTGTTTTAGGTATTACAATGCGGTTCTTTATAATGCAGTTGGAATGCACATATTGGGGTCATGATTTAATTTTCTGGTCAATTCAAAAATAGTTTGTGACCACATTTCATACTTACGTTAATTGTGCTCTTACACAACACGGTTTTGACAACTACAGTGAATTGTATGTCGAACAAAGAATGCCCTCTGCCCAATCATTGTATTAGTAAATATCAATCCATGGAGAAGAAAAAAAAACAGTCAAACAAACACTATACATTTAAATATCATTATTTCCCTCCATTCCCAACTTGAAACATGTTCTTGTAGTGTGACGCATTACATTACTGCAAGTTTAATAAATACTCTCATAGGTTACCCCAACTTAGAATCCATACATTTATCGGAATTTGATGTTTCCTTGATGTATCTATATTGGGTGTGATAAAACTTATACATTGATCCTGTCGGGATATGATTGATACCACCACAAGTATTTCTGACTATGCGTCTGATGACAACAAATAAAACTGAGAGCAAATAAAAGTATAAGTGATATATGCAAAACTGATAATTTTATTGAAGGTTTATCTTTTTCATTTTGAACGTAACCGCTAAAAGGCGTTAAAGAACACACACACACACACACACACATATATATATATATATATATATATATGTGGGTGGGGGTGGGGTGTGTGTAGTGAGAGTGAGAGAGAGAGAGAAAGAGAGAAAGAGAGATTTTATAAAGTGTCAAAATAACAAAACCAATGTTTACAAAACTCATTTGAAACTTCCTAAAGTCTCGTGTATGTTGGTGAAACGTGATATAACAACTTGATTTTTAGAGGGTGGTAGCGCAATAATGATTAACCTGGCATGTCTCCATATGTTTGTGATATGTGCGTTATCACTAGTCACTAAAACATCATCTTAAACATAATCACAACCAAACATATGGCTTATACAGTTAATGTCAAAGGAGATGCACATGAGAATGCTTTTGTATTTGGGTGCTCTTACAGAGCAATTTTAATCTGCAAAATTAAAGCTAATCCTTTTATATATATTTAAGAGTAACTAGCAAAGAACTTTCAATTAAGCGCAATACCTATATATTTGCACTTGCTGTCGAGATCGCCTAAAGAAATACAATTGTTTTAAAAAACAAAACACGTCACAATGGGTGTTAACATACCATGAAGTCACTGTCAGGTGTATATTTAAGGTCTTCATTTAACTGCATGTCCTATTATGGTTAATAATCTAGGAGTTATTTTCGATAGAATTCCAATAATATGAAGCCCACGCCAGCTTTATAAAGCTGTATTTCCCTGTTTGAAATGCAAATATTAAATGCACATTCTAACATAATAATGAGAAAGATCAAGATCCTGATTAAGTCAAATTTCGTATTTTTGGAATGAACTATTGGTGCAGCAGTTTAATGGCAAACATCACGTCCGTAATAAACAAAACATGACTTAATTTTAACGAGGCGGAACAGCAATATAAGATCCAATACGTAGCTTTGCTCGTCCTGAAAACGGCTTTGTACAATACGATGACGGTTTTGTTCATACTGATATACATAGCAATAATCAATATTTTCCTTGCACCCCTTCGTATATTATATTATATATATATATATATATATATATATATATATATATATATATATATATATATATATATATATATATATATATATATATATATATATATATATATATATATATATATGTATTACGCTCGCATGTAGATACTTTTCAGTTGTGCTGCACTTGCTCCTGAGATAGATACTGCCTAAGTATCCGCGTAACTGTGTAGCTGCTTGGTCAAGTGCAAAAATAGGACTATACAGTAGAATTATATCACACATGGCATTACGATTTGGTATTTGCATTGCATACTGCCGTATCTTACGTATGACCTGCTGTGCAGGGGTCATGTTTGCATAAGGGGAAATCATTTTCCATTTAAAATGTATTTGAATAACATGTGTTGTTTTTAATGTTCCTAGTTTACCAGGATGATAGTCTTGGGACTATGTAAGCGGGATAATTGTCATGTGATTTTTCTAATTCCCCAGGTCGCGCATAACAGTTAAATGCAAGTACTTGTGACCGCTGTGCTTTGTCACGAATATACTCAACATCTTTAGTAAACGCAGCCGATTCATGACGGCAGCAGTTAATTTCATCTTTAGAGAAAAACTTAACTATTCTTGTTAGCATGTCAGCTTTATTGTGCTTATTAGTATGTTCATGTGACAGCGGCTTGCAATTTACTTCAGATATTGTATATTTGCTACTGCAATAGCAACTGGTGGTGAAGTTGCATCTTAGTATTGCTTATCGTCGATAGAAAGTCGATCCAGTGCAGATTTGGATCTCATTAAGTCAAGAACGTCAGCTATTCTCATTCGACTTCATATTTACATTCTATGCTGTTAAGCTGTTTGTTTAACCTATACACAGGTGGCATGATTATATAAGGGTAAATCATCTTCTAACTGAGAAGTATTGCAATAACGTTCTAATGTGTGCTCGACCAAGATCACAAATTGTAATGGCTTCCATCCTAGCTATTATGTCGTGTATTTCAGTTTGTTTTGGCTATTTGTATAGTCACAACTGATGAAGCAGTCGATCGCGTAAGTACAGTCATCAATGTATGTACAGTCACGGGTGTTTGTCAATCTCTGTGTAAGCATGTGATAATGTTTACGAACAGCTTCTCAGTTCCGGAAAACTTGAGTACGTGATTAGACTCCATTACCACACGTAAGCCATGAATGGCACCCAATATATTTTACTATATATATCTGCATCAGACGTTACCGGCTTGGCTAATATAGATTGTACGGAGTTCCTTGTTGATTGTACTGTAACTCAACAATTATAAATCCTGCTTTTTGAAATAAACATATTTGACCTTATCTGATCGACATACAATGCTGCGAACGTTGATGTAAATTTATTCGCAATGTAACTTAGAGAGCCTATTACAGAGTTTTACTACTAGAATGCAATCTGATTTTGTATATCTTTATCCAAACAAATCGATGTCTTAGAGCATTGACACATTTCCTCAATATCATTTGATTCGCTTGGTTCAATACGAGCGTTTTACTTTCACTGCCTCGAACATATGCTGAAGATTTGAGCTTGGCTTCTGGTGCTATATAATACTAAAATATATTTGTTTACATGCATTGATATTGGACATTTTCACAGTTACATTTAGAACTTTCGGTCAAATCGTCTGAAACTCATTGTAAATAAATGTTCTCGCTTGCAGCAGATGTGTAGCTGGTGATTTAAGAATTTGCAGGGAGTCCATTTGTTCAGGGAGCATATTATATTTTAGGCTTCAAATTTAGGGGTTAGTAATTTTTTTGTGATTGCATTAATGAGTTTCATGGCAGTCGTTCGAGTAATTTCATTATTTAATGCATTTATCACACTTGATAATCTTGCATTCCATTCTCGAGATCTTGTTTTCTGAATTATTTCCTTTGCATTCTGAAATCCAAAAAAACTGCTCAGTAAAAGTTCAATTAATTCATTCAACAATTGCCTGAACACAATGAATCACAATATGTCCTCGTCGTATTTTGACATTGTTTTGCTTCATTAGCGATGATACTAAATCCTAAAATTAATTGCTAGGATCAACCTGCAATAACTGTGGCCATCGTAAAGGTACTCGTTTATAAATTAGTTCAAAAGCAGAAGCAACTTCTGTTGCTTTCTTTATTGATAATTGTTCTGCTTGATTATATCTGCTTGCAATGTCAATAGCAGTAAATGCTTATTTGTGTTATTTGACGTCTTCTTATTTTGACAGTAGCATGTGGTAAAAAAAAAATATCAGCCTGATGAACTTAATTAGGAACACTGACATCAAAATACGCAAATTCGATTATTGTAGCCTGTGGTAGACACATTTGCAATATTACCTGTCGTGATAACCAATCTGCGGCAGAATAACGTTGGACACAAGCTGCTTCGGCGAGTTTACAAATCGCTCATCTACCTCTCGAATATCTGCTTGGAATATAATACATGAATTCCACAAAATAAATTATCAGCCACTAATACAAGTTTGCGAGTCATTACAGATCCTACAAACAGGTTTGCTAATGATCCTCTTATATTTTTTTCTTTCTATGCAATAGAACGCTTTAATCAATTTCTCATCTGCAATAGGTTGTAAATTTTCACTTTTATAAGATACATCATGAATATGACATGCTTTGTCAATATCGTTTATTGGATACTCGCCGGAATTTATTGGTTTTGATTATCAAATCGGACATCATGTCGAGTACAAGGACCACAATAACTATATCCTGGAAGATGTTTCCTCCTGGGTATTAAACCCACGGCGTACCTGGTAATTTTGTTAATTAATTTTGCGGCAATATCACCTATATATATATATATATATATATATATATATATATATATATATATATATATATATATATATATATATATATATATATATATATATATATATATATATTGATGTGTGAATATTATGTATAAAACAACAGCTGAGAAATTAGAGGCAATTTGCCTGATGAGGATTTCCAGCATGACAGTAATTATGAATCAGCAGATCAAACATGGTACATCTTTTGGAATGTAATGTAGATGTTCTTATAAAAAGCATTCTATTCTCGGTTTTTATTGGATATGGTAGCACATTGTACTTACTGACAATCATATGACATCTATTACGAATATGCCCGAAAATGATTTCAACCAATCAGAAACCTTAGGCTAATTTTCATATTTGCCTTCCTTTTACTGACTCTTTTACTGATATTATGGAAGTTCCATCTGAGCAAATGTAGGTATTACAATGTACAGGAGTAAAGTTGCCAGGGTTAAATATTCATGCAGTTTTGATGAACATCGTTAATTTTGGAGGTTCTAACAAATTATTGTCTCGGTTTATTTAATATAAGACTGCGCTTCATTCTACATGTCGAGTTATGTCTATATTTTAAGACCTCAGTTGTATAAATGCCTTCATGTTTATATAGTCTTTGAAATCTAAAACGACGAACAGCTACTTGTCGACATATGTTTATGTTCCATATATCCTAGGTTTAATGACATATGTGTTGGTGGAGACTTCCTTATGAATGCGTCGCGTTGTTTGGAGTGAGTCTATATTATACATCTTGTTCTGATATGCAAATTTTCTTTATAATGTTCTCCATTATACTTCAGTACGACGTGTAAAGAGATATTCAAGCACGATCGTTATGTGGGTTCAACTCAGTCTGCAATAACATTTAGCTGATTTACCTTGGAACAAGGAATAAGGCCTCGCATTCTCAGATACTTATCATGGTAACATTTATGTTCAAGCATTAAAAAAGTCTGCAAATTTGACCTCATGTATACATACACATATATTTATAGATTTTTTGTGTTTAGGCTCTAAATCACAGTAAC
Organism: Unio delphinus; assembly: GCA_029339505.1. Taxonomy (NCBI): domain Eukaryota; kingdom Metazoa; phylum Mollusca; class Bivalvia; order Unionida; family Unionidae; genus Unio; species Unio delphinus. The sequence goes on from JAQISU010000330.1 coordinate 266,945, forward strand.
ACAAAAGTGAAAACAATAAGATTTATCATATTTAAAAATAAAAAAACACTTTCACTTTTAAGAATCAAATAAAATAAATATTCCAAGAATAATCCTCGAATTAAATTGCTAAAGTTCTAGTGATGAAATGTTCTAATATATTCAAGTTCGAGTCCTTTTTCAAAATCAAAGAATGAAGATGATGTCGGATGCAGAAGTCTGTTTTGTGCTTATCTACAGTTCCTTGTAGACACATTATATTTAACATTCAGGTATTAGAAATCCGAATAAGATTATCATACACTGTTTTTTCCAAGATATATCAATGAGCACATCAAATAGTTCCAGAAAAATTACGAATTATTTCTTTAAAACCCAACTAGCTTGAAGAAATGTTAAGATGGTCTCAAAAACTGACTACAACAAAAGAAAATGACTCATCGTCATGTATAAAATCCCAAAATTCAGAATATTTCATTAAAAAATAATTCCTTAGCATTCTAGTGAGCAGTTTTGTAAACATCTTCAAACTGCGAAATCAAGAAACAAAAGAATGGGGAGCGAGTCACGTGATCGTTTATATCACGTACTCCAAACATGACCCTGAAAGGAACCAATCACTTTTACTTTAAAAATAAATGGTCGCTTACTCCTTAGTTCACCAGTACTTGACCTTGACAATCTTGACCGTGACAACAATATATCATTTTAAAATTAAAACAAACCTGTTTACATTGTGCCACTAAAAATGAAACAAGACCATTATCTAAATCAACCGATTTTCTATGAAAAATAATCATCTCTAGTGAAATGTTTACAATAGCAGCAGAGAGGGTGAACAGACCACGATTTCAAGCAAAAATAAGGCTTCCAGATAACGTTTCCGAACAAAAAATGGCCTACACACTACGTTTTCAGACAAAAAATAAGACTTCCAACAAAATCTCATTTAACCAAAAAAAAAGTCTCCATTTTTGCAAAAACGGATATTTTACGATTTTGCTCGCAACGATGTGGTCATCCACCCTCTCTGCTGCTAGTGATTTCATCACTAGTGATTTCAGTTCTGGGTTAACAAAAAATCATTTATGATTTTAACCGAATATTTGATCCAGTCCGATACGATATCGTGTCCGAGGATCATGTAGATTTATTGTTGCGAATCCGTGCGGAGTCGACTGAGCATAACTAAAGAAATCTCGAAATTGATTGAAGTCCATATCAGAACACCATGTCTGCCAAATATTTCGTAGCGTATGAGTATCAACTCCGTTGAATACAGAAAGAATATTGCAGTTATCTCTGATGACTTTTGGAACCTGAGTGTAGCGTTGAGTGACATATATCACGTCAGTGTTTTTGTGACGCCCACGGGAAAATATTCTAGCAGGATTCTTTTGTTTATCCAACATTATATCGTCGTATACGACTAAATTGTTAATATCTCCATCAATATCATCAATGCTCGGTGCTTCATCGATATCGGTTATAAAATCAATGGCGTTCTCACCCTTAATTTCTGATGCATTCTCGTTAAAATCTTTTAGCACTTCATAACATCGTTGGTCGTCTACGCTAGGGGCAATTAAATACAACTTATCCCACTTCATCCATCTCATTATTAAATTGAGTAACAATTGTGTTTTACCGGATCCAGATGGCCCGATTATAATCATCCGGATAGAGTTTGGTAGCGCTGCATGATGCTTAATTGGTTCTCTTGTTTTCGTCGCTGAAAAATCAATTATATCCATATCTCTATACATAAATTATGGATCTATATTGTGTGAAGTGTAGAACGCGTACTGGCACAGATGATGTGACGACGATTACAACTAAAAATAACCGATCAGCGCTTTCTGGTAAATGCGTGCAATGTGGTACAAAGAAATTTAGATTTGTGTCAATGAAATCTGATTTAAAAAAAAACGAGGAGGTGATATCGCAGCCAAATTAGCAAAACTCCCTGGAACCCCATGGGCAAAGTACCCCGGAGAAAAGCACCTTCCAGGATATAGCTACTGTGGACCGGGAACCAGACTTGATATCAGACTCAATAATCAAAATCAACCCAACCCCGGTGAAGAACCAATAAACGCCATTGATAAGGCCTGTCACCTTCATGATGTTGCTTATAAAAGCAGCAATCTGCAACACAGGCATCTAGCAGATGTGAAATTAATTCATGCGTTAAATGCTATTCCTGATAAATCCTTCAAAGAAAAATTGTCTTCATTTTTGATAAAATCGGCTATGAAAAGTAAATTGATGTTAGGTGCCGGTAATTAATAATATGGAATCAATTTATTATTCTCCAAGAGGATACTGGAGGGGTAACGCTGCAATCAATAAACTCGCTAGAGCTGCAAAAGTGAAAAAAACCACTGCGGCTAATTGGTTATCCAAACAGGCACTATGGCAAATTTATCTACCACCGCCTAAACAAATTCAATTCTCGCATTTTGATGTGACCGCTCCTAATGAAGTTCATCAGGCTGATATATTATTTCTGCCACATGATCGTGGTTACAAATATGCGTTAACCGTAGTTGATGTTGCGAGTCGATACAAAGAAGCAGAACCGCTGAAAACAAAATCAGCCACTGAAGTCGCTTCTGCATTTGAAAGGATTTATCGACGAGGTCCTCTGCACTGGCCAAATCTATTGCAGGTTGATCCTGGCAAGGAATTTCAGGGTGCAGTGTTATCTACAATGAAACATCATAATGTCACCATACGACGAGGGCATACTGCGCTACATCGCGATCAGGCCATTGTAGAACGATTTAATCGGACGATTGCTGAGCGGTTATTTGGATATCAATACGCAAAAGAATTCATTCAAGAAAAGCGATCCAGTGAATGGGTTAAAAGATTACCATCTGTGATTACTGCACTGAATAACGAGATTACTAGAACAATCAACATGAAACCTATCAACGCGATTAAAAAGAAGTCAATACCCGTACAACCACAAAAAGATTTCCCTAGAAACGCTAGCATTTCCCAACCAATTCTTGGTAGTAGTGTCATTGTGAGGTATTTATACGAACCAGGAGAGCTTGAAGGGGGTAGAAAAAGGGCTACTGATCCTATTTGGAGCGTCACTACGCATAAGATATCTAGTATAACACGATCAACTGGTAGACCAGCAATCTATAAACTGGATTCAACTGCCCCTCAGCGGGGTTTTACTCGACAACAACTGCAAGTGATTCCCGAGGATACTCAATTGCCACCGCATGGTCTTAACTAGCGCCGTTGCGTCTATTGCACTCAAGACAAGTCAACATCACATTATTTCTGACATGACCGAGATTGTTATTTTTTCTGTCTACGGTGAATTGGCGAGGATCCTTATCCGAATACTGCCAACGCATTATACAATTGCAACTCGCGCAGTGATTATTCTGTTGTTTCTTCAAAGTGATTATTAATTTAGCATCAATATCAAATTCTCGTTGTTTTTTTTTGTCCTGTTGTTTGTAACCGGAGAGTTTTTTATTAATGATGCTAACATCAATATCACTTATTGTTGTGTCATTATCATCACCAATGATTTCATCATCGAGGACAATTCTTCGAAGTTGATTTATGTTTCGTACTCTGGATACTGCGAGATAGACTAAATTTGACCATTCGATGCGATTATCTACCATCCAAACAATTGTATCCGATATAGTCAATCCCTGTGAAGAGTGTATTGTTGCTGCGTATCCTAGCGTCCACGGGGATTTATTAGCACGCAATGCATCTTCAACGACATTGATATCAACCAGCACAATATCATTTAATACCAGAATTTGTTTTTCACTCTGTCCTGGAATATCAACTTCAATATTCTGTTTTCGTGTATCCGATGGCCTATAACAAAGGGGTACTGGAAGCGTTGCAAATTTTTCTTTATGCAATTCAAATAACTTCATCTGAAGTGTATCCCTGACTATTTTTCTACTTGCAATGATCAAATCGTTTGGTCTCCACGCTTCCCAGAAATCATTCATTGGGGTTTCTGAAATCACTTCGCGCGCTATTTCGCATTGGATTCTATCCGGTTGTAATCTAATTAGCGCTTTGAACTCGCGTAATCGTTCATCAAGTGATCTATAATCAGTGGTGATTTCTTCATAGTAGTCTACAAAACCCTTTAGCCATTCATGTGGAGATGCACCGACAAATGGTGGTGGTTGGCCTTGATCCCCGCACATGACGACTTTTGTGTTTTTGGTTAACAACCACTCAAGAAATGTTTTTAATACATCTAATGACACTGTGCATATTTCATCCCAAATTATGATTTCAGGAATGAATTTATCACCCATACGCTCAGGAGTCCATTTGTCACCTTTCCATCGAAAAAAACTATGGTAAGTGCAAGCATTTACCCCTCGCTGTATCATCTCTCTGGCGAGTCTGTGAGTCGGTGTTAACACAATCATGTTAGTAGGAATACAAGTATTTCCACCACCACGATATAATTCAATTGCACGCGTTGTCTTTCCTGACCCACCACAACCGTTTAAATAAACTGTCTTGTATCTACATACTGGATCAGATACCGGTGGTGCATTAGAAAATTCTGTAGAAACACTAGTGTTTCCAATTTCAATACGGTTACAACAAATATATTTATCATCCATGGCAACGTCTGCGGATTCACAATACTCATGTAGCATCTCCTTTTTAAATCGCCAACACCCCCAATTTTCTTCGGGATCTGTGAATTTAGCTACAGCTGATTTGTACTTATTGTGTATATACATCGAATCAGTGGCTACTCTAACCGCGGTATTAGGAAATCTATTTATCATCGAAAATAGATTAATAGAAGCATAGGCTAACATTGAACTTCTCAAATGTGTGTACTGGGAATTATATCCATCACAGTAGGTAACAACCGTACCTAATTTCTCGCCGCTGGATAGAAAAGCATCCTTACGGGATACAAGTTTTCCCTGTTTCATTAAATCCGCTACAATAAAATCGTATTCAGCGACATCTATGATCAACCGCGAAGAGTATTTTGCGTTATCGTATCGTCCACCCTGGGTAAATTTACCGATTATTCTTCTTCCGAGATCTTTTGTTTGTTCTTTTTTAATTTCAAATAACTTCTTAGACCAATTTATGATTTCTTCTTCACTGAAATCTGGAAACTGTTTTCGTAGTTCGTTGATTATTCTATCTAGATTGGGTTGTGGTAGCCAAACTTCTTTCTGAGCTCGATAGCATATAATAGCCTCGGAAACAATCAACGATATTAGCATACCACAATCAATCATATATCTCAATAGCACTATTGGCATCCAGTGTTTTTCAGATAGGTGTCTACCGAGCCAAACATAACTACACGGATGTAACCCTGTAGCGAGTTCAAATGATATCACACGAGCGAATCCGGTTAAATCAAAATCAGGCAATGGTCCATTAATCGCAACACGAGTCATTTCATGCGTGGGGTGTCCAAATCGTTTGAAGTACTCAGCGCATTCCCCATACCCGAGAAAACTTCCGGGATAACACGCGGCTATATCAATTGAAATCATACCATCACGATGGTATTTCGTATTCCACAGTCCTCCATGACCAAATTCGACGCAACTCAATTTAACATCTTCGAGAAAATCACTTCGTGTTGGACGCCATGAGTTTTTTTCTCTTGCGAAGTGAGCTACCACTGATGGAATAGTAAAACTATCCGTGAGTAGTTTTTCATGGGAATTCTGCGGTGAAAAATCACTAGCGATTTTTCTCATTCTGTTATCTAATTCTTCAATGCGATATAATTCACCATTTGGTTTTACAAATTGATCGAATTCTTCATCACTTCTAAGTAGCCACACTGACACAGGATCATCCTTACACAACGCATGAATAGCATCAAATAATCTCTCTTCATAGAAAACATCCCCGACGAACTCCTTAGGAATATATTTCACGGTTCGTTCTCGTGGAAATATTGTTACCGCAGGTGTCCACGCGTGTTTGTTATGATCAATAATCTGTATTGGGGCTCCTCGCGATTGATATTTCGGTTCGTATAATACTTCTCCGGTTATTGTTGTTACTGATATTGGGAATTTTAATGATGCTTCTAATTTAGCTATATCAGAAATCTTTGCACCATGCTGTTTCACTGTCAGTTCCCACTCGGTTATTTTTCTACGTCGCAGATCAGTTAGTTTATTTCCTCGGGATGCATTTGTGAAATGTTCTATTATTCGTTCTGCTACACAATTAAGCCCTGACGAATATTTCATAGGAGCTAGTTTTGCGATATCGGGTTTATCATTTAACGGATATATCCCATAAACCATTGCTGTTACGGGATAAGATCTTTCGTAGTATGGTTTATCAATGCCGGTTAGAATTCCTGGTTTGGAATCTCTACTCACAATGACAGCTTTTTTATTCTTGAGGATTGGTTCAAATTTATCCTTAATAATCCATTTGCCATCGACTTCGATAATGAATTTGATTCGGAAAAAATGCCGTTTTTCCCCAACACGTGAAATTATCACTGCTGCTTTTTCATCATTCATGGTAGCATCAACAACACCATCAATTCGAAATGTTGACCAACAATAAGATGCTCCATCACGCTTAAATTCATTAAAACAGTCTCTGATTTTACTAATCATGGCTTTATCAAGAATTGTATTCTTTGGTGTATTAGAAACTATATCGAGATTGAATTGAGCATCTTTCCAGGGGTAATCTCTCTTGGACGTTTTTGAAATCCGAAGGATTTTGGGTTTATCGAGATTAAATTTGTTACGTTTTTTGGGTCTATCGAGATTAAATCTAGGACTGATTTTCAATAATCTCTTAAACTCTTTCATGTTTCCGTCTCTTGGACGTTTGTTACGTTTGTTTCCGTCTATTGGACGTTTTTTGGGTCTATCGAGATTAAATCTAGGATTGATTTTCAATAATCTCTTAAACTCTTTCATGTTTCCGTCTCTTGGACGTTTGTTACGTTGTTTTGGTCTATCGAGATTAAATCTAGGACTGATTTTCAATAATCTCTTAAACTCTTTCATGTTTCCGTCTCTTGGACGTTTGTTACGTTGTTTTGGTCTATCGAGATTAAATCTAGGACTGATTTTCAATAATCTCTTAAACTCTCTATCAGCATTAAATTTAGCATTTCTCGAAGTCAATCTCTTGAACTCCATCATGCTATACTAAAAACAAGTGTCTAAATGAAAGATTTTTATATAATGAATCACTGCAAATGGATCAGTCAATGAATTAGACAAATAGTATAGTATACGAATGAACCAGGAATTCAGACCACACCCAGTGAGTACAAATTATGAAGCATCCAGTGATGGTGTTGTAAGAAACCGTAGACTGAAGAACCCAGTTGGGTGGGATAATGGTATGGGGTATTTGTTCTTTACTGTTGGAAAGAAGAAATATTACAATCATCGTTTCGTGTATGAATGTTTCCATGGATTGATCAAAGATGGTTTTGTTATTGATCATATTGATTCTAATCCGAAGAACAATTCCTTATCAAATCTTCAAGCAATCACACATAGTGAGAATACCAAACGAGGAAGGACTGGGAAATACTCGAAAAAAGCGAGACCTGTGAAATCTTTGAATACAATAACTAACGAAGAAAAAGTATTTAAATCAATATATGAAGCCGGCAAGTATTTCAATATTTGTAGACCCTCAGTACGATATGTTGCAGAGGGGGTTTGTCGATCGGCTATTTCAAAAAAGAGCGGACAGAAAATTCAATTTAGTTATGTCTAATGCGTCATATTTTTCATTTAGAAATATATCATTATTATAGAATAATGAATTCTGAAAACATGAATAGCATCATATCCGAGATTTCAAAATTGAAAGGTTGGGATATTGAACTATCAGATGGGTTAAATCCTGATCAAATCATGTCTGATTTTCAGGACATAGAATACGGAGTTAGCACTAACAAGTATATGCTACCAAAGAAGTATGCGCTCATCAAAAGAATTCAGAATTCTATTAAGGACTCTCTCGCATTTTCCAGTGACATAAGTGTGTTCGCTCCGTTGTATACCATCGTAGAACGAATACGAAAAGAATTGGGGTACGAATACGAATTGAAAAAGGAGGTTAATTCTAAAGTTAGAAACCTACGGGCGTTAATTCAAGAAAATGAACAATTTTGATTGACCAACCATTTATCATTATTTGATTGTGACCGTCCCTCATAGAGATTTTAATTTTTTTTTAGCATTTTTTGATTAAAACTGTTGAAATCAGTGAATAAAAAATTGATGGCTGGTTCGCATTGATCAGCGTAGAATGTTGAAACTAGCAGTATTATTATTTTTATATACAATTTTGCTACTTTCAACATCGATGAACGAAGCTGTCTCACAGTGAAATAACACTTCCATGACCATCCGATGATGTTAGGTCGGATTAAAAAATTGTTTTACAATTGAAAAATTGTTTGCGATTTCAAATAATGGTCAATGAAGCATTAACAACCCGATTGGCTCGTGAACGACTGGATGCAATCAGGAGATTTGTACCAATTCGTGACTCTGTACGGAATAAACTACAACAACGACAGAGTCTTCAGACTGATTTTGCTATGGGATCCGAAGAATTGTTTAAACCAGTAACCACAGCAACGAAAGGGATAGAGCGTGCTATACTGGGAGATGTTCCCGAGACGGGAAAATCTGTTATTGGTGAACTCGAAAAAATAGCAGCGAAAACTGAACAAACAAAACAAATAGAATCAAAAGAAATAGTAGATGATTTACGCGTGATATTTAACGAGGCGGGTTTAGCAGCAATCATTGAGACTAAACTAGCGAAAATTCCTGCGCTTGTTGTTACGACTTATGAAAACAGGAAAAATTTGTTGAAACCAGAACATCATAACTTTGTTAGAGATATAACTCACTGGGCTGATATATTCTACAAAATCAAAACTGAAAAAACAGGTAGAATTAGGAAGAAGGGTAACGCATCATACATTGGATATATCAATGAGGTGGGCGAAGTGTATAATCAATACGAAGAGTTTAAACAACAACAAAAACCGCAAAAATTGCGAGGAAGGCGACAGCAACCTGCAAAGAAAGTAGTCTACTCTCCTAAAAAACAACAAATACCACGTGATGATGATGATGATCTTCTTGATTATTTACAAAAGGATTTAGAAAAACAGGATGAAGCAACTGGTTATAGCGGAAGTGGATTAAGAGATTCCAGTGTTTCATGCCCTGGTAGTGTTATCAATGATATATCACGATTAGAAGTTCTTGTAGGAGGTTTCCGAGCTGGAAATAACTCACCGGAAATAATTAATGAAGCAGCTGATATCTGTAGACGGTTATTTGCCGGCGGTATCATGGATATCAAAACATATCGAGATTTCATTGACGAGTTAGTAGACGGTGAAACCGTCCATGGTTATCACAGTGATTAAATAAAACGCTAGCGTGGAAATCCGAAGGATTTCACAATTGAAAAATGGTTTCTGATTTCAAATAATGATCATACACTACAATCATGATAAACCAACCCCCGTCTATGTAGTTAATTCACGGTTTCCAGTTTATAGAGCATACTACGGAGATGGTTTAGGCAATACCATTGCAGGGTTATTTGCGAGAATGGCTCCAAAAGTGATGCCATTGGCTAAACAACTAGGAATGAAAGCAATTGAAGTTATTCGTGATAAGGGTATTGGTGCTGTTGGAGATCTTGCTGGAAAAACGTTTTCAACTGCGAGGAATAAATTAACATCATTAGTGAAATCACGGATGAAATCCAAAGGATTTTCAAAACCGTTACCGTCTACAGCGGAAATGCCTGCAAGTGTTAGTAGAATTATAAATAACGCAGTAGACGAAAAATTAGCGTCGATGGTAAATCAAGGGGACCAAAGCAATATTGCAAATATGATAGCAGGAAGCGGCTTTAAAAAACTAAGTAGAAAACGCTAACGTTGAAAATCCTACGGATTTTTACGATTTAGACTCTGATAAATAGAATAAAATGTTCAAAAAATCACATGATCCGGCGTTTGATATAGACGCTCCAGTTGGCAAGGATGATTCTGTACGCGATTATCAATATTACGCTTGTCATGCAATAGACGCAAATAGTCGATCGCGAATTGAACTTCAAGTCCATGATACCAGTAAATATTTTTTGCCTTGTGAAGCGTTTATTGAAGTAGAAGGAGTACTTGTAACAGCTGCTGGAGCACCGTATCCAGCTGGTACTCAAGTCGGTTTTGTCAATAATGGTATTATGGCGCTATTTGAGAGTGCTAGATATCTCATTGATGGAAAAGAAATTGAGTCCATAGATCGTGATGTTGATGTGGCTACAACAATAATCGGGTTAGCGAGATATTCTGATGATTATACAAGATCAGCAGGACCTTCTATGATGTTTGCAAAAGATGGTAAGAATACCGCTGGAGGAAATCCATTTGTTGTAGGACAACCAAAAAAACGTGATAATACCCCTGCTGGTATCGAGGATATGATTATAAACAACGACCCCAATTTCAATCTAGGAGCCGCAACACGAAACGCAATGTTGCAAGGAGAGCGTAAATCATTTTCATGCGCGATTCCACTGCATCATATATTTGGATTCTGTAGAAACGTCCGAAAAGTTATTTATGGGGCGAAGCATACAGTATCGCTTGTACGAAAGGGTGATGATAATGACGCAATTTGGAGGATTCCAGCAGATGCTGCAAATCCCAATGATGATGCCGGTAAAGTCATTTTAACAAAAATATCATTGTGGATGCCAGTGTTGACTCCAGCAATCACTGCAGAAGAACGATTACTATCATTTATGGACCAAGGAGGAAAATCGTTGTTGAGTTGGTTATCAGTAAGTACAGATGTGAAGCAATCAAATCTCACCGGGTTATTCACGTGGAATCTAGCATCAAAACAAGGTGTTACTGCGCCACGTCATATATTCGTAGCGTTACAGGATAACACACGAGTTGGCAATCAACTCTCCAGCCATATGATATTTGATCAGTTAGGTGTGAAAGACGTCTCACTGAGAATAAACGGCCAACAGGAACCATCCGAGGATATACAACTTAATTACACAGAAAATCATATTGCACGCGTGTATCATCGTCTGTTGTCATTTATGGCACGTGATCAAAATGTTGATACTGGTTTGCAAATATCACAATATGATTTTAAAAATCTGTATCCGATCTATTACTTCTCACTGGAACATCTCGATTTAACAAGACAGTCCGTCGTTGATATACACTTTAGAGCTAATGTGAATCGTCCTGCTAATGATATTAATTATAGAGCGATTGCTGTCATTCTCAGTGATAAATCAATGATACTCGAAGGTGTTGGTGGAAGAATGAGAGTGGTAGATGCCCCAGTAGAAAACATGTAATTGAAATTGTAAACGATTTAGAATCAATCTATTATGTATATGTCATATAGTGTTATTAGTGTTACGTTAACTCCCGGTCAATTAAAAAAATTGCAATCAGAATCGGTTAAGCGATGTGGAACCACAATCACGTTGAAACCCAACCAAATGACTGGTGGTGCAAATAAACTATCGCTGACAACTCGTCAGGTGAAACATTTCAATGATGCACTTGCAGCCAAAAAAGGTGTTCAGATTACTCTTTCTGCGGCTGCTATCAAAAATATGATTAAAACAGGCGGTATATTTCCGTTGTTAGCTGCGATTCCAGCATTGATTGCAGCAGCAGCCCCAGCGGTGGCTAAAGCGGCAGCGTTAGGAGCCGTTGGTACTGCAGCAGGAATGGCACTAAAGAAGGCAACTGGGAAAGGATATAAAAAAAAGGGACGATCCGTTCACGGATTGGGTCTAAGACTACCAGGAACCCCGTATTCGTGGTACAGCGGAAAGGGTCTAAGACTACCAGGAACGATTTATTAATTCAGAAATCTTCGATGGTTCCCATGTCCAATTTTGATTTAATGGATGCGGCTAAAAAACTCGCGATTAAAAACTTCAGAGGTGTCTTTATGAAAGATCAATTACCACATCAACCAAACAGCGTTGAAACCGGAATCATTAATTTAGATAACAGCACCGGACCTGGAACTCACTGGGTTGCATACGCTATTGATCCACGTGGGATTGTTTATTTCGATTCATATGGATTAGCCCCACCAAAAGAGTTTATGCGGTATATAAAAACCCTTCCAATGAAGACTTGGTATTCTACGCTACCAACACAAACGATGATTGACCCACCAATATGTGGCAGCGAAGTATTAAATGTCCTTGACGCTATTTCTAACTCCTTGAGTAACCCAAGCGGAAAACCACCACATGTTGTCGTGAATGAATACACTAGCAATCGCTGGCAACGACGAAGTCGTCAAAAACGATTTTAGAGAGAGAAAGAGTTTTACAATAACATGATTGATATTTGGGGGAGATCTTTGAAACCCAAACCCGATGGCACTGCACCACCTGATTCTGTCAAGGATATAACAAAAAAAATTAAAGATGAAATCGCTGAGACGTTGAACTTAACAAATGTTGATCCTAATGAAATAGTTGTATTTCAGGACAAACAGGGTAAATTGAAATCCAGTGATGTGTCGTTGGATGATATTTTAGTTAAACAACGAAACGCAATCGAAAACACCGTTGCGTTATTTTCCGATCAGGGTAAATTGAAAACCAGTAATATTTCTCTGGATGATATTTTAGTTAAACAACAAAACGCAATCGAGGATACTATCGCGTTATTTTCCGATCAGGGTAAACTCAAACCGGGTGTACTCGTTTCGACGATTACAGATCGATTAAAAACTCTCAACGATGAGTTAAACAATTCTCTGGCTGTACTAAAAATACTTGAATCTAAAATTGAAGATAACGTAAAACAGTTTATATCATTTCGTAGAAATATCATTGATAAATTTATTGGAACCCAGTTGGATAAAATTGAAATAAAACTCCCTGATATTAAAAAATCCATCGATGAGACGAAAACTTTCATCGAAGCCGTCAAAGGTGATTTTTCGAGGATGATAACAATCATTGAAAAAACAAAAATTCCTCATGAGAAAACCAATAACGTAGTATATACAATCCAACACGGATCATTTGAGTGGACACCTGCAAACAACAAATTAGATATCACAGCTACTATCAAGGGTATTTATCGATTAACGCTGGTAGCACCAATTCAATTTAATATATCATCGTCGAGTTCATCCGGGGTCAACAATACGATTTCAACGATCATCGACAAGGATAAAACTGAACGGTTAACGATAAAAGCCGATGATAAAAGTTTGGCTAAGGCATCAGTAACATGGTATCTGGAATTCGTAGCGGATTTAAGTAAATAACTAAATCGTTCGGATTTCACAATTGAAAACGCTAGTGTTTTTAAAATAAACAACAATGACTTTGTCATCGACGCAATGTCGCTATGATCAGGTCAGAGAATTTCAGAATAGACTCAAAACCCTCACTGAGGAGTATCAAATAAAAATAAAAAAATACCGACGAAGAATCACCGCAATTGATGTTATTATGTACTCGGTGTCAAGCGTTCTCGCTGGCGCCGGAATAATACTTGCATCTGTTACAATGATTGCCCCGGTCGTAGTTCCAATTTGCATTTCTGCGGTGGCTACAATCGGGGGTATATCAACCGGGATAGCAAAAAAGATATCATCATGCAGCCAGAGTAAACTGCAGAATTACTTACTTCAATTTCATATTGCATCAACCGCATATTCGCAATTATCATTGATGATATCGTCGTCACTCGACAATACGATTATATCAGATAGTGAATTCTCAGCGATGGTCAGTATTTTTGATTCCGCGATATCGAAATTAGAGCGACAACATGAGTATAATAACAATGACAACACCGATGGAATCAGAAAACACGAACCCAAAAAACAAAATGATCTCAATAATATCAACATTACCAGATTGTGAGTTCTCAGTGATGGTCAGTATTTATGATTCCTCGATACCAAAATTAGAAATAAATCATGAGTATAATGACGACACAGATGGAATTACTTCAACAAGTAGTGGAGAACACGAACCCAGTACAAACGAGTATGATATCAATAACATCTACGAAACCCGAGTTTAGTGTGAATTTCCCCTCTCCGGTTCCTGTGAGCGAAATCGCGCTAGCAAAACTACGAATGTATCACAGTTGGCCTAATATTAGATCGGTAGCATTTGGTGGTCAACAACCCAATAATTCACTGGTGTTCTCGTATAAGAATAAAGACGACGGTACCCCAGACTGGAACGTCGTTTCCATACCAACTGGGTCATACCAAATAGAACAAATCAATAATGAATTCGCGCGTAGAATAAAATCGATTACTGGAGTAGAGTCAAAAATTGCTATAACAGTTCATGAACCGACGCTATCATCCGCCATTGAAATAAACTCAGAAGAATATGTCGTAGATATCTATCAAAGCTCAATAAGAACCGTACTAGGATGGCCTGAATTACCACCCCAGAGTAAAACTCTGGAGAAAATCGTTGTTGTATCACCCAAACCTAAAAAATCTGATTATGTCACAGACAGGATAAAACCTGATAATCCAGTAAAGAGTTATAAAGAGTTCAGTGTAGAATTTTTTAGTTTAGTGTACCAACCTCCTTTGGGGATTGAACCATCGAGTGAGTTTCATTTGGTTAACAAAGATGAAATCCTTAAAAATTTCACAGCGATGAATAATGATTTTTCACTGTTGTTAATATCTCTTAAATCCGGCTCTCTCACCCGAGATGAATTTATCAGCGTCGTAGAAACATGTAACAAAATCATCAATGACATGGAAACATTTGATTCACAAATTATTCGATTTATACTCGATCATAAAAACCCCACAACGCGAACAATGTTTGCAACGATGTATAAAATCCGCGTTGAAGATATCCCCACATTCAAACTACCAGGATATAACCCAGAACTACAAAAATCTCTCAATGATGCCATCGATGAAGGTTTCCAAAAAATCTATGACGCATGTGAAAGGAAATTAACAGAACAACAAACAACTATCCTCAAACATAATAATGATCCAGATGGTGGCGGCAGGCATATCGCTCCGTTCAACGTGAATATTTCAACGGTGATTGCGCTTAATTTAGTGTGTGATGTTATCGAAGGAAGCTATCAAATTAATCTAGAGCAATCAAATCAAGCTCAGCAAGGATATATTCTTTATTCATTTGCACCAACAGCTCCTCCAGGATTCCTAATTATTGAAAACCCAATTAATCCTGTCTACATGCGATGCCATAATAATTCATTAACCAGAATTAATTTCAAACTCACCGACCAGTCAAATAATCTGATTGATTTACAAGAAGAGGTGTTAGCGATTAGTCTGTTTGTAAAATCATAAATGATTTTTTGTTAACCCAGAACTGAAATCACTAGTGATGAAATCACTAGCAGCAGAGAGGGTGGATGACCACATCGTTGCGAGCAAAATCGTAAAATATCCGTTTTTGCAAAAATGGAGACTTTTTTTTTGGTTAAATGAGATTTTGTTGGAAGTCTTATTTTTTGTCTGAAAACGTAGTGTGTAGGCCATTTTTTGTTCGGAAACGTTATCTGGAAGCCTTATTTTTGCTTGAAATCGTGGTCTGTTCACCCTCTCTGCTGCTACAATTTACATTAAAATAGCTTGTAATGAAACAAAAGAAAGAATGAATTTAAAACTGAAAAACAAACAGTTTAATGTATCTTAAATCAGATATACGTAACAAGATATATATATATATATATATATATATATATATATATATATATATATATATGTGTGTGTGTGTGTGTGTGTGTGTGTGTGTGTGTGTGTGTGTGTGTGTGTGTGTGTGTGGAGGTAAATATATAGATAGATCGTTGATAGATAGATAGATAGATAGATAGATAGATAGATAGATAGATAGATAGATAGATATATAGATAGATAGATAGATATATAGATAGATAGATAGATAGATAGATAGATAGATAGATAGATAGATAGATAGATAGATAGATAGATAGATAGATAGATAGATAGATAGATAGATAGATGGATGGATGGATGGATGGATGGATGGATGGATGGATGGATGGATGGATGGATGGATGGATGGATTTGTGTATATGTGCGTGTATTTGTCTGTGCATGTGTGGAGACATGTATAAATAGTCTTAAATGGAAGAAAACAAATAAGTTTGCATTCATGAACCGAAAAAAATAATTTTCAGGTTCTCGCGAATCTTGGTTAGAGAAAAATTGGAATTAGTCAACGAGTCTCATCTATTTAATATCAGATGGATACCAATTTGAGATTGTGTATATCATTTCGGTTTCCTTTCAATGAAAGAAGTCTGTTTATATAGAACACCAACATATCTATAACAAAACATGGAACGTTCAAATTATCTAGGATGATAGATGAAGCATTGTTGCCTATTTAAATAAACAGTAACGTTTAAATAAAGATCATGTCACAAAATATAACCCCGATTACAACTGTCATTGCAATTTGACACGGACACCATCATTTATCAATATTTGTTCTTTGATGGAAATCTGATATCATATATTTCAGTAGGGACAGATCAGCTGGAGTTGCCATGTAATTCTACTTTGGATACGGCTATTTACAACATAGCCACATATATAAATGTATTTATTCCATGATGACATTTACCACATAAATTGTTCTGGACATGGCTGCATGGATGCTTACTGGGTGCATTAATTGTACCAAATGTAAATAAGATATGCCATATCTGATTTATACTATGTTGTTGTTTCCAAGGTTTGATATTTGTGAACGAAAATTTCCTTTTTATGATTTGAAGAATAATGTGTAAGGAAATGTTTCTGTCTTTTAGGAGACTATTATTTATTATTACTCTTTTCATAACTCAGGTCATCGTCGCTAGCCAAAGTCCCGATGTGATAACCCTTTATACATCCTGACGTATCGAGCCCATACAATTATGTTTCGAGTCCGTGAACTTCATTGAATGCGGCTGAATGACTTGCGCGGTGACTTCGTGAGGACGAGTTGCGCAGTTTGTCGACTTAACTCTCATGCTCGCAACCATCTGAGTCCAGCAGCACAACAACGTCGCGACGGCCGGAGACGAGCTGAGTGAAATGGGTGACCATGACGTCCTACATGTATCTCGAACTCATGGCGCTCGATGCCGTTTTGCTGAGAATCGCCTTTCTACCCACTGACAAGCTAGTGGTTAATCTGCGCATGCTTCCATATCCAGTCTTGCCACGCTAGCTAGACAAAGCCTAATGCTCGGAGGGTTTAAGACACGTCGACAACCCTCAGCCTGGTTTAGCTTCTTGGAGCCACAAATGTAATCACCCACAGGCAAGAGCAGAGTGCCGATTAGGGACCAAAGGTGGGCGAGCTATCCCCGAAGGAGTACGACTGCGTACAAGCAGGAGGTGTTACCCTCTAAAAGGACACCCTGTCGCAGCATAGAAACCCAGTGGGTTTTGGATTAAATGAATATATCAAACACAATATGTGACAGATGGAAAGTTGTGAACTTGATTAGTAAAGAAAAATATATGAGGTATAAATACAATGATTCTCACACGCTCTCAACATACAATGATTCTCGCACACTCTATACTAACATTAACACATTGAAAATAAATTAAAAATATTATATCAATATGAAATACAGATTCAAGAAACTCGTTTGAAATAATAGTATGCACTGGAAGAGTAAGATTCAAACAATCTCAAGGTATTTAAATATGTTTCAAAAGTTCTGCACTGTCAGTGAGATTCATATAAATCTTATGGAATACAACTAAGTTTCAAAATAATCTCATCTGAATGAAAAATGTACCCAATTGAAACAACAATCGGATCAAACATATGATTCTTGGCTCTTGTACAGTCGTACGATTCACAAACTGATAAACCGCACAGTTTGACCAAGTCCTTGGATTTGCCTACACTTGCATCGGCCACCACATGTACAGTCATACGTAACCTCACGTACAGACAGCAAACAGCACCTTTTAATTACCTGCGTCTATAGCCGTGGATCCACTACATGTACAGACATACGTAAATACATATTTAAAACTCAAGATAGCTCTAATCGTCAGCTAAACTCGTCAACTACCATAAATCCAAACTGGAAGTAATAATAAGTTCTGGAAATTGCTGATGCATTAAATTCTTAATAGCACCTTATAATTCACAGTTCACAACGTTTTAAATCTGCGTTGTAATCAATTATTCATTACACGATATGACAATATAAACTCAATAAACTTCGTAGATCAAATGAAATATAAATTTAAAACTGACCCATATGGCTTAAGAACACAATGGATAACGTGCACTCCTCGACAAGATCCAAAGCGATGAGTGTGTTGGATATACAATGATCCTGCTTAAATCCATATATAGGACAGTGAGTAATATTCAGTCAGTGTAAAATACCCGTACATATCATAATTTAATGTCCCTCATCGCAGGTCATTTCCAGCAAGATACATGTTGGTTCAGTTGCTTACCTGGAAAAAAAACAACACTTGTTCACCCTAGATAACGTTGTACGCTTGCACAACGAAAAGTAATCAAATATTTCTATGGGATAACCAAGTTATTTTAGCTTAATTCTGTGACACATCCCATACACCCCAATTGTGTACACAAAAATACCAGACACATCTAAGGTATTCATAGGATGGAACTTTTAAACCTATGCGCATTTTACGAAATGAATAAATGTATAATAACAAAAAAAAAAAATAATACATACATAAATAAATCAGTTAAAAATTATATAAATTAATAAACATAAACAATAAATATAAAATATAAACCGATTGACAACTAAATGATGACATTTTTTAACACAATACAACAAAACAAGACATGTATTCGGTATATTAGATTTGAATTATATGATACAAAACATGAAGCGACATTAATTATGTACAAAGTGTTCCATACAAATTAATTATATAGTATATATATATATATATATATATATATATATATATATATATATATATATATATATATATATATATATATATATATATATAATATATATATTTGAATGTTAGTATCGATACTTTTACAATAAGTGTATTTTACCTGAAAAGCATAATACGGAACCTTTTATTAATTATTACTGGTCATTTGGGTTGTCAGATAATCCGGTAAGGGTTGTTGTAATACAGCTAGTCAGTAATAATCAAGTATTTGAGTCGTATAACCCAATGTAAGGCATATTTAAATTGAAATACGATCTTTTTACAAAAAATAATATTTTAATGTACCAAATGCTGTCAATAGTTATCTACGTCGATATGATATACAGTCGATTTCCTTTGGGCACAACATTTTTGTCCAGTTATGTATAGTGTTTTGGAAAAGAGAGTATTCTTGACAAAAATTATATATCATTTCCAATGTTATATTAAGATGAAGATTTTGAATAATATTACGATTTGGACTATTTTTAAGAGAGGTTAACCTAACTGTTGAGTTATGCGATAACATCTAAAGTGGTTATGGATTTATTAGGCCATGGCTACAACTATTGCTGATATTCAATAACCTATCTCATGCAGTACGTATGTCTAACAAGTGCTTTTTATTTTCATTCTGCTGGAACATACTTGATTATTCTAGTATCTGTTTCTCTCTCTCTCTCTCTCTCTCTCTCTCTCTCTCTCTCTCTCTCTCTCTCTCTCTCTCTCTCTCTCACACACACACACACACACACACACACACACACACATACACACACACACACACACACACACATTCACTCACTTTTGAACTGGATCGATTAAAAGGTATTCGAAACGTTTGTGTACGAAATTTGGATCAATTTTATTTCATTGTAAATAATGGCACTGTCAACAAGATAATTGCTAACTTACTTATATGAACAATGTCCCTACAAGCAAATACCACTTGTAGAATTGTCTCATCATAAAGAAAATATAATCATGCATCAGAGGAGACAAGCAGAGTCCTTAACTGCGTCGAATGAAAATGTCTAATAAGGTGTGTAATCGTTAAATATTTATGCAAATTATCTGATCCTACATGTACAGTTGCCTGACTCTTCGACTGTTATTTGATAATTGCATCTTCTCTATGCTTTGGTTTGGCAAAATGTCATGCTTGGAGAGAACTTGAAAGCCTTGTTGCATTTGAAAGCGGAATTTTCGAGCGTTCTAACACCATAGCAGCATGGCGTTTAATACGATTTCGAAACTGAAAATAGCTGCTTTTGGAAAAAGTTGAGGTGATACATCTTTGTTTTGTAGCGCACAAGTATTCGGAACGTTTTATTGTCTATGGTATATTATGTAGTGAATGTGTATAAATAGAGACAAGAAAGCGTATTTATAATGTTCATACGTGTATCTATTAAATTGCAGCAACAATAGCGCATATTATTACAGTAATTTTTTAATCATTGCTGAGGTATGACATTTGGTGATGTTTGTGTACACACTCAATTTTTAAGACAAGTATTTTCAAAAATGGATCTTT
>JAQISU010000330.1:292500-512500 GCA_029339505.1 Unio delphinus
GTATGTCCGAAAAC
Organism: Unio delphinus; assembly: GCA_029339505.1. Taxonomy (NCBI): domain Eukaryota; kingdom Metazoa; phylum Mollusca; class Bivalvia; order Unionida; family Unionidae; genus Unio; species Unio delphinus. The sequence continues at coordinate 292,515 of JAQISU010000330.1, forward strand.
ACCATAGCTGTCATAAGCCCTCAAACGATGAACTTTGTCAAACGTTAATACTCGGTCAAAACCCTACGCTGGCTACATTATTTATTCGTTACAATTGATTAATAGATCTAACCTGTACGCAACGGAGAAGGCAAAATAGCATCGGAAGGTATTCATTGTATGGCTAAGATTTAGAAAACCCTCGGATCGTGTAGGAGTTTAACGGTTGCTTATTTCACGGATATCACATTTGTTACCCTCAACGTGACACCAACAATCAGTTTTACAACAGACCATGGACACCTTGTACGAGGCCACTTGTTAGCGACGATTTAAGTTAGAATAGCAAGGATACATGGAGGTGAAAATGTCGGAACACTAGTAAGATCAACGTTTGAAGACCAATCCCGAATTGAAGCCCATTGTGGGAAATTACAAATAGGTTTACCCTCTGAAACCGAGTGAGAGTTTGTACGGACGACGGACATATGCCACTTGGCTCCTGTACCAATTCAACGAAGGGAAAGCACAGAGCTGGACGTGTGTTCACTTTATCCTTAATAACGCCACTTTTCTGCATGTGATTTGTAATTGCTGACCTAGCACATCGACCTGGACATCATTCATGAATTCGAAGGATTGATCAATTGCAAAGTCTTGTTGTCCCATTTACTTGTACCATCAGGAGTATTGAACATTATTGGGCCCCTGTTTATGTGGCGTAGAATGCCCCAGCCGGTTCGGGCAGCAGCTGCCACAAGCAATCGGGACCAATATTGTTTTCAATGCTATATCAATAACCTATATAACTCCAGTTAAATCAGATGATATATGTAAGGGTAATTTTCATTGGTCAAAAATTAACCACGTGAGTAGACTCAGTTGCATTTACTTCTGTATAAACTGTACCGAGAACTATTTTATACTAACTTCTATAAATAGATTTTTATAAGGTGAGGGTGTTCAAAGACTAACAAAATAACGATTCACAGTCTTACAATGTAAGACGCCGACCTTAGTAGTTATGATGTTTGGGTGGGGTGACAAATCCTGTTACTCGCACTTCATAACTGTCATAGTTGATGTCTTCCACTATTTAACTATTGAACCCCATCACTATAACCATTTACCGATAGTCTTAAATTCATTTATATGTAGCAGATGTGGGTAACCTAAATTGTTAATGAACACAAAAATAGATTTTAAGAAAGGAATATTCATTACTGACGTGTCTAGATAATAAAGATTCGGCCAAGTCCAAGTCACAATGAACATTGGGATCATCAAATCCTACAGTCATTCGCATGACAACAAACAAAACAACACATCCTTTGTTTTGAGCAGTGAACTTGTTCCCATATCACATTTGCCAGTTTAGATAACATATTAAGACCATACTGAGGAATGTTCAAAGCCTTAGATAGCCTAACATTGACATATTTTGAGTTTGCTATTGACGGACCTATTACGTTGCAGATGGTGAATATATGCTCTATAAATAGCTCCGTAGCAGACGCGCTTAATGAAGCATGTAACGCTGAAACAAAGCTCTAAAACGGCCTAGAAATATCTTTAGAATAGGCAAACTAATAAAACTATGCAAAATTGCAATTACACGAGTTTAATGTTTTGCTTTTAGTTTATAGTGGTATAAGCTGTCAGTTGCCGACTCATACAGCTTACATAATGCCGATGGGTGTAATTTGCTGTGTGAGGTTACAACGACACAGTTTATACTAAAATAAACTCAGAAATAACATTAAAATCTTCAGTACTTGACGGCAATATGGATGGAAAGTGAGAATAAATGATAGTCCATCAACACTTTATTTTGACTTTTATTTCGGTAGGGTGGTGCCGATATAGTTTTGTATAGCCTATTCTAGTGCCTGCACTATTAGCTCTTTGCTAAAGCAGCGACTTCGCATGTGTTAAAACGTGTTTGGATACAATGTTATACGCCTAATTGTTGCAGCTAATTTTAAGTTACCTGTTTCTTTCTAAACTGTGGAATAGTACGTAGACATTAGGCATATCCACAGTTCAATTTCGTTATATGCAGTGGATGTTCGACATTTAGGACAATAATACGCATCAAGAACAATATATAAAAATCACGCAGTAAACTTAATTGATATTTTAGATTTTATGCACCAGTGAAACTATAGTCCACGATTTGTTAAACCTACCTTTGTTAATACTATAACACAGTATGTTGGAATATATTCGTGGAGTAAGCACCCACCTGTAGGTGTTTTTGCCAGCCCATATTGGACTGTACTAGTTTCTTTTGTTTTAAATGTAACAGGACCTTCAGACAAAATAAAATATAAAAGTGTTTGATTTGGATATGGCATTACCTAAATAATCGAAACTCCAGACCAAAGCGCGTGTGTGGGTAATGAATAAAACTAAATTTTTTTCGTCAAGACATTTTATTTTAATTGTATTGATCAAATGTGCAAACTAACTTGTGTGTAAGTGTACCTTACAGAAGCCTAAATGTTACTCTAAAGTTCTTTTCACATCAGCATTGCCATTTAGTAAGGTGATGCTGAAGATCATCTTGAACTGACTGAACCCACAAGCAAAAGAAATAATCGCTGAAGAACAGGCAGGGTTCCGTAGTGGAAGAAGCCCAATAGAACACATTTTCAATCTTAGGGTTCTGTGTGAAAAGTACTCACAACATCAACAAGACATCTATCATGTGTTCATAGATTTCAAAAAGGCTTTTGATAGAGGGTGGCATGAGGCATGGTGGGCCACAATGAATAAGTACAACATGGGTCAAAAGTTGACCAATACCATCAAGCAGCTGTACTCCAAGTCTACCAGTGCAGTAATTGCTCAAGGTTCTGTGGGGGACTGGTTCAAGACTACAGTTGGAGTTCAGCAAGGCTGTCTCCTGTCACCCACGATTTTCAACATCTACTTAGACCGCATCATGAGCGAAGGCCTGGAAAACCACTGTGGGACAGTCAGCATTGGAGGTCGTAACATCACCAAACTCCGCTTTGCAGACGACATTGATGGGCTGGCAGGCAGTGAAGATGAGCTTGCCACCTTAGTGAAGAACCTGAATAAAACGTCTTCCAGATTTGACATGGAGGTAAGTGCTGAGAAGACAAAGCTGATGACAAACAGTGGCAAACAAAGCTCAACCAAGACTAAAGTCAGAGGACAAGAACTGAAAACAGTGGGTCAATTCAAATATCTCGGTTCCCTAATCACGGAAGAGGGATCAAGAGCAGAATTTTTGTCACGAGCAGCACAAACAACGGCAGCTATGTCAAAGCTAAGACCAGTCTGGAGAGACAAGAACATCTATTGAGAACACTAGTCATCTCAATCTTTCTGTATTGATGTGAGGTCTGGACCCTGACAGCAGAATTACAACGAAGAATGCAGGCACTTGAAATGAGATTCTACAGAACCATCTTTGGCATCTCTTACATGGACCACATCAGAAATAAAGAGGTGCGCAACACCATCAGGCACAAAGTAGGCCATTATGAAGACCTCCTCACCATTGTCAAAAAGAGAAAGCTGAAATGGTATGGCCATGTCACTAGAGCCACCAGTCTATCAACAACAGTACTTCAGGGTAGTGTCCAAGGTGGTAGAAGGATAGATAGACAGAGAAAAAAGTGGAGTGACAACATCACAGAATGGACCAGGAAAAGTTTTGCACAGATACAGGCATTGGCACATGATCGATTCAAGTGGAGGGAACTGGTCAGATGTTCAGCAGCGCTGTGCCTCAACGACCACACTAGGTCAAGAGACTAATGGATGCCGTTTAGTACAAATTCAAATTATGAGTTGACATTGTCTTCAGAATCTCATTGCCTTTTATATAAATATTTTCAATTTGCAAAATTAAAAAATAATCAAATATTTACATCCCATAATTGCGCTTAACATTCATTCATCCTTACGGATAATTATTGACAAAGAAGCCAGCTGCACTCCACATATCATTTATCGATAAGACGCAAAACATCATTAGTATTAAGCAATGTGGATAGGTGCACATGCAATCTGTTAACAGTTCATCTGGTGGCGAGATAAAATCTACATTTTAATGAATTTAGAGGGCTTTTATTTGCGCCATTACATTATAGATACGACTACTTTTTTAAATGTTATATTTATTTTTGAAGTTAGAAGAGAAGGACATACTATATGTTGACGGAGAGTTAACTCTTCAAAAGAATGTTAGGAATGTTCCTGTAATAATGCAAATATGTGGACATTTCAATCGTTTTTAAGAATGGTAATGTGTTATATTGTAAAGAATGTCGATCTTGATTCATATTTATAAAATAAAAGCGGACACTGGAGTTTAAAAGGATGCACCAAACAAAAATCAAAGATATCGTCTTTAAATGTGACATCGCACCAATCTATATCAGTAGAAGTTAATCAAACTCAGCGGCATGGCCATTTTAAGATAAGATAAGATAAGAATTATTTTTTTCAGACTACAAAGTCCATATCTCTAAATTAAAAAATAAAGTTTTATAAAAGAAAAACAAAACATTGTTAAGAAATAAGACATTTGGTGGCAGACGTAACCCTACGTTACACTGACTGAGCTTACGATTTAACTATATATATATATAGTTAAATCGTAAGCTCAGTCAGTGTAACGTAGGGTTACGTCTGCCATATATATATACATATATAGCAAAGGGGGGCAGAATTCCCCTCTTCCTCACCCCATTGGTTGCATTGAAAGAGCTGGATATTACACTTCTCCAATGCACAAAATACAACTGTTTCCCATACCAGTTAACTAACGTATGAACTATGTAGACAGGTATTTAAATAGCAATCAATTTTTTAAAGAGTGTCCAGTGACTGACCCTATCAAATGCCTTGCCAGCGTCTAAGAAACATGCAAACATTGCGCTGCCATGTTCTAAATAATAGCTGACAGCTTCCTTAAAAGCATATATGCATAAATCGGTTGAATGCTGCTGTTTAGAGTCAAACTGATTATCAGAGATTGTAACTTCACATATATACAGAATGATGCATTCAAATATTTTTGAAATAACAGTCGTAAGAGATATAGGTCTGTAGTTATTTCTGTACGCTATGTTACCAATTTTGCTTTTAAGTAGCGGTATAATTGGAAGTTTTGTGAAATCATCTGGTACAAAGTTATGCACAAACATACAGTTAAATAAAATCATCAATAACACATGAAGTTTAGCATCTGAAAATTTTAAATGTTCCATATATAAACAATCTGATGAACCAGGACATTTACAACCTTTGTGTCTTGCTATAGCACGTTGGATCTCAGATAATGTGATTACTTCAATACGATCAGAAGGTGCATTAAATGTTGAAAGTACATACTTCTTATTCGATTCATTTTTTACACTATTAAGTAAGTCTTCAAAATGATTTCTCCACATGTTGCAAATATTATTCTGACCATGGTTCCAATCAATGCAAATTGGTAATTTATTGGAAGTTGTCGTGGTATGTTGTTTAACATGATTCCAGAATTCACGTTGGTCAACATTTTCAAATTTTTGTGCTAGCGAGTCTGCTCTGTGTGTTACTTCCTCCTTCTTACATAATCTAAGAGCATACTTAAATTTGCTCTCGTTTGACGCATTTGATTACTAAGATGGCCGTGACGAGGTTTACCGTTATCACGCCACATAAGGTAAGCATTTCGTGCAAAATCATGTAATTCTTTGACACAGTCATTCCATCCTGGTATAATCATGTGACTACGTTTGGATTTACTAGTCAAACTAAAACCGGAGTTTGACAAAGCTTTTACTATATCAGTGTATGATTCATTTATCTGTTTCATATGCACCTGGTTAGTGCAGCCGTGGTCATTACAGATCGCAACACAATGTGGGATCTTAATCTTGTTTAATAAGAATGCAAAAGTCAGAGTATAATTCAGTTTTTCGTCAGCTGATGTATTTCATCCCCCGTACGGATAGTACTACCTATTAATCTGGGATCATCGAAATGTTGTACTTCGATAATACTTGCGAGAGATCTACGATAAAGTACCCCGACACCTCCATAATGTCTACCGGTATGAATATCGCTAGAAGATTTAATCGGCGATTCCCCTGATCCAAATAACTCGTCGTGTACGGATGAGAGACAGTCTAACTCATAGAAGCCACAATTCTTGTAGGAAACAAATATCGGAAATATCACATAAAGCCCTTATATTTTGTATATTTCTTGTTAATGAACGACAGTTATAGAAAGAAATACGTAAATAAACAATTAAGTATATTTGAGTCCAACAAGTGTTCAATTCCGACTTTGATAGTAGTCTCTAACTAAAACGTTTCTTGGCCACGCATCCACGTTCATCATCGCTTGGTGCGTAGGGTTATCGCATGTGATTTTGCGGCGTGGGAATATCTAGACCGTCAGGACGAGATTATGTCCCTACGTCTAATCAAACGAGTACTTCAACCCGATTCGGAACATAACACAAATGTGAAAAATGTGGGTATGTATTATTACATATTCAATTTGTTTTCAAACAATAAAAAAAATATTAATGGATACGTTTACAAACACATTGTACATTCGGCGTTTCATTAAAGTGTAGAACCCTGAACATGTATAAGTATTTAAACATGTTTAATCCTATATAAATGGTGCAGTTACATTATTGTCATGTCGTTATTTTAAATAAAGATCTACTCTTTAACTTTGAATTGTTTAAAATGATGTATGGAAAATAAGTTTTGGCAGTAAGTAGACTCTGATCTTTACACACAGCTTACTGAATATGCACTTAAAAGAAATTATTAACGAATTAATCGTAAAGAGATATTTTAAGCATATAATTAAGGGATACACAATTGTGTCACTTTCTAATATGCGGATGAGGTTTCTAATTGTTTGTATGTTACGAATAAAATTATAAATAATGTTGCAGTATTGATCTGTATTCGTTTATATGGTTCTATTGAACAGTGGCAAGATTAAAAAAAAACAACAACATACATTTCCTTCATCGTCCGTTTGCAATCTCTCTAACAATTACAACGGAAGTAATACTTCTAATTTGGGTCACAATCAAAACAGCTAGTGATCTATTGGATACGTATACACTGATGCTGCAAATTTGTATCAGTTTTATCCTCCGATTTACTATATAAATTCGTTTGTAACTTAATAAAACACAATGTAAGTCTATTAGCTTAAACTTTATCCTAAACTATAATTCAGTAAATCATATGGTTTGAGAATATCTCTAAAACATTTGATACGAGGTATCTGAAAAGTGGTCAAATACTTGCAAATAACGTTTTAAGTACTTGAGGGCAGTCTGGAAGAAAATCGCGCGTGCTCTCAGTATAGATCTGTACTGGATGTTATGAATAAACTATTCGTGAATGTTATGGATAGGAGAAGATAAGTGCTTTCATTGGATTGTAGGGTTGTTCGGTTGTATATGTGCATGTTTTTCTCGTTACAGTAATTGTAGTTGCTGTGCACACAAGTTTCCTCTAAGAAAATAATATAATAAGAAACGTAAGGTTCAAATAAAAATAACAAACAAGCAATTCAACAAAACAAGTTATTGTCCTTTTAAGGTTTACCGCCATTATTCAGCAAAATATGGGCTAGATAAAGGGCCCTTTAAAATGTTGGAGGAAGAACCCTGGAAAACATTGGGAAGATGATTGACCCACGAGAAGCTACTGACAAGTTTTCTCTTGTTTAAACGTATGCCGAGCCTGCGACTCAAACCCACGCGGACAGATGTCAGATGGCAGTGATTTGGAACGTTAACCGCCTTGGAGGCAATCGGGGATCCACCCACCAAATAAGCAAGTACCAAACATGCAACATCAACAAAAGACATCAACAACTTAAATGGTCTGCCATTGGAAAGAACACATCCGATTATGTGTGTAATTTCAGTAATCACCTTGCCATACTAAAGTATGTTAAAGTACTGAAATTGATGCAGTCATATATATATATATATATATATATATATGTATATATATATATATATATATATATATATATATCTTATATATATATATATATATATATATATATATATATATATATATATATACATATATATGAGTATGTATGTGCGTGTGTGTGTGCGTGTGTGACTAGCTATATATCAATCCATCCATCGATCTATATATCCTTCGATCTATTGTTACGTGCTTAGGCTCCAATAAAGCAGCAACACAGAAAGAGTGAAAACTAACAAGCTTGTATAACTTGAACAAAGAATTTATTAAGTACAATTATTTTCATAAAAAAAATAAACTTACGGTTTTAGAGAATCAAATCCAACATTAATCCAATATAGAATTCACAATAATAATCCACTAATGGAATTGCAAGAGTCCTGATAAATAAATGTTCTAATAGTTCCAGGTTCGAATCTTGACGATGTAATCCAAAATGGATGCAGTTCTAGTTTTATACAGATATATATATATATATATATATATATATATATATATATATATATATATATATATATATATATATATATATATATATATATACACACACACATTTCACGATCGTTTCACAACGTGAGCTCTGGATTTCAATATAGTATAGTTTAATAAATAAAATATCAAGGTAGATGATCATGCAGACTTATTTGGAGAAAGTAGGCACTGGGCATATCCAAAAATTTAACTCTAAGATAAATGTCTTTGTTTATAGTATGCAAATGAGCAGCCAATGTCTGCTAGACAGGACATTTACTTTAACTATCCTTGTTCTTTAATACGGACTAATATAACACAACATATATTAGAGTTATTATCACCTTTTTTTTTTTGCATTAAACGCTCGGTTTGTATTTATGTATGCTCTTTGAGAAAGGTGCAGTTTGAGCCGAAATGTATTATTCCAGTCTAATATCAAATATTTAAATAAAAATATATGACCTAATGCATCCTAAGTATTAATTGTCATTAGTCGTTTGAAGCAGGTCATGAATATAAAGTTTTGGTCTACTCAGATCCAAACAGTCAATTTGGAAAATTGGTTATCATGTTTCTCTCTCTGTCTCTCTCTTCCATAAATTTCGTTCGGCCTGTGCTTTTATATATCAGTTTGATTTATCAACAATATTGGGATGTCAAATAATGATCCGACAAAGGAAAGTCCCACCAGGAATACAAATAGTGCACGTTCTCAATATTTATAAATGAACTTAGAATGGCACACAATGTAATCGCAATACTTTCTAGTTTCCCTTTGTTCATCCCATCCCCACACACATTCACTTGCACAAGATACACCAAAACGCAAAGTTAGTTGGTAATAAATGGTTGACAACGTATGGTCAATATTTCTTGAAATATTGAATACAGAAGAGAAACACAACTTATATGTATTGTTATTTTCTGCATTCATGTGATTATTGTTCTTTCCTTTAAACGAATTCTAATAGCGAATTAAATCATGAATATTAGGTGATATCGCACACTTCATGTTGACGTAAGAGATAATCACAGTTACTTTGCTACACTATCTCGTTAGAGTCCATATGCTGCTAAGTTTCAGCAACGAGTAAGTAAAGCAAAGTTCACTCTAACCCTATATTTTCAAATTGAATAACATAATCTGTTACGGCATTTTTGCCTGACATATATAGTTCGAGAGTTTTTATTTGCATTGATTATCGCTGTATTGGTTCTGAAAAAGAGATTGGACACTGTACTAATATAAAATCACCCATTATAGATACTTGCTTGCACCATCCAAGCGTGGGATATTTTGTCATAATTAAGAAGGGGAGACCCTTAAACATTTGACTATTACCCTAGTACAAAATTTAAAATCGGGATACATTTCATTACATGACATTAAATGTTTAATAACATCCTAAATGTTTCTGTGTATTTACCCTCCAGATTTGCTTTGTTTGATAGGATACATCGCCCTAAATTTGGTTATCAAAAAAATATTCTGTGATATGCCTTCTTACTGTATCGTGTGGTGTTGGCCTATTTTTAATCACACAAATGCGGTCGGGTGCAAACACTACTGAAACACAAGTAAAACACTACTCATTTAAGTAATTGACTGGTTCTGCTTTAAGCAACTCATAATTGATTGCAGAGTCTAGTTTATTTTTAGTGACAATCCATCAAAATCTAATTAATTAAATATATGTTTGTATCGAGATTGAATGATTAAACACAAGTCCTAGAAAAGAAAGCATTAATTCAGATCTGCTTCGCACACGTGATCATATATTGGTATTCTCAGTCGGTAACTGTATGCGTGAGATAAATATGAAACACAAACATGTATTAGCAACATTATCTTTATTCGCAAATAGCTGACAGCACAACAGCTACCTTTTATCAAAGTTCTTTAAGTACTGAATTTCTAAAATCAACAATGGAGATTAAATATCAAGTTAGTAATGCTCAACACAGTTTGATGGCTACTAAACATTTAAGCATTTTCATAAGTGTTGATGTATTTATTTAATATTTTTCATGGCAAAATGTTCTTAAAGTTGTATTCAGTATCATCATATTTAATGTATGTATGTATTTATGTATGTATGTATGTATGTATGTATGTATGTATGTATGTATGTATGTACGTACGTACGTACGTATGTATGTATGTATGTATACGCACGTGGATGGACGGATGGATGGATGGGTGTGTGTGCGTGTGTGTGCGTGCATGCATGCATGTATGAGTGTGTTTGTGTGTGTGTGCTTGTGTGCGTGCATTAATGTATTTATGTATGTTTCGTTTTTATGGTTTAACGCCATTTTTCAACACAATATATAAACCGCTCCGGTAGCCTAGTGGCTAGAGCGTCCGCCCCGGAAGCGGGAGGTCGTCGGTTCGATCCCCGGCCGAGTCATACCAAAGACTTACAAAAATGGTACTAACAGCTGCCTCGCTTGACGCTCAGCATTAAGAGGTTAGTGTTAGGACTGGTCGGCCTGGTGTCAGGATAATGTGACTGGGTGGGACATCATGCTACATGTCTGCGGCATGATGTCTCAGTGCTAGACATCACTATAAACTGCCTCACTGCAGACATCGTAGCGATATGACTGAAAAATTGTTAAAGCTACGTTAAAAATCCTAATCAAACAAACAACACAATATAGGCTATACATGGCGGCCAGTATTACTGGTAGAGGAAGAAACCGGACAAACCCCGGAAAGTGCCACCGACCCACGAGAAGCCACTGGCAAGCTTTCTTACATAACTACATTTGCCGAACCTTAGACTCGAACACACGCAGACAGAGGTGAGATGGCAGTGGTCCGTAACGGACAGCACTTTAGACCACTCGGCCACTCGGGGCCCCTATCTATGTATGCATGCATGCATGCATGCAGGCATACATGTATGCATGTATGTATGCATGTATGTATGTATGTATGTATGTATGTATGTATGTATGTATGTATGTATGTATGTATGTATGTATGTATGTATGTATGAATGTATGTATGTATGTATGTATGTAAATATGCGAAATAATGCATTTAGTGCTAGACATTCCTATAAACTCTCACACAATGGTACGTTACAAATCCCAATCACACATACACACACACAAACACACACACACACACACCTTAAATAATTAAAGAAGCAGGCATATCTGAAGATGTGTTGCACATGATAAAGCTTACCTACAAGTTCTGATAATCTAATATTTTAACTGAGACGGATTGCCAAGAATAGTCCATCTTGGAGCAAAATCGTCTCGCTATGACACTCTTGAAACTAAGTTAACATGTTTTATCTTCTCGAGATTACCCGATACAATCACTATATACCGATATTCTCCATGAAACTTAATAAGTTATTCAATTATTTCATTGATTCCTTAATTAAATATTTTATTGATTAATAAATTAGCATCTGCTCTACATGGATAATGTCACATATCTTTTCAGAGGAACACGATTATGTGCTGCTTCCTTTCACATGTTGAACGTATCTTGGATGGGTTTATGTTGGTGTAGAGTTAAACGCTATTTTTCAGCACACCATGGGCTATAGAAACCGGCCAGTATTATCGATGGAGGAAGAACCCGGGTAAAAGAAAAAAGACCTGTAAAAACCATTATAAGAACAATAGGAAATTAAGAAGTAAAATAAATCACCAGGTATAGATGGGCTCTCAGCAAAATAAGGGAAATGAGATAGGGAGGTGTCATGGAGCGGGGGGTGATGATTTATATATTTGTGTTGCCCACTGTCAGGGGTTGCATAAATATAATAAGAAATACTATAACCCACCCCTTTTTGTTACTTGTTATCTAAGAGATGACCGCCCTATAACTCAAATAGATTTAAATGAACTAGCCGATTTGTTACTGATAGCTTTAGTTCATCATATGATCGAATTAAACAATCGAAATCAACGCAATGTACGATTTCATAACCTGCTAGACCTCAACTTTCCGCTTCCTCTGTTGCTGTTCAGAACTTTAGATCTCAAAGATGATACTTGCTACCATCCGTCTCGTGATACAATCTGAACACGTTATAATTTTAGCACTGGGCAAAATTTCCTCACGGGTATATGCACGTCTCACTGCACTTCCCTCTCTTTCTTTTTCTCAGCATACGTCTCAGGTTACGTAACATCAATACGTCTAAAAAGGTATTTTCTCCGTTTGTGCTCTCGTCACCCAGCCAGTAGTAGCGGCTTGCCTGGACGACACATTTTTACGAATAAATCGCTTTCAAATTCCACTCGGACCCAGTAGTGAATTTTATCACTTGTCCTCTCACAGTAAAAACTTCAATTTCAATAATGGCGATATTAAATCCCATTAATCTTGTGTGAAAACATATCCCTTACTTAACGTGACCAATCAATATCAAATAGTATTGCTGCCCTTTCTTTCAGAGTCGCACAAGTCGGGTCAGCCTAACGTGGCAGTATTAAGTAGCAGAATTTCTGCTGTTTCTCAATTTTGACAACTTTCCCATGAATATGAAGTATACCACGTTCCTAACAGTTAGTCTGGCTGCTGGATAAACAACGACTCTAATTAGACAAACAGTCACACTATAAAGGAACAGTATAGCGTTATGATACGCACGTGTCTCCGTAAATCTAATTAATGGTTCTCTGGTTTCAACTAATTATTCTTGATAGATCGCCAGAAACTTGCTCCTTCACATAGACACCTCCTTGAAGAATAAAATCGGTATTTTACTCTCCAAATTTGTGGAGATCTGGTTCAGTTACACGTCCTTAGGTGACCCATTCGCCTCAGACGTCCATATTCTACTTAAGCAGTTATTTTACTCTCCAAATTTGTGGAGATCTGGTTCAGTTACACGTCCTTAGGTGACCCATTCACCTCAGACGTCAATATTCTACTTAAGCAGTCAACCCCTACATCATCGCTGCCTTTAATACACCGTACATGAATTTGGTATTGTTGCATAAATAGTGACCATCTAATTAATCGTCCATTTGTCAACTTAGCTTGAGCCAAATAGGCGAGTGGTTGGTGGTCTGTTTCCAAACTAATTTTTTGACCATACAGGTATCGATGGAATTTAAATATCTCAAAGATAATAGCCAATCATTAAAATCTCAGAGACCGAATAATTACTTTCTGCAGTTGATAATTTCATGCTACTGTATACAACGTGGAATAAGCATCCGTCATGCTCTTGCAATAACACTGCCCCTAAACCTATATCACAAGCGTCCGTACGTAAGAGAAAATCTCGTGTCACATCAGGCAATTTCACTAATTGCGTCTGACATCAGTTTGTCCTTTAACGTCTGAAATGCTCCTTCACATGCGTCTGTCCATACTAATTTCGTCAGAGCTTTGTTTCCAAGTCAAGTCAGTCCATGGGCTTGCAATAGGGCTGAAGTTAGCAACATATCGTCGATAATACCCTGCAAATCCCAAGAATGATCGAACTTCCGTCTTAGTGGTCGGTCGTACTGAGTCCATATGTTTGTCGACCTTTGAACTATCTGGGGCCAACGTTTCTTCGCTAAGGGTATGACCTAAGTAAGTTAGTTTCCTAAACCCTATATGGCACTTAGATGGTCTTGTTGTCAGTCCAGTTTGTCGAAGTCCCATAAAGCTGTCGCTAAGAGTAAATCGTCCATGAAGTTCGAAACTCCAGTCCCCCTTAATGGTTCAAGTAATTTACGCATCATACTGGTGAAGACGCTCGGCGCATTCTGGACCCCGACTGACATAACTACCCACTCGTAGGTCCTATATGTCCCATAGGTCCCATGTGGAGTTGCGAAGGCAAGTCTTGCTCTGTCTTCACTTCGATCTAGAATTTGTCAGTATCCCTTGGACGATCGATTTTTGAAAAATATTTCGCATTGGTCACTCCGGCAAAAATGGACTCAACGTGAGGTAAAAGCTCTACCTGGAATTCCTTAATCCTGTTAAGTCTTAAGTGCCACTAGCTAACACTTGTCGCATGACTAAATAAAAAACAACCTCCGAACATCCCCATGCATACCTGGCCAGTAGAACTCCTTCACCAACTTATCTCTGGTCTTCGCCACGACCATGCGGTTTCCAAGAAGACCCTCGTATGCCAGCCTAAGCATTTCTCTATTTGCTTCGCTACGAGCACCAAAACTTGCTTGAACGAATCGGTCCCTTTCTTGGCGTACCGATACAAAATACCGCGTTTCGTCGCGAACTTCACCTAGCCGTCTGGCAATTTCCATATGAACCCATCTTTTGCTTACCTGCGTACCTTGTTGAGAGACAAATTTTCCTTTGGAAGTTTCCCCAACTCACCAGGTAGCAAATTGTCTATGGGCGAAGGCATGGGTCTTAGCGCCTTTGGCCCTGACCTTCGCTTCATAGCCCTCGTCTAAACTGACCCGACATGTACAGGGATACACGTCATAAGGTTAGGTTGAGGCAATACATACCTACACCCTAATATTACGTCACGAGACAGTCCCGACATACACGCTGCTTGAATTCGTCTCTTTACCTACGGCGAATCAAGGTCAATGCTAACGACCGGAAGCGAATCTTTCGTCCGTTTAGAAACTGGACTTAACCGCCTTACCTGTGTAATCTCAAGGCACGACATACCTACTATCTACCAAGGCCAGATAACTGCAGCCGGTATCATACAGTACTGTCGCCTTCTCACCGTAAACCGTAGCTATGGCTGTAGTAGTCAACTGCACTGTTTATCGATTCTTAACAGTATTCGGAGTTTTTACCAACTTTATCGTGGTTGGACGATACTTTCTACAGTCCTTAACGACATGGCCTGGTCTGTTGCAGTCGTAACACACTGGCTGACTTTTCCTCCCCGAGGTATCCTTCTCTAGAGCCTGAGTCTTTCCCGACCCACGGAAATGTCCTTGGCTGGGATTTCCGGCCCTGGCCTCCCACCATTCTGACCACTTCGTCTCTGGGGTTCCACCTCAGTGGTCCTTCTATGCTCACCGTTTCCAGGTCGGTCGTTACCACTCCAAGTGGCTGGACGCACGTGCACGCTCTCATAGCGCTCCGCCATCACACTTATTTCATCCAAGGTTGAGAATTAACTCTCCGCAAAAAAATACAATTAAGTCTTTTCTGTAAATACTTAGGACGTGCCCCTTCAAAATTTCCTTATGTATTCCCTCATAAGTAAACGCGGTGCCAGGCATTTTTTATCCATTTATAAAAAAATTACGCGTACTCGACTATGAAATTGCGCGTACGTTTCGGTAGCCCTCCTCGACAAGTCTCTAAATAGTTTCCAAAAGTGAACTAAAATCATGTACAGAGACACGAACTCGTATGTACAGGTAAATGGGGCGAGAGCATGAAAAAATTATATAAAGAGATCAGTGAGATAGGGGTGTCTACTATCTATGCTATTATATATAATAGCGATATAAATTCTAATCACTAAAAAAGACTCAATAAAGAAATAAAAGGGATCTAAGTTCCCAATATCAGAGAAGTGGTTAAAATGCTAAAAGATGCAGATGATTGCACTAATTTTGTACAAGACCATAATTCCTATGTAAAACTATTACGGAAATTTGAATTATTTGGAAAAGTATCATTGTCGAAAATAAATCCTGAGAAAAAGGAAATCTTACTAATAGGAAACTGGAGAAGTAAACAACACGGATTACCAATCCCAATAGTTAAAGACCAAATAAAGGCCATAGGGATCTATTTTGGAAAGGGCGTAGAAAAACAAAACCTCAAGAATATCATGGAAAATATAAATGCAAATATCAAAACCTGGGCACTTACTTCATTGTGTCTAATGGAACGGGCCCAAGTAACAAATCAATTATATGAATGTGCACTTAAGCTAAATTTTAAAATCAATAGACATAACAATCGAAGATCTAAAAAGTTTAGATAATGAAATTATTAAATATTTATCGTGGTTTAAAACGCACTGCATAAACACGGACACATTATATTATGACAGAAAGCGCGTGGAGGCCTGGCCCTCCCAAACCCCGTCCTTATAAAATACACCAACATTCTATGATTTAAGGAAATGAAAGCAGAGCCAAAATAACCTTATCATGTTCTGTACATATATTATTTCGGATTCTCTATGAAGCAGAGAAATGACATATAAAAGCAATTGATTATCGAAACTACTAGAAGACCCACGAAAAGTAATATCAATAAAAGAATTACTAAATAAATATAGGGACAATAGAGAACTATGGGAAATAGATTAAAAGAAACGGCACACAAATGGCTCTCAGATAGCACACTAAATAGGATTAAAAAACAAAGTCGAACATGAACACATAAACATCAATTAGTGCCTGGGGAAACTGGGTCAACTTATGGGCATTAAAAGTACAAAGCCTCTACTTCAAATAAATGCATGACGCGTGGTTGACAGGAGAGGTTGCAGTGAGACGGCATGAGATCTGAGTATCGCCCAAATGTCCACTGTGTAAAAATTCACACATTCCCCCAAAAAATATGTCATGGATGAATGTGATAATAATAGAAAGAAAAGAGTTGACGTAACACTAAAAATAAGAACAACTCAATTATGCAAACAAAAAACATACTATATTTAGAAGGAAAATTTAACTTAGCAAGAAACTAGTATACAACATCACATAGTTTATATTGGAAACTATGAGGGCAAATCATTATTATTGTAACACATAACTAGGGTAGGAGCACAAGGGGGGGGGGATAGGGAACCTTAAGTGGAAAGTATGAGATGAGGAAGTCAAAGGGCTAAATCACATGGCGAAGTTGACTGGCCCGTGAAAGAGTCGGGGGAAAAAAATCCACTCAGAGAAACATGATGCAGACAAGACACTAATACAATAAGTATAGTGTTACGTGCTTAGGCTCGAATAAACAGTAACATAGAAAGAGTCAAATTAACAAGCTTGTAAAAACTTAATAACTGTTTATTGCGCACAAATATTTTCCAGAAAAGAAAAAGAAAAAATAAACTTAGGGTTTTAAGAATCAATTCCAAAATTAATCCAAAAATAATTCAAACCATAATCCACTAGTGATATTGCAAAAGTCCTGGTAATGAAATGTCCAAATAATTCCCAGTTCGAATCTTAGTGAAGCATCCAAGATGGAAGACGATGTCAGTGATGAAGTCAGTTCTTGGTAATGAAATTCAATGAGCACAATTATTTTCCAGATACATAACAAAATAAATACTCTTGATCAAAACAAATTGAAATAATTTCCAATACAAGGTAATTTAAAATAACTCAAAACGACACACAACTTAGTATTCTAACAGCCCAACTTCTAGTAAATAGTTCACTCCAAAACATAACTTATATACCTGCTTTTACGTAAACAAGGAAGAGGTCACATGATCTTGAATGTTTTAGTACAAATTTACGTTCAAAAAATCTCGTACATACCGTATGACCCAACTAAAAATAAAAAGATGTTAATAAAAAAGCTCCATAATGTCCATGGAATCAGCCAATCATTTTAAAAGCTTGGTTTCAGCTCTGAAACCAGGTCAGAAATGAGGTCAACACCTGGTGATTATTTTTAGAGATAACTGTCATCCCATTTTCTAAAAAAAATATCTCCCAATGAATGAATCTTAAACTTAAAATGTCAAATTTGAATCTGACAAACAAACAATTAAAATAAAAAATAAATGACCCAAATCAAATACACGTAACAATAGAGTAGCATAGGATTTTTTAAGTGTTTTCCCAATACGCATGCCCTGAAAGAAAACAAGGTAAAAGTCGCTGGTGAGTACTATTCAAGACCAGGCAATCTTGCATTTTCTTTTTCTCTGTGTAGTTCCCGAACTACATAGAGAGCTCTGTTTAAAGGGCCAAATAAATGATTAGAAAAAAATTAAGAGCCTAAATATAAATAAATAGAGACGACCAAACTCGAGGCGATTAATGTACAATTTAAATTTTATAAATGTTCGGACCCGTCTCGAACACAGTCGTTCTCAAAAGAAATAAATATAAAAGGACAAAGATGGACACAGTATAATACCCATTAAAAGCAATACGCTTTTTAATTTTTTGGTAATTTTTTCCAAAAAAATTAAGACTTAGTACACCGGACTTTGCCGGAAATTCAAAATTTGAAATAAAAAGTAAATGTATTAAATGAGGGGTGGAACATCTATCTGGTGCCTCCCAAAACAAAACAAAAAAAAACACAGGAGTCTTGACAACCAGGGTTATATACAAGGTTCTGGTTGGCTTTTGGCAACAAATAAATCTATTTTTTTTTTTACATGGCCCGATTGTAGAATCGGGGCTTTGGCAGAAGTGTGGGAGGAGGCTTAACAAAGGTCAGCTGACCCACCATATATGCTCATGGGATACAGTAAGAAATCTGCTATCAATCTTATTAGATTTCTAGTCAATACATCTGAGCATAAAATTAAAATAAAATTTTCTTGGTCTAAATGAATAAGTAAATAAACGACATATTTAATCTCGCCGGGGAAAACCTCATAGTTCGTTCCTCATAGCGAGTTTTTTGTATCTGTAACTCGGCAAATTTCAAATTTAAATGTAACTAAAAGTACCTAATTCGTTTTAAGTACTTTGTGTCACACGAATTGGTAACTTTTAGATGCATTTAATAATACTGACCTGAAAATTAAAAGACTTTTAAACAATCGATGTTCAATATGAAATAAACTTTTTACTTCGTCAATTGTTAAAATACACTTAATGAAATATATATTTTATTCACTTGTACCAAGACAATATCATATCTTTATTTTACTATAGACCGTAATAATCTTGATAATTCACTCTATTGGAATATAAATTTTCACTGCTCGTCGATATATATATATTGAGAATATTTTGACCAAGAAATTTACATATTCTATATGGAAGCAAGTTTGTGTGGGTATTTTTAGGGTTTAACTCCATTTTTCAGCACGCAATAGGCTATACACGGCGGCCAGTATTATTGGAGGAAGAACATGGGGAAAAACCCCGGAAAGAACCACCGACCCACGAGAAGCTACTGGTAAGCCTTCTCACATAACTACATTAGCCGAATCTTAGACTCGAACCCACGCAGAGGTGAGGCGGCAGTAATCCGTAAAGGAAAACGCAATAGACCACCTCTTAAAAACACGTTAGTTGTCTATACGTATATATGGCATTACTCAGATCATCGAATTGAGTTAAAATCCAACAATAGACATGCTATTTTTTTTATTCTTGTTTTGTTCACCTTTTGAAGTGCTGTTGTAACTTGCAATGAGATGGAGAAGTATGAGTTCTGGCTATATTTTCTATGTGAATGTACACAAACACATACAGCTCATAAACGGTAGACACTTTTCATTATCACGCGGGATGCTGCAAGAAATGTGCTAATTCGGCCTGTGATAAATAGTGCAGCAAACTTTAAGAACATGAAATAAGTACATTTGATTGCTTTTAGTGATTAATGGACAAATTGCACTAAGATATATTTGTATCAACGCTATTAAACATGCCGGTTATTAGCTCATTTGAAGCATATTTCTAATTGAGGACACTTCAGTGTATGGGATGGGAGGGGGATTGTTTTCATCTGCTCATTGGTACAAAAGCTTTTATGAATACACACTTTTAGAATGAATTAAAAATATTATGGCTTGAAAACAATAGTGCAGCTTCGGTCTTATAGTGTATTAACTGCCTATGACATTTTAAAAAAAATTAGAAAATAAACACGATTGGAAATGGATGAGCAGACGTTGAGTTTTAAAGGCATATCTTTATGATTTTGATAATCTGAAAATACACTGTAATTGTATTCGTTTGTTTTTGTTTGGTATAACAATAGGACAGTTACAAATACTGTCGCCTTAATGCTGAACTAGACAGAATATGTGTGTGAAGATTATAATGCCATAGCCATGCGGATAAACATACGTATTACAGTTGTAAAAGGAATATATTTATTAATTTGATCATCTTAATATATAATTTAAGTTTAATATTTTGTTTGGGATAACAATATTGCACTTCGAGAAAATGTCGCCTTAATGCTGAACTAGACAGAATCTGTGTGTAAAGATTATAACGCCATAGCGATGCGGATAAACCATACGTATTATAGTTGTAAAAAGCATATATTTATTAATCTGATCATCTTAATATATAATTTTCGTTTAATATTATGTTTGGATAACAATATTGCACTTAGAAAAAAATGTCGCCTTAATGCTGAACTAGACAGAATATGTGTGTGAAGATTATAATGCCATAGCGATGCGGATAAACATACGTATTACAGTTGTAAAAGGCATATATTTATTAATCTATCATCTTAACATATAATTTTTGTTTAATATTTTGTTGGGGATAATAATATTGCACTTATAAAAAATGTCGCCTTAATGCTGAACTAGACAGAAAATGTGTGTGAAGAGTCTGTCGCCATAAGGTTGTTGTGACCATCACAGTTGTGTGTTGACATTAGGGCGACACGGTATTAAGGCGACACAAGTGTGTTTTCATTTGTAAATATTATTTTCTGTTTTAAACATGAATATTTAAGCTTGATAATCGGAATTATAAATTATTTTGATGAATTCATATACAAATACGTGCTGCAGTTTAATAACACAACATGATGTAATTATGTCACCCTAATGCTGCTCTGTGACATGTGTCGCCCTAATGCTGGTTAGATACTCATGTGCGTGTGTGTGTGTGTGTCTGTGTGTGTGTGTGTGTGTGTGTACTATATTATGTACTAAATCTATTATATCCCCGTAATGATATCAAGATGCAAATAGAGAAGTTCTTATAGATAATTTGTGGTGAGAATTATGGTGGTTTAATAGATGGCAATACTACTACTACTGCTGCTACTACTACTACTACTACTACTACTACTACTAATAATAATAATACTAATAGTTAGTGTTAACGAACTATTTTTTTGGCATATACATTGCTCAAGATTTGTTTATATAATAAGTACAAATATATAAATGGATCCAACTGCACTATGCGCTGCTTCTTGCTTTCTGTCTGTCTTGTTCCAACCAACTACTCAGCGTCATCACGATGGGGTTAAATGCTCTTAAGTTATGCAATTTTTAAAACAAAGGGTGCGTAATTTTAGTAAAGTCGGGAAGATAATGAAGACACGTGTTGGAACTGACTGCAGAGACACAGACTATATCCAACCAGGGCTCGAAACTAGTAACTTTCATAATGTTAATAGTCCGACGGGCTAGTATGTTTTTGGTTATCAACAGTCAGAGTTTGTTTACTCAATACCCTAATAAAGACGTGACTTCGGCCGATGTTCGTTAGAATCAACGCAGTGACCGTTGTAAACACAGTCATAAAATTTTAGCATGTGCAGATGAAGTCAATTTCTGCCTCGGAAATGTGTTTCTATTACAAGAAGCCATTAACAAAGGAAGTTTGGAAATTGATCCGTATTAATCTGATAGCGAATTAAATGGTATCACGCTTTATTCACGCGACCACAGTAACAAATTACGAAACGTTACACCGCACAAAAGAACATAGCATCACCTATTCAAATAAATTAGTTTACATATTTCTTTCTTTGCATCGAAATAATTAGAAGAATTATATCAATTTATTATGATAACATTACTGACACATCATTTCCCAAGCAACTACTTTTTCTATGATAATAATAATAGCTTTTATATTTTTCCCCAAAAACCGATTGAACAAATAATTGAATACACGTGGAGATATCCAAGCATTTGATGGGAATTAAAATCTCACATGGGCATCTAAGATTGAAAATATTCACGCTTATTATTAATTTCAACAATGCACTGAGGTTCTATTAATTAGGAACAATTACCAAACATATGTTATTAATGATGAGACCGTAATTGGAGCTGTTAAATACAAGTAATCGATGCGCTCTTTATGTGAAGGGGGAAAAAAATCTAAATAAACAAATCATACAGAGTGACAAAAATACCTAAGAAAAATATCTCAGGAATAATTTTGGTATTTTTGTCGCTATGTATGATTTTGTTCCTTTTGATTATTGTTTTCTTTTTCATCGTGTCGAGCACCTGAGTTAAATACAACGCGCCTAGTCAGCTGCCTTAGTTTGATGGGAGCACACATTATCCAAGTAGAAACTAACATTATCTTTTGATGTTTATATTTTATAACAGTGTTTACCACTAGTATGTCCCCGGTCAAAGCACTTTACCATCGGTAATAAGTAACCTACTTAGCTTGCTTTGTCGTAAAATACAAAGCAAAATATGTCGTAAAATACCTAACATAGATAAACTGTTTCGGATCTTCGTTCTGAATTACGTAATGACTATGAGTGGAATAAATGCCAGCTATATAGTGCGTTCACAATATCAAAGTATCGGATATAAATATAAAAAGGATGTCAACTCTTGAAGTTAGTAGTGTAATAATAATAATGCATTTTCTGAATGGTCTCGCTCTCAGTGTTTTATACAGCTGGTCGGTTTGCACCTTTTTATTTTTCCTTTTGTTTTTAGCGAAATCCCAAAATGTACTTTACCCATTGTAGTGCAACTACAAGATCTGAAATTCAAACTGACACCAACATTCTGCATGAATATCAGCAACTTTTTTTCAGAATTAATAAAGTTATAAAAAATATAGAAGTAAAGGTTTAATTATGGGAATGTAATCCACTGCTATACTCTTAGGGTACTGAAAAATAAGTTTTGCTTGACCTGTATTATAAAATAAAATAATAAAAAATTAATAATTCAATGAAAATTTTTATTAAATTAAATTAAATTAAAATCATTTTTTAAAATCAAACTTATGTTCTTCCAGAAGGAAGAGGCATTCATTAAAAAGAAAACGTATCTACTCATACCTATATATAATTCGAGCGGAAAATTAAGATCAAGCTTTTTGTAAGAACTATTAGTATGGAGTGTTTAGTTATCAGTCCTTAAAAACTTGTGAACGATGATGTAAAACCATCGTTTTACATGCACATTTTTAAAGGGAAATGGATATTGTCAGAAGTGATATGTGTTTCATTTTGCAGATAACTGGCATTTAGTAAATGCATAAATATACGGGTCGAATTTGGGTGCCAAAAATGCCCATTTGTTAGCTTTCCGGTGTCTCAAACCCTGTGTATCCCCGGGCAAAACGCATTACCGTCGGTACTAAGTAACCTACTTAGCTTGTTTTGTCGTAAAATAACTCCACATATAAATTGGGTTGGATATTCGTTCAGAACTATGTAAAACTATGTAATGACCATGAGCGGAATAAATGCCAGCTATATAGTGCGTTCACAATATCAGTGCACCAGCAATACATATAAAATGGTTGTCAACTCTACTCTTGAAGCAATAATAATAATGCATTTTCTGAATGATCTCGCTCGCAGTGTTTTATACAGCTGGTCGATTTGCGCCTTATTATTTCTGTTTCCATTTTGTTTTTAGAGAAATCCTCAAAAGTACCGAACACATTGTACTGCAACTCACAAGATCTGAAATCCAAATTAACACCAAGATTCTGCATGAATATGAGGAAATTATATAAGTAATAAAGTTATTAAAAAGTAAAGGTTTAATTATGGAAAGTAATCCACTGCTATGTCAGACAAAGATACAAAAAATTAATACTCTTACGATACTGAAAAAATAGTTTTGCTAGACCTGCATTATGACACGTCTAGATTTGGAATGGAGTCTCATGTACGATAATTATGTTACTATCTTTATAATGGAAAATGAACGAAATAAAATACCATGTTAGATACGGATGCTTTATGAGATATATTAGTAGTGATAGCTCAGGTGGGCTAGTGGGTTTCGTTTACAACTGTTCTTTAGGGCAATTTCATTAGTATTTGAATATTATAGATAGTATTATAGAAATTCAAATAATGGGTACAGCAATAGGTAGTCCTATGGCTCCTTCATATGCTTCCCTTTTCATGGGTAAATTAGAAAAAGATTTTCTTGAAAACGAGAATTTTAAGCCCACTGTTTGGCTAAGATTTTTGGATGATACATTTATGATCTGGAACCACTCAGAAGAAGATCTACACAAATTTATTAATAGCCTAAATAATTTTCACCCCACAATTAAATTTACTTACACTGCATCCACTACGCATGTATCCTTTCTAGATGTAAATGTGATGAAAAATCCTGATAATACTATCTCTACAAATGTTCACGTAAAAGAAACTAATATCCACCAATATGTGGAATATTCGTCTTGTCATCCCAGGTCATGTAAAAACGGCATACCGTATAGTCAGGCGAAAAGATATCGACGTATCATTTCCGATCATCAATTAAAACATTCTTTAAATGAATTAAAAACATATTTCATAAAAAGAAATTATCCTATACATGTAATAGAGTCTGCTGTAAGTAAAGTCTGTATTTTTACCCAAAATGATGCTTTAAATACAGCAGAATGTACGAAAGATAAAAATATAATTCCTTTCATAATACAATATAATCCATCTTTGCCAAATATAGGCCTTATAATTAATAAATATTGGACTCTCCTTAACTTATCAGAAAAATACAGCGTCAAAACACTTTACAAGAGCAAGCCAATTCTTGCTTATAGAAGACCTAGGAATTTACAAGATCTTTTGATCAGAACTAAACCGAAAAAAAATTTCAAAGATGTTTTTCGTCATCTAAATGCAACAGACGTAGGTGCTCTCAATGTGCAAATATTACAGAAAGTACCTATTTTAGTAGCTCGAATACTAAAGAAATGTTTTCTCTACGTTATAACACTGATTGTATATCAACTGATGTAATTTATTTGATAACCTGTAAAAATTGTAACATGCAATATGTTGGACAAACACTTCAACAAGTTTCTAAGAGAATGAAAAATCACCGCTTTCATATAAAAAATTATATGGATCCTCAGTTCTCCTCTAATGTTTCAATGCATTTTAATACAAATAATCACTCTTTAAGGGATTTTTCTTTCATGCCAATCGATATTGTGCACGGAGAAATGAACAGACTCATTAAAGAAAGTTATTGGATTAATCGGTTAGATACTGTTTATCCTAATGGCCTTAATACTAAGGCATTATATAAAATTGTATAGAATTTTAGTGGATGATTTGATATATTGTATTTATTTATATATATATATATATATATATATATATATATATATATATATATATATATATATATATATATAATATGTAGTTATATGTATTACTGTTAGTCTCTACATTATAATCTCACTATATATATATATATATATATATATATATATATATATATATATATATATATATTGTTGTTGTTAGTGACTAACTGTTCAATTTATTGAATGACTGATTGTCCTGCAATTTATACATTAGTATGACATAACACGCTTCTGGCTAATCCACATTTCTGGAGATAATATGATTCGGCTGGATTTGAACGTTTACGGCAGGGAACTCACATTTTCGGCAATGACTATTCGTATTTGTTTTTACAAAATAGAGTACTATTTTCGTTGCATAATACGCGTCTCTCTCTCTCTCTCCCTCACTCTCTCTCTCTCTCTCTCTCTCTCTCTCTCTCTCTGGTACATGCAAAGTTGATGTTGAAAATAGGAACGAATGTTTGTGTTCAGCATGTTGTGCATTTCACGAAAACTGCATTTTTCTAGCAATATTTCACCACAACACAAAATATAATCATATGCTAAAACAACAATAACAGCAACAATGACAACAACTTATCTATTTTAACTGAATTGAAACCTTCTAAATAGCTATATAGTTCAAGAATTATGGAACTGAAATACAGAGGATTATGAGAGTATGAGTGTTTATAGAGTTAGTGGACGGGGATAAGTTTTCAATACCTTTTTACAATCAGATTTTCCTGATTTATTGGTTTGGCGCCATGAATGAACAAGAATACATTATCATTCATTATCATTATCATTCAGGCAGAGAACCCCGAAGAGAACGGACCGATCTTTTTAGCACGGAGAGTTAGCTGTGGAAGGCAGTGAGAAAAGGCGCCACTATAGGACTGAACAAAATAATGCAGCCATATGAGCAGCCTAGGTGTGAGGATGTAATAAAACACCCCACTGGAACCAAACTACAGCAGCCACGTCCAAAAGAAATATTCTACAGAGCATGGCGGACTGAGGCAAATTGGCGGACGAGAGGCCACGTGGAATTCAAAATGGCGTCCTCACCAGAAAGAAGGACATGGGCCCAGCAACGTCACCTGAAATTGTTTCAAACAGTCACACAGAAACATTTACTCCATGAAATCTGCGGAACAAAGAGGAAAACTGACCATGGTAAGAGGATAACTCCCAGGGTCAACCTACTGCCACGTGTAACAGACGTTCCGGGGATACATGTATAACGACAACGGTTTTTTTATTCATTTGCCTGAATGATAATAGGGACCCATTTGGCTCTGAGTTTCCCTTTTCGACTAACTATATGGCCCTGAAAAGACTAATTTGACCTTTTTGGCACTGCCTTCATTAAATTTATAACCAAATTCCCCTACCATTGACAACACTTTTATGTGCCGCTTAGGCACTTTAATTTAAATACAATAGGGACTTACACATGTACACTATTGTACTAGTCCCTATTTTTGATAGGATGATAAATAATATTTTTAACTCAGATATTTGGTAAATTGCACAGGTGGCTTACACATTATTGGTTGTTAGGTTGTCCATTAGTATAACTGGACTGAATTTGACTAATAATAGCGTGCTTGGCTCTTCGCACCACTGCTTCCTGCTGCAGTAATATATCGTGCATTCACGACCTTACTATGCAGACAAAAGCGATATGAGTAAACTATTTTACTCTCGCTTCGCTTCACTGCTATTGCAGAATGGTTAGGCACTCATAATACATGATGGATTGGGTGGGTGTGTGTAGGTTCTATTCCTACCCACCCTACGGCCTTACATTCACCCAGAGGCAGTTCAAATAACTGTCCCGTGGTGACGGCCAAACTAAATAAGTGCTTCTATTATAAGCACATAAACGCCTGCAGGGTGCGCGGCACCATTCCCACCCTCAGGATAAATTAAATAACTCCCCATTGGGAGATAAAACAGTGATAAGAGCCGTAATGGACGAATCACTTAAAGCCCATCATACTAACTAACTAACTATGAACAAGAATATACTTTAATGGTACAACACTATCACAGTTAGTTTTATAAAGAAAAATTCCCCGCATCATCTTATGTGTCAAACATACTAAAGAAAGACTAAATGAGTAAAAATATTACAAACTAATGCAGCTCTAAATAAGTGTTCTTTCACATTATAAATACAGGTTGGTGCAGTAGAAAATTCTAAGCGTTTGGCTATTGCTGAAAATCTCTTTAAATTTGGGAAAACAATATAGATTGCTGCATTATGTTTATATGTTGTGTACTGTTCTAATAAGATTTCGTTTACAACGGAACTATCGACACAAAACAATACACGGTATGTTAATCAAAGTCCCAAAATCACGACCTGAAGCAAGTATATGCATTTAAAAGTACATTGAATGCATTCAACAGTTTATGATTGCCTGCACGTGTAGTCGCATGTCTAGACTGAAAGAACAAACGTAAATACCTTATAATGTTTCCTACTTGAAATATTTCGGCATGATCTATGTTTTATAATTTTATAGTGTTATTTTTTTTTAAAAATCATATCCATATATCGTTTTTTTTCTGTTTTAGGTGTTGCATACTGTTGTAAAGCGCGTAGAGTTTCAAAAATTAGGCGCTATACAAAGTCCTAATTATTGTTATTACAATAATTATTATTATTATTGTTATTATTATTATTATTATTAAGAGCTCGAGCAGCAGAGAGGGTGAACCTCACAACTTTTCGAGCGTCGATTCGGAAATCTGAGGCTTCCACCAAATAGTAAAAAAAATGGCGTCTATTCGATAAAATAAGATTTCCTTATATACGCCAACGTCGTTGTCATCCACCCTCTCTGCTGCTGGAACTTTCAGTTCTGGTTAACAAAAATCATTTACGATTTCAACCAAATATTTGATCGAGTCTTTAGGACGAAAATCATTTATGATTTCACAAACAAACTAATCGCTAACACCTCTTCTTGTAAATCAATCAGATTATTTGACTGGTCGTTGAGTTTGAAATTAATTCTCGTTAACGAATTATTATGGCATCGCATGTAGACAGGATTAATTGGGTTTTCAATAATTAGGAATCCTGGAGGAGCTGTTGGTGCAAACGAATAAAGAATATATCCCTGCTGAGCTTGATTTGATTTCTCTAGATTAATTTGATAGCTTCCTTCAATTGCATCACATACTAAATTGAGCGCAATCACCGTTGAAATATTCACATTATGAGGGGCAATATGCCTACCGCCACCATCTGGATCATTATTATACTTGAAGAGGACAGCTGAATCTGATTTTTGTAGCGCCTTGATATCGGTTTTAACAATTCTTGCTAGTTCATCAGCGTTGTATTTGGGAAACTTGAAATTACGCAGATTGTCCTCTGTGATATTGTAATCGGTTAGGAATCATTGTTTATTGTCGCTGTTGTCATTAATTATTGTTTGAATAATTAGTTCATAGATATATTTCATGTCAGATATAAGTTGATTTATTATTTCAACGTGTTTTTGCGATTTTGTTTTCCGTAGTTGTTCTAGCTGTGCTTGTTGTAATCGATTAATTTCATTAAAATAATCACGGACGTCAGTTAGCGTAAATGAAATAGTAACAGATGAGTCGGTTGTTCTTTTAATGATAAAATCCCATTGCAATGTGTCTTTGTTGGTAAATATAAATCTATCGGCGATTCTTCCTTTTCTTATATCAGATAAATTATCTCGATAACTGGGATTGATTTCATGATATGATTGTATGTCCGTGGTTAAGTCGGTGGCGGATTTTTCCGGTGGTTTTTCAGGCCATCCTAACACTGTTCTTAACGAGCTGTTATATATATCTACAATGTATCCCTCTGTGCTTATTTCGATCGACGACGAGAGCGTCGGTTGATGAAGATTAATAGCTATTTTTGATTCTTTTCCAGTGATTGATTTTATTCTACGCTGAATTTCAGCATTGATTTGCTTAATTTGGTACGACCCAGTTGGTAACGAAACAGTTTCCCACTCTGGAGTACCATCGGGTTTATTCTTATACGAGAACACCAGTGTGTTATTGGGTTGCTGACCACTAAATGCAACCGATCTGATATTAGGCCAACTGTGATACACTCGTAGTTTTGCTAGCGCTATCTCCTTCACTGGGACCGGAGAGGGGAAATTCACACTGAATTCTGGATTCGTTGATGTTATTGATATCATACTCGTTTGTACTGGGTTCGTGTTCTCCACTACTCGTTGAAGTAATTCCATCGGTGTCGTCATCGTTGCTATACTCATGATTTATTTCTAATTTTGGTATCGAGGAATCATAAATACTGACCATCACTGAGAACTCACAATCTGGTAATGTTGATATTATTGAGATCATTTTTTGTTTTTTTGGGTTCGTGTTTTCTGATTCCATCGGTGTTGTCATTGTTATTATATTCATGTTGTCGCTCTAATTTCGATATCGCGGAATCAAAAATACTGACCATCGCTGAGAACTCACTATCTGATATAATTGTATCATCGAGTGACGACGATATCATCAGGGATAACTGCGAATATGCGGTTGATGCAATATGAAATTGAATTAAGTAATTCTGCAGTTTACTCTGGCTGCATGATGATATCTTTTTTGCTATCCCGGTTGATATACCCCCGATTGTAGCCACCGCAGAAATGCAAATTGGAACTACGACCGGGGCAATCATTGTAACCGATGCAAGTATTATTCCGGCGCCAGTGAGAACGCTTGACACCGAGTATATAATAACATCAATTGCGGTGATTCTTCGTCGGTATTTTTTTATTTTTATTTGATACTCCTCAGTGAGGGTTTTGAGTCTATTTTGAAATTCTCTGACCTGATCATAGCGACATTGCGTCGATGACAAAGTCATTGTTGTTATTTTAAAAAACGCTAGCGTT
Organism: Unio delphinus; assembly: GCA_029339505.1. Lineage (NCBI taxonomy): Eukaryota > Metazoa > Mollusca > Bivalvia > Unionida > Unionidae > Unio > Unio delphinus. Next base: position 323,044 of record JAQISU010000330.1, read on the forward strand.
TTCAATTGTGAAATCCGAAGGATTTTCCTTTCAATTATCCTATTATTGACCTGGTTTTAGGATCGGATGAGGGGACACCGGATACAAATTCTATTATCCAGGGTAGTGACTCCCTAATCACAGACTCGACGGAATTGGTTATAACAATCGTAAGCGGGATTGGTATAGAGGGTGGAGGCTTTGGTATTTTATCTAATATATATGTCAGCGTGTTAACACCTCTGATACCTGTGTTGCTGAATTCCAAATCAAATTTACGGTGATGTATTATTGTAAGTCGGTAGCAACCAGGTGCACCAGTATGTCTGTTGCCAACACGAAGATAATTTTCGTTTCCTCGGATCCAATCAAAGGTCCCACTATCAACCGTGTACACGATGTTATTAACGGCGCTTACACTATGTGGAATTTTTATCTTATTGATAGCCGCGATAATTTCAGCGAGAGTCATGACTGCCACAAGTGGGAATCCAAAGAACTTATTAACAATGTCATTGACTGGTTTTTGATTTTCTTTTAGTTTAAGAAGATCGTCGGAAATATCGAGATAATTTACCCTGATTTTGGTAGGATCTATTGTTTTTCCACTCTCCTCCTTGTTAGAAAAGAATGAAACCAGAAGTTCGTTGATTCTAATCAGTGCTTGGGTTTTAATATGGTTGTCGATGTTAGAAAATTTCGTCGTGATATCTTGGAGGCTACTGCCCTCAAAGAACTTATTAACAATATCGCTGGTGTGCTTTTGTTTGTCAATAGCGCTTTTAATTTCCGCGAGAGTCATGCCTGTCAACGATGTGGTTTCAGACACAGGTGTTCTCCCTAAAAATTTATCCACGATGGTATTAAGTGTTGTTTGTCTCACCATAAACATATTAATATCTTTGAGAGTCATTGTAGATGTAGCTGGGACACCAAAGAAATTATTAGCGATGTAGGCATTGTGAGTGTGCTTGCCGATAAACTCACTGATTTCAGCGAGAGTCGAGTCTGCCACAGGTGGGGATCCAAAGAATCTACCAACAATGTCATTAGTGGGTTTTTGATCTTCTATTAGTTTAGAAATCTCGAGATAATTTGCCTTGATTTCATTTTCATTCATCATCCTTCCCGCGTCCTTGTTAGCGAAGAATAGCGATAGATAGTTTTTAATTTCAGCGAGAGTCATGCCAACCACAAGCGGGGTTCCAAAAAATTTATGTACGACATTTTTGCGAAAACTATTATAACCTCGTATAAAATCATTCAGCTCAAGTTCGTTGGTAGCAATCGCGTCGGTGATCGTAGACACAAGTGCGCCTGGTTTAAGTTGTCCATCGTTGGAATACAGTGCAATAGAGTTTTCAGCGGCAGCGCGATGCCGTATCAAAATGTCTTTCACGGATATATTACTGCTTTTCAATTTACCCTGGCCATCTTGAAATACAACTATTTCGTTCGGGTCAACACTTGTTAAATTTAACGTCTCAGCGATTTCATCTTCTATTATTTTTTTTACATCCTCGATAGAACCCGCAGATGTTTCCTCGGTGGGTTCCAACATTGACAGAGATTGTCCCCAAATATCGATCATTATTGTTAGCGTAACTTGTGTTTTCAATTTATTGATCCTTGTAATTTCCCACTCGTGTATTCGTTTACAATAATATGAGGTGGTTTCCACGGAGATCCAAAGGATTTTAATGAAATCTCCGCGAGGACATTTAATACTTCACGGCCGCATATCGGTGGATCATTTAATTGTTGTGTTGGCAGCGTGGAATAAAAAATCGGAAACCCTTTGAGTTTCATCGAGGAATTTATATACCGCATAAACTCGCTTGGCGGAGCTAACCCATATGAATCGAAATAGACAATCCCACGTGGATCAATCGCGTATGCAACCCAGTGAGTTCCCGATCCGCTGCTGTTATCAAGATTGATGATACCGGTTTCAACGTTATTTGGTTTTCTCGGTAATTGATCTCTCATAAAAACACCTCTGAAATTTTTAATCGCTAGTTTTTTAGCAGCATCAATTAAATCAAAATTGGACATAGGAACCATAGGTTCCTCAACAATTGGGCTTTCAATTAAACCGTTCCTGGTATTTTTCTTAGACCCGATCCGTTCACGGATTTGCCGCTGTACCATGAATACGGGGTTCCTGGTAGGTACAACCCCTTTCCCTTTTTTTTATACCCAGATCCACGAGCGGATCCACCAGTTGCCTTTTTCAACGCCATCCCTGCTGCGGTCCCAACGGCTCCCAACGCTGCCGCCTTCGCCACCGCTGGGGCAGCCGCTGCAATCAATGCTGGTATTGCGGCTAACAATGGAAATATACCACCTGATTTTATCATGTTCGCGACTGCAGCTTTCGAAAATTCTATTTGAACTCCTCGCTTATTTTTCATTGCATCATTGAAATGTTTTATTTGACGATCCGTTAATGATATTTTATGTGTACCTCCGGACATCTGCGCTGGTTTTAACGTTATTGTTGTTCCACATTCCTTAGCGGATTTTGATTTTAATTTCTTGACCTGACCATCAGTCAGCTTGACACTAACAACACTATATGGCATTTTATTGTAAAACACATTTATGCTTTCAATTGATCTAATTGGGGAAATCCTATGGAAACTTTTCAAGTTTTATTTACATTTACAGATTTTCCACTGGTGCATCAACGAGTCTCATTCGTCCGCCAGCCCCTTCTAACAACATTGATTTGTCGCTGAGAATAACAGCAACCGCTCTATAATTAACACCACCAGGATCTATACGAGCCCTAAAATGTATATCAACAACGGATTGCCTTGTTAAATCAAGATGTTCCAGTGAAAAGTAATAAATTGGATACAAGTTCTTAAAATCGAGCTGAGATATTTGCAAACCAGTATCAACATTTTGATCACGACCCATATATGACAGCATCCGATGATACACACGTGCTATTTGGTTGTTTCCGTAATTAAGCTGTATATCCTCAGATGGTTCTTGTTGTCCGTTTATTCTCAGTGAAACCTCACTTACCCCTAACCGATCAAATATCATATGACTGTGTTCTTGGGAACCTAATCGATTCCGATTCTGCAGCGCTATAAATATATGACGTGGAGCTGAAACGCCTTGTTTTGATGCCAGGTGCCATGTAAATGTACTATTAACATTATCCTCTTTAGCATCAGTCGTTGTTGTTAGCCAACTTAGCAATGATTTACCACCGGTTTCCATAAACGAAAGTAGCCGCTCTTCCGTGGTAATTGATGGAGTCATTACTGGCATCCATAATACTATTTTACTCAAAACAACTTTACCTTCATCGGCACCAGTACGCCAAATTGCATCATTGTCATTGCCTTTTCGCACTAATGCGATTGTGTGTTTGGCTCCATAGATTACTTTTCTGACATTTCTGCAGAATCCAAATATGTGATGGAGTGGAATCGCACATGAAAACTTTTTCTCTTGTCCTTCCAATGCTAATTTTCGTGTTGCAAATCCTAAATTGAAATTACCATTAACACCTCCGAGAATATCAAACGCAGCTCCGGGTCTAGCTCGACGTTCTGGATTAGTTGCTTCTCGTTGATTATCAACTGAAGTGTCTTGCGGTGTTAACACTTGAATGTATTGAAGGTGGTCAGCGTTATCAGAGGTATCCTTTGCAAACATCATAGACGGACCAGCCGATCTTGTATAATCATCGGAGTATCTTGCTAGTCCGATTATTGTTGTTGCAACATCAACCTCGCGGTCTATTGATTCAATTTCTTTTCCATCAATGAGATATCTTGCACTTTCAAATAACGCCATTATACCGTTGTTGACGAAACCAACTCGGATATTTGAATCATTTGCATATGGGGTATCAGCTGCATCATTTGTTACAAGTTTTCCTTCTACTTCAATAAATGCTTCACATGGTAAAAAGTATTTACTGGTATCTTGAACTTGAAGTTCAATTCGCGATCGTAGGTCGGGTTGTATTGCATGATAGGAATAGTATTGATAATCGCGGACGGAATCATCTTTGCGCATCTTTGCTTCCATATCTAACGCGGGATCAGCTGTTCGTTTAAACATTTATAACATTACTAGCGTTTTCAATTGTGAAACTCGAAGAGTTTAACGCTAGCGTTTTAATTCTTTATAATCATCGTCGTTGAAAATTCTTCGAATTTCTTTTTTGTTTCAAACCACTTCCTGCTATCGCGTTCATGATAGCGCTATCTGTTACCGGTGGTGACGAAGTCAATTGCGCTAGTTTTTCTTCCACTGCGTTATTTATTACTTTGCTGATTTGTGCAGGCATCACTGTAGTTGATGGCAGCACCACTGACGAAGTCATCGATGACGAAGTCATTCGTGGTTTCTTTCGTACCAATGATGCTATTTTATCTTTCGCGGCAGAAAATGCCTTTCCTGCAAGATTTCCAACGAAATTGATTCCCTTATCACGGATAGCATCAATGGCTTTCATTGATAATTGTTTAGCTAACGGCGCCACCTTGGGAGCCATTCTTGTAAATAACCCCGCAATGGTATTGCCGAAACCATCTCCGTACCACGCGCGATAAACAGGCAATCGTGAGTTCACCACGTAGACGCTTACGGGTTTATCATGGTTATAGTGTATAATCATCTTGTTATAAAACTAGTAGTTTTTCAATTAGTGATCAATCGCTTACATCCATAAGATTTTCATCGTTGTGATTTTCAACTAATTCAGCAATAAGTTCTCGATATACATTAATGTCCATGATACCACCAGCAAATAATCGTCTACAGATATCAGCGGCCTCGTTAATTATCTCGACGGAGTTATTTCCGGCTCGTTTCCCTCCGATGAGAACCTCTAACCGTGATATATCACTGAGAATGTTACCAGGGCATGTCACGGTAGAGTCAAAGACATCCTTTGGATTTTTAATCGAATATCCTTTTCCGCTTGTTTCCTCAGTTGTACCAGTTGCGCCTTGACTATCATCAAGTAATTGCCTTTGTCGGCCTCGACTTTGTTTTTCTCGTTCTTGTTGTTTTTGTATACCATAACTATCAACTCCTACTTTAAAAGATCTATACTCAATTGTATCCTTTTTCAAATTACCAGTAATCCCCTTATTCGTTTTATACAACCAATTAACCCATTCATCTCGGCTTATTCTACTGTTTTTATACTCGTCTTTTAAAAAATCCTTTCTAGAATCAAAGCTTTTGGCGGCGAAATCACCAAAAGTCGTATAATCCTGGTGTTTCTCCAATTGAGGTCGTTTGATTTCCTTTATAGCTCCTTCGGTGAGTTTGTCTATAAAGGAAACACCTCTTGGGGTGACGACATCAACAGGTTGTGGTTCAGGTGCGGAATCATCAATATCAGCTAGTTGTTCATACTCTTGTTGAGTTTTTATATCACTGGATAACTGTTGTATCCCTGCGCGTGTTTGTCCGGTCTCTGCTGATATCTTTTCAAGCACACCAAGAACAGGCACTTCTCGTCGCTTGCCTTCCTTAGGAATATCTCCGTATATTGCTCGTTCAGTTGCTGTTTTCACATCTTTGGTCGCACTTGTTATCGGAGTAAACAGTTGTTCACTTGACACAGAAAAGTCAGTCTGCGATTGTTGTCGTTGTTGAAGTTTCTCGCGAAGTCTGTCTCGAACCGGTATAAACTTTTTAATTGCTGCTAGCCGCTCTCGGGCTAATTTAGTTGTAAGCGATTCACCAACCATATATTGTTTGTGAACTAAATTTTCAAATGTGAAATCCGGAGGGTTTCCATCATAATTAAAAGCTTAGTTATTAAATAACTTAGTTATTAAATAATGTACCATCAAGCTAACGTATTCATCTTCGACAGGGTTAAACTGTACGACGCTATCCGCGAGTGTTTCAGAAATAACATCGCTGGGGATTTCAGAATTGTAATATCTGAGAATGGCGATGAACGATTTGTGTTAACGACGCGGCAACAAGAACAATTACGTGAAAATGGAGGCGTCGCGGTGATTACTTGCTACTACGACCAGATCATCCATTATGCACATAACTGCATGAGCAAGTCCAGACTGATGAGTATCCTTTCAGGAGAAAATCCTATGTAACAAGTGTTACAAAAAACGCTAAAAAAAAAAAATAAATAAATTATTTAAATTATTTACGAAAGCCTATATTATTTTTTTTTAGTAACACTCACGTGGTTAAGATACGGGTCGCTCCTCGTTTAACATTTTTTTAAGATCACGAACTTTAGAACCAATTTCAGCTCGTTTTTGATATTCTTGGCCAAGCTTTTGACGTATTGCTTCAACGGTGCTAAATAGCGTTATGAATAAATTAATGTCGTTACCGTACAAACAACCATTAATGGATTTTTGAATTCCTTTCACGAGCCTGTACATCCTAGGTAAAACATAACGACCCTTACTAGACAGATATTCAATATCTTCATATTCCGAGGTAATCTTGTCAACGTCGAGACTTTCAGATAATAATACCCCTTTATTATTTAAATTTGAGATTTCAGCAATTATAGCATTTACATCATTGATATCCATTATTTATATTTTTATATAAATAAAATACTGTATCTCTAATTATTAAAAAAAAAATGAAGGACAGTACAATGCCGTATATATCTCCGCTCGAGTGTTGCGGCAGATTTTAGGCATACATAAATGGACGGCACAATGCCGTATATATCTCCGCTCGAGTGTTGCGGCAGATTTTTGGCATACATATACTCCGTATATATCTCCGCTCGAGTGTTGCGGCAGATTTTAGGCATACATAAATGGACGGCACAATGCCGTATATATCTCCGCTCGAGTGTTGCGGCAGATTTTTGGCATACATATACTCCGTATATATCTCCGCTCGAGTGTTGCGGCAGATTTTAGGCATACATAAATGGACGGCACAATGCCGTATATATCTCCGCTCGAGTGTTGCGGCAGATTTTTGGCATACATATACTTAATTAAGGATGGGATTGCGATGTCCCCAAAGCATACATCTCCGGCGGGAGGCCTAAGGTGACAAACATCATCTTAGACCGCCCAGAAGATATGCTTGGGAGGACATTCACAACCATATTCAATGAAACGATGATGGAATTTGTGATGTAATGATGTGGGCGTGGTAAACCAAACCAACATGGCAACCCATGAAATCGAATTCCTGGTTGCTAGAGTTAGAAAAAACACCAACCCACGCTACCGAGAATGCGATAGCATGGGTTGCCATGTTGGTTTGGCTGAGGGGGACCGCCCTAGCCCCCAATTAATAGAAAAAAACATCTTCCGTTTCGCCATCAAATAATGTATCTGCTATGGGGACCGAACACGTAGTTGATAGATCTATGTTTACAAGACAAACACGATACCATTACACCACGGACTAGTCATACAGAATAGAGATTTTTTAATATATATATATATATATATATATATATATATATATATATATATATATATATATATATATATATATATATATATATATCTGATATACTTAACAATAAGAGATTTTTAAAATAGACAATTTTATGCTGCAACAATGAGAAATATTTTAAACAAAATAATACAGTTGTTTAATAAAACAGCGTTTTTATACTCTGTTATAATTCTCTAGATAAAATACATTCACATACAAGGAATTTTAACCACGCCCACCTACTTCAATGAATAGGAAACACTCGCGTTCCGGCTGAGCGAACATAGGTAATGCGTTAGATTATAAAGAATTTTTGTACTGAAAAGAACGAGTTAGCTGTCTGCTTTACTGCTAGTCCACCCACCCCACACATGAGATATGTAGATAAATAAAAATAATAATGCAGTTTTAGCCCACAAGCGACAATAAAAAGTTTTATTCTCTATCGAAAACTCATGCATTATATCTCCATTACAGTCACGTGGGCGCGCCTAGTCAAGTACAGGTAATATAGCAGGCGACAAATTCCTTTGACGTCATAATACAAGGGAACTTAGTAGGTAGAGTGTGAATTGTAGTGCGGATTTATCCATAAAGGATTTATCTCCCTTAAATAGTTTCAGTGTATACGAACTTTATTTTATGACCATTTTTTTTAGACAGAGATGTTTTAATGATTTTTTCAGCAACAAATCGAATTGAAGTACTACAAATATCGAAATATTTTCCAGCCGCATTTATTGACTGAAAGCTTCTCTCTTCATTATTTTCTAAATCAAACGATTTCACACCCTTGGGATGTTTTGCGTGCTTACCAGCGTTGCTTTTTAAAAGGTTATCGCGCTGCGAGACGGCTTGAAGATTCCCAAGACAATTATCAGTCTTCACGCCATTTATGTGATCAATCACAAGACCGTCTTCGATTAATCCGTAAAATGCTTCATAGATGGTTCTGTGACAGAGATACTTCTTCCTCCCAGCTGAAAACATCAAATATCCCATATTATTCAGATACCCAACTGGTTCTTTGAGTCTGCGGTGTCTGACAACACCATCACTAGAGGCTTCGTAATTAGCAAGCACTGGGTGAGGTCTGAAATCTTGGCTCATTTGTATAATAATACTTCTTGTCTAATTTATTATCTGCTTTAACTATAAATCTCTGGATATAATCTTGAGGGGTTTTTATGACTTTGTCCTTGATTTTATCAAGGATGACGGAGTCAATGATTCGTTTGTCATAGTAGCGTTTTAGTTCCCTGTATCGTTTACCCCCACAAGCAAGGCATAATTGCGATTTTCCTCTAACACCCACCCCACATTGGAAGCATGGGAGAGGGCCTTTTGAACCGTTTCTCACGCTTTGCATATGATACCCACAGAATTCGCTTCTGCATGATTTGTTACACGGGGTTGTAGATCCAATCATTAGCCACTTGCAGTGATTCATTATACTATATTTTTCTATTTAAATACTTGTTTTAATTATAACATGGAGGAGTTCAAGAGATTATCGAAAATTAAGCCCTGGAAAAATACTAAATTCAATCTTGATAGGGAGTTCCAAAGATTATCGAAAATCAAACCTTGGAAAAATACTAAATTCAATCTTGATAGGGAGTTTCAAAGATTATCGAAAATCAAACCTTGGAAAAATACTAAATTCAATCTTGCTAGGGAGTTCCAAAGATTATCGAAAATTAAGCCTTGGAGAAATACTAAATTCAATCTCGATAGAGTCTCTGATACACCAAAACGTCTAATCGGTGATAGAACTATACTCGGTAAAATCAGGGAGTGTTTTAATGAATTCTACCGAGACGGTGCAGCATACTGTTGGTCGACATTTCGAATTATTGATGAAGATGTCAATGTACCCATCATCGATGCTACTATGAACGATAAAAGAGCAGCTGAGATAATTTCACACCTTGGTGAAATTGCAAAGCAATTTCCATCCAAAGGATTTCAAGCAAAGCAATTTCCATCCAAAGGGGAAATTCAAAGATGGAAAACCAAAGGTGGAAATCCAAAGGATTTCAAGCAAAGCAATTTCCAACAAAGCAATTCCAATCAGAAGTATTTTTTCAGAATAAAATTCATTATCGAAGTCGAAGGCAAATGGATTATTAAGGATAAATTTGAACCAATCCTCAAGAATAAAAAAGCTGTCATTGTGAGTAGAGATTCCAAACCAGGGATTCTAACCGGCATTGATAAACCATACTACGAAAGATCTTATCCCGTAACAGCAATGGTTTATGGGATATATCCGTTAAATGATAAACCCGATATCGCAAAACTAGCTCCTATGAAATATTCACCGTTGACTTCGTCAAGGCTCAATTGTGTAGCAACACGGGTAATGGAACACTTCACAAATGCATCCCGAGGAAATAAACTAACTGATCTGCGACGTAGGAAAATAACAGAATGGGAACTGACAGTGAAACAGCACGGTGCAAAGATTTCTGATATAGCTAAATTAGAGACATTATTAAAATTCCCAATATCAGTAACGACAATAACCGGGGAAGTATTACACGAACCGAAATATAGATTACAAGGAGCGCCAATACAAATTATTGATCATAACGAACACGCGTGGACACCTGCGGTAACAATATTTCCACGAGAACGAATCGTGAGATATATCCCCCCGGAATTTTCCGGGGAATTTTCCGGGGATGTTTTCTATGAAGAGAAATTATTTGATGCTATTCATGCGTTGTGTAAAGATGATCCTGTGTCAGTGTGGTTACTTAGTAGTGCTGGTTCCGAATCAGGATTTGATCAATTTGTAAGACCAAATGGTGAATTATATCGCGTTGAAGAGTTAGATACTAGAATGAGAAAAATCGCTAATGATTTTTCACCGGAGAGTTTCCATGAAAAACTACTCACGGATAGTTTTACTATTTCTTCAGTGGTAGCTCACTTCGCAAGAGAAAAAAACTCATGGCGTCCAACACGAAGTGATTTTCTCGAGGACGTTAAATTGAGTTGCATCGAATTTGGTCATGGAGGACTGTGGAATACAAAATACCATCGTGACGGTATGATTTCAATTGATATATCCGCGTGTTATCCTGGAAGTTTTCTCGGGTATGGAGAATGTAGTAACTATTTTAAACGATTTGGACACCCCACGCATGAAATGACTCGTGTTGCGATTAATGGACCATTACCTGATTTTGATTTAACCGGATTCGCTCGTGTGATATCATTTGAACTCGCTACAGGGTTACATCCGTGTAGTTATGTTTGGCTCGGTAGACACCTATCTGAAAAGGCCTGGATGCCAATAGTGTTACTACGATATATGATTGATTGTGGCATGCTGATATCGTTGATTGTTTCCGAAGCTATTATATGCTATCGAGCTCAGAAAGAAGTTTGGCTACCACAACCCGATCTAGATCGTATAATCAGCGAACTACGAAAACAGTGTCCAGATTTCAATGAAGAAGAAATCATAAATTGGTCTAAGAAGTTATTTGAAAGTAAAAAAGAACAAGCAAAGGATTTTGGACGAAAAATAATCGGTAAATTTACCCAGGGTGGAAGATACGACAATGCAAAATTTTCCTCGCGGTTGATCATAGATGTCGCTGAATACGATTTTCTTGTAACGGATTTAACGAAACAGGGAAAACTTGTATCCCGTAAGGATGCTTTTCTATCCAATGGTGAGAAATTGGGTACGGTTGTTACCTACTGTGATGGATATAATTCCCAGTACACACATTTGAGAAGTTCAATGCTAGCCTATGCTTGCATTAATCTATTTTCGATGATAAATAGATTTCCTAATACCGCGGTTAGAGTAGCCACTGATTCGATGTATATACACAATAAGTACAAATCAGCTGTAGCGGCATTCACAGATCCGGAGGAAGCGTGGGGGCGTTGGCGATTTAAAAAGGAGATGCTACATGAGTACTGTGAATCCGCAGACGTTGCCATGGATGAAAAGTACTTAAAATGTGATGAGATTCAATCAGAATTTTCTAATGCACCACCGGTATCTGATCCAATATGTAGATACAAGACAGTTTATTTAAACGGTTGTGGTGGGTCAGGAAAGACAACTCGTGCAATTGAATTATATCGTCGTGGAAACGCTAGCGTTTCTAACATGATTGTGTTAACACCGACTCACAGACTCGCCAGAGAGATGATACAGCGAGGGGTAAATGCCTGTACTTATCATAGTTTTTTTCGATGGAAAGGTGACAAATGGACTCCTGAGCGTATGGGTGATAAATTCATTCCTGAAATCATAATTTGGGATGAAATATGCACAGTGTCATTAGATGTATTAAAAACATTTCTTGAGTGGTTGTTAAACAAAAACACAAAAGTCGTCATGTGCGGGGATCACGGCCAACCACCACCATTTGTCGGTGGATCTCCACATGAATGGCTAAAGGGTTCTGTAGACTATTATGAAGAAATTAATACCGACCATAGATCACTTGATGAACAATTACGCGAGTTCAAAGCACTGCTTAGATTACAACCGGATAAAATCCAATGCGAAATAGCGCGTGAAATAATTTCAGAAACTCCTATGAATGATTTCTGGGAAACGTGGAGACCAAATGATTTGATAGTAGCAAGTAGAAAAATAGTCAGAGACACACTTCAGATGAAGTTATTTGAATTGCATAAAGAAAAATTTGCAACGCTTCCAGTACCGTTGTGTTATAGGCCTTCGGATACACGAAAGCAGAATATAGAAGTTGATATTCCAAGCCTGACAAAGTCAGGAAGTGAAAAGCAGATTCTCGTGTTAAATGATATTGTGCTGGTTGATATCAATGTCGTTGAAGATGCATTGCGTGCTAATAAATCCCCATGGACGCTAGGATACGCAGCAACAATACACTCTTCGCAGGGATTGACTATATCGGATACAATTGTTTGGATGGTAGATAATCGCATCGAATGGTCGAATTTAGTCTATCTCGCAGTATCCAGAGTACGAAGAATAAATCAGCTTCGAAGAATTGTCCTCGATGATGAAATCATTGGTGATGATAATGACACAACAATAAGTGATATTGATGTTAGCATCATTAATAAAAAACTCTCCGGTTACAAACAACAGGACAAAAAAAAAACAACGAGAATTTGATATTGATGCTAAATTAATAATCACTTTGAAGAAACAACAGAATAATCACTGCGCGAGTTGCAATTGTATAATGCGTTGGCAGTATTCGGATAATGATCCTCGCCAATTCACCGTAGACAGAAAAAATAACAATCTCGGTCATGTCAGAAATAATGTGATGTTGACTTGTCTTGAGTGCAATAGACGCCGGGGTGCCAGCACCCAGGGTGCTAATTAAGACCATGCGGTGGCAATTGAGTATCCTCGGGAATCACTTGTAGTTGTTGTCGAGTAAATCCTCGCTGAGGAGCAGTTGAATCCAGTTTATAGATTGCTGGTCTACCAGTTGATCGTGTTATACTAGATATCTTATGCGTAGTGACGCTCCAAATAGGATCAGTAGCCCTTTTTCTACCCCCTTCAAGCTCTCCTGGTTCGTATAAGTACCTCACAATGACACTACTACCAAGAATTGGTTGGGAAACGCTAGCGTTTCTAGGGAAATCTTTTTGTGGTTGTACGGGTATTGACTTCTTTTTAATCGCGTTGATAGGTTTCATGTTGATTGTTCTAGTAATCTCGTTATTCAGTGCAGTAATCACAGATGGTAATCTTTTAACCCATTCACTGGATCGCTTTTCTTGAATGAATTCTTTTGCGTATTGATATCCAAATAACCGCTCAGCAATCGTCCGATTAAATCGTTCGACAATGGCCTGATCGCGATGTAGCGCAGTATACCCTCGTCGTATGGTGACATTATGATTTTTCATTGTAGATAGAACTGCACCCTGAAATTCCTTGCCAGGATCAACCTGCAATAGATTCGGCCAGTGCAGAGGACCTCGTCGATAAATCCTTTCAAATGCAGAAGCAACTTCAGTGGCTGATTTTGTTTTTAACGGTTCTGCTTCTTTGTATCGACTTGCAATATCAACTACGGTTAACGCGTATTTGTAACCACGATCATGTGGCAGAAATAATATATCAGCCTGATGAACTTCATTAGGAGCGGTCACATCAAAATGCGAGAATTGAATTTGTTTAGGTGGTGGTAGATAAATTTGCCATAGTGCCTGTTTGGATAACCAATCCGCCGCTGTAGTTTTTTTCACTTTTGCAGCGCTAGCGAGTTTATGTACTGCTGATTTACCCCTCCAGTATCCTCTTGGGGAATAATAAATTGATTCCATATTATTAATTACCAGCACCCATCATCAATTTGCCTTTCATAGCTGATTTTACCAACCACGAAGCCAACTTTTCTTTAAAAGATTTATCAGGAATAGCATTTAACGCATGAATTAATTTCACATCCGCGAGATGCCTGTGTTGCAGGTTGCTGCTTTTATAAGCAACATCATGAAGGTGACAGGCCTTATCAATGGCGTTTATTGGTTCTTCACCGGGTCGGGGTTGATTTTGATCATCAAGTCTGATATCTAATCGTGTTCCGGGACCACAGTAGCTATATCCTGGAAGGTGCTTTTCTCCGGGGTACTTTGCCCATGGGGTTCCAGGGAGCTTTGTCAATTTGGCTGCGATATCACCTCCTCGTTTTTTTTTAAAACATCTCCGGATTGTAAAATCTTTGATTTTGTAGAAATAAATCTAAACTTTTTTATACCACATCTTGCACATCTACCAGTTAGTGCTGATCTGTTATTTTTAGTTGTAACCGTCGTCACATCATTTGTGCTAGTACGCGTTTTACACTTCACACAATATAGATCCATAATTTATGTATAGAGATATGAATATAATTGATTTTTCAGCGACTAAAATAAGAGAACCAGTTAAGCATCATGCAGCGCTACCAAACTCTATCCGTGCAATTATAATCGGGCCATCTGGATCCGGCAAGACTCAATTGTTGCTCAATTTAATAATGAGATGGATGAAGTGGGATAAGTTGTATTTAATTGCTCCTAGCGTAGATGATCAACGATGCTATGAAGTGTTAAAGGATTTTAACGAGAATGCATTAGAAATTAAAGGTGAGAATACCATTGATTTTATAACTGATATTGACGAGGCGCCATCCGTGGATGACCTTGATGGGAGCATTAACAATTTAGTCGTATACGACGATGTGATGTTAGACAATCAAAAAAACCCAGCTAGAATATTTTCCCGGGGGCGTCACAAAAACACTGATGTGATATATGTCACTCAACGCTACACTCAGATTCCAAAAGTGATCAGAGATAACTGTAATATTCTTGCTGTGTTTAACGGCGTTGATACACATACGCTACGAAATATTTGGCAGACATGGTGTTCCGATATGGACTTCAATCAATTTAAAAATTTCTTTAGTCATGCTCAGTCAACCCCGCATGGATTTGTAACAATAAATTTACATGATCCTCGGACACGATATCGTATCGGACTCGATCAAATATTTGGTTGAAATCGTAAATGATTTTTGTTAACCAGAACTGAAAGTTCCAGCAGCAGAGAGGGTGGATGACAACGACGTTGGCGTATATAAGGAAATCTTATTTTATCGAATAGACGCCATTTTTTTTACTATTTGGTGGAAGCCTCAGATTTCCGAATCGACGCTCGAAAAGTTGTGAGGTTCACCCTCTCTGCTGCTGCTCGATAATGAAAAACACATTGTTGTAATTAAATGTTTCATTTTGGGACTAATTATCTTGATGATTCAAATTTGACCTCTATATAATATATTTATCTTTATATATATCTACTGAAGTTCTGTCGTGTAACTTTATATTCAGGGACCCCGAGTGGCCGACTGGTCTAATGTGGTTAAGTGAGAAAGCTTGCCAGTAGCTTCTCGTGGGTCGGTGTTTTTTTTTCCCGGGTTTTTTTCCCGGTTTCTTCCTCCACCACTAACACTGGCCGCTAAGTATAGCCTACCATATGCTGAAAATGGCGTTAAAACATACAACAAGCAACAACTTCCATATTCGGTTCGTGATAATTCGATGTCACCTGTTCCCTCGTATTTGAATGTTAAGTAGGCAAATGATGAAATAAGGGCGGAAAAATCTCATTTAATAACTTTTGCATATCAAAGATGTTTTTTCACTATCTTTACGTGCATTAAACCTCGCCGTAAAGAAGAACGTTTGAACTTTACGAATGGCTCGCAATTTCGGTACAACTAACAAATAAACAATATATTCATGCATATTTCCAAAAGCATTTTGATGTAATTCTTTCGTATATGTCTATTTATTTGCGTGTATTCGACGAGCATGCATGTATCGTGAGTTTCCAAACACTATTGTGTCACATGCATAAAATATTAATATAAATACCAAGGACTGATATATGCACAAGCTTTTCTTTTAGTTTAGTTTAGTAGTTGGTATTTGATGCTTGGATCTTAAGGGAGATGATACGTTTTTGCAACGTGTAATTTGATAGCGGAGATCTCTCTACAAGTTTTTCACCGGGCAATCGAGGACATGGTTTCGGGCGTGTGCATCGTCAACTTTGGAAGAAAGATAAACTCCAAACTCGCGAACAAGCACCAAACGTGTAAATGGGTACATTTCTGAATAACATGATTTTAAATTTTTCTAGGGTAAAATAGTTGGTAGAAGCAATATTTTAACATTTTTCCAACCGAGGACGTCCTCGGTTGCAGGTGTATCCTCGGTACGATCGTGTGTAATCTCACGAATGTCCTCGTTTAACACCAAATACAAACGCACACACACACACACACACACACACACACACACACATATATATATATATATATATATATATATATAGATATGTTAGGACTTCTGGACAATTGTAATAACGAGGGTAAACAACGTTATCCAAAACCTACCATATCCTTGTAATGGTATGAAATGTGTTAATCTGGTGAACAACATTAATATTTATTTCATTAAGAATATTAAAACTAATACTCATGCAGAGAAACCTATGGATTTTGCCGATTTAACACTAGTGATTTTTTGCATCCATTGATTTATTGCTCAGTATCCTCACATTAACTTAGAATTCTCATTAGTTCATAGTGACCTTTTCCCCAGAGAATTCTTAATTTATATTATATGAGAAAACAGGTCAGATTATCTCGCGAACGAATTTGTTTTCGCCATGTTCGTTTCTAATAATTCCTGCTTTGCACTAATAAATGATAGATGTTAGTGCGTATATTAAAACGTGTATTAGAAGAATAAGATTTTGTTGTATATAAATATAACTGTTGCGTTCGTCTCTATCTGAAACCAAGTTTGTAGAAACTGCTTTGCATGGCACATTGAAGCTTTAATACACATATGTATTTATATATTTACAAGCTTATTGACGTATATTTCCGATAATAAAAGAGCTAAGCGAACAATAATATAAGCACATCTTTAGTAAAGGGAACCTGGATGATTTAGCTCAGCAATTATCATATCAAGTGCAACATTGTATCGACCAGGAAGTTAAGTTCAAATTGTAGTCGTTATATAATGTCTTTTTTTTTTTTTTACAAACTTTGGTTTTCTAACGACCAGTACATAGTTGTTCCTGGTGCGAGATATTTCAGATCTACTATGACTTTATCAGTACTACTATTCCGTTAAGATTGCAATAACAGACATTGTACTTCAACAACATTTTTATTCACTCCGTTCCATGACATTTGTCAATCATACTAATTTGTCCACTTTGATCATTTATTATCCTCATGTGATATAACAGCATAAATAATTGTATTCTTCTAAAATATTGTTGATGGTTTTGAAATTTCGCGAGCTATTCCTGTAATGATTGTGAAAGACTAACGGTGAGACGTTAGAATAACATAAATATCTCCCCATCCTAGTTAAACGGGAGGGCATACAAAGTATTTCAAAAGATTTGCTAGATGTTTATTTAAACTAACATATACCATTTCGAATGAATGTTGAAATATGTTATACTTAAGCATCTAAACGTTGTCTGTGCAACAGAGATCATATATTATTAAATTATTATTCTTGCAATGTGATAATGGTGTTCTAAAAAGGCAGTTGTCTTATTTATAACAGTTTATTTGGCACATAAAATATGTCGTTTCTTTCAAGTCGTAATATTACGATTGGCTTCGCTTGATTTACTATTACTTCCATGAAGTAATGTAGCAACACGTTTACAAACTTTACAACGATCACAGTTGCCATGTTTTGACAACATTCCATCCTGAATTCACACACACATACACGCACACTTCACACACACACACACACACATGTATGTATGTATGTATGTATGTATGTATGTATGTATGTATGTATGTATGTATGTATGTATGTATGTATGTATGTATGTATGTATGTATGTATGTGTGTGTGTGTGTGTGTGTGTGTGTGTGTGTGTGTGTGTGTGTGTGTGTGTGTGTGTGTGTTTGTGTGTGCGCGCGTGCGTGCGTGCGTGAGTGCGTACATATGGTGATGGTGAACTTATATATCATGGTATATTTGTCAAATGTTGCAAACACATCAAGTAGGGTGATAACTGTTATCTTTCTGCGATCTAAAGCAGAATGAATACCATTAAATACTTTCAGTATAGTAGTATTAGAACTCTGGCAAGAGATATATGCAAACTTTACATTGCTAACAAGAATTCAATTGAGTAGTTATGTTCGAATAACTTTTTCTAAGATTTCAAAAATGAACTTGATATTATAAAATGGGCGGTAATTTTTTTAATACGTCATGGTCAAGTGTTGATTTTATCAACAGAGGCTTTACAATGGCAGTTTTTTAAAAAAATAATGGCAATTCCCCGGATACGAGTGAGGAAATAATGACATCAGTTAGTGAAGGCAATATTGGGTCTAAGCACTCAAGAAGCAGTGATGATGGATTTGGATCAAGTTCACATTACTCTGGTGCACTATTCATCACGACTGTCCGTACTAAATCCATACAAGCAGGTTTAAATGTTCCTAATTGATGTTGCTGATATTCCGAAACGCATCTATATGGTGACGACGAGTCAATTAAAATTGTATTGTCAAGCGTATCTCTAATGGTTTGTACTTTGTCACGTACGAAATTTGCAAATTGGTCCGGAAGGTCCCCTGGAGAGAAGGTAAAAGGAAGTGGTGTACATTTGTTCCTCGACATTAGTTTGTTAGTTATCTTGAAGAGATATGTGTAGCTGGAACTCTCTGTGATCCTAGTACTGTGGTGGAATGATTTGGATAAATGGACCATGTTTGTGACGTACTTATTAGCGGCTTCATAGTTTGTTTGTTTATGAATAGTGAGTTTGGTGGAAAGCCAAAGCATCTCTGCTTTATGTCGACGCATTTTAGCAGTGCAAAGGTGTTCCCTAACACTGCTATACCACGGGGAACACTTTTGAATTGATACTCAGCACTTGGTGGATGGGACATGTTTTTCAAGCAATGAACGCAGGCAGGTATGGAGTCGTTCTGCTCTACGAGGTAAGCGAGTTGTTAAGTTTGCGTGAATGTCATGCATTAGTTTGGTTCTATTTACCATGTGGAGATTATCTTAGTAGCAAATAAAGGTACGTCGAGATGACATATAATGCAGAGGAGGTATGATGAATGTTGGTGGGATACAAGGGAGAATCGCAGAATATTATCATCAGGTCTATAAAGAAACCTGTTTAGAATGTGACCATTTTATGGGTGGGTTGGTTAGCGAACTGTTTAAGGTTGAACACATGAACGGAATCGAGGAGCTGTGATGTGTATGAGTTGCCAGGACAGTCACAGTGAAAGTTGTTGAAATCTCCATGAATAATCAGGTTGCCAGCTTTCCATACCCCATGAGATTTGGAAACTGCTCCAAGTAGAGCAATTCAGTAAGCCTGTTTATTCTACTAGGATCATGGTGGTAGAGGCAGTAAAAGTGGACTGACCTATGTTCTAGTGTGGGTTTTGTTTTGGACTAGTTCAAACGATGTGTAGCACAGATTAAATGTTGTGTTGTACTTAAGCCACATTACTGTCAGGAATAAGATGCGATATTCTGATCGTTGATGTAGTTATGTGCGCTTTTCCGGTGCTGCTACAGTCAACTCCGGTTAACTGCACAGCATCGGGCTCGTCAAGAGACTGTGCAGTTAAGCGGAGTGTGCAGGTAACCGAAGTACGGTACAGTACAGCTTTAAATCAGCACCGCACGAATATATGTGAAGAATAAACATAAACAATGATTATAATCCACTCTTCAACTTTTACTTAAATGTTAAGTTTGGTTTCCTTCCTCCGAACACAACTTCACTGATTCAACCAATGGATCAAGGAATTATAGCGAATTTCAAGAAATTATATAGATCGCTAGTTATTCGAAAACTGATGTCAGACATTGATGGTTCATCTTCCGCAGAAAAAGTGTTCAGCTCCAAAGTCGTCTGCATCCTGTTTTTTTTGACGTGTTGTCGTTTAAATTGAATTCCGTTGCGCATTTTCCATTTTTCCAACCATCCATTTGTTGGTTTGAAATCATTCAAACCCGAACGGTTTAGAGCAATATTCCCCATGCTATTGCTCTCTATTGGGCGCGGATATACATGTATATACCACATAAGGCGTCCTTTACATGTCAATCATTTACAAAGTCGCATTTACCGGCTTAGTTGTCGGCTTATTTGCAGTGCTACAGCAGTGGACTGGCAATAACTGATCATGACTATACATAGTGCAGTTAACCGGAGTAAAATTGTAATGAATGTGCCACGGGCAGAAATTTATCGTGCTATTATCCGGAGTGTGCATTTAAGCGAAGTGCAGTTATCCGAAGTTTGTTCCCATTGAAAAGCATTGGGTAAAAACGGGACCGACGTGACTACGTGCAGTATATGGAGTGTGCAGTTAACCGGTGTGCAGTTAAGTGGAGTTGACTGTACTGATTGGGCGTTGAATAATGCAATAAGCAGTGGTATATGTTTTACAGTTGACACAACGGTTGACGATTTAGAATGAAATTGAACCAGGCTATCAAAATTAACAGCCGAAATTTTAAATTGTTTAGCTTGAACGTTCGAAAGGGAGATAAGTGAAATACTTCTTCCTGTTTTACGCCGGCCAGCTTTAAAACAACATTTCTTTTTCTCGCTTCTATTTACATATACGTAATGTTGAATGTAGTCAAAGTTTGTTTAGTCTAGAGCTCAGTGTTGTAAGAAGAGGCAAAGAATTATGATTTTAAAAAGTTAAACAAACAAGGAGATGATGAAACACCCACAATCAGAGCAGCCAATGCATGATGAAACATTATTATGTAGAGGAAGATAGACAACAAGCACATATATCATGAAAACGAACACAAACACGGAAGAACTGCATCAAGCCAATTTAGCGAGAACGGTAAATTTTATGAAATCATATATATATATATATATATATCTATATATATATATATCTATATATATATATCTATATATATATATCTATATATATGACAAATAATTTTATTCTTATGACGCATGAGAACCAAATCGCCGGGGAAGAATCGATATACAAGTTCAAAAAATACAAGTAGATGTTTCTTACCCGCTGAAGCATATATTGAAATGGATTGTGAAATTATATCTTCAAATCAGAGCATAAACATGTATTCAATTAGCTGCGAAATTTATTTTCAAGCCTCCCACAACACTACAACGATAATGAAAACCAGGAAATCATCAAGACAATGCAACATTCAAATCAGGTTATCTCTGTTGTTGTATCCGCAACAAAAATACAAATGTGTCTAGATCATTATAAAATAATAAAAATACAATTACCAACATTTGTAATACCATAATAAAACCGACGAACTAAAACAAATAACTGAACGATCTTATTAATGAAACTTTTCTAAATTAATCGTGTCATGGAGAAAAACATCACCCCCATCATCCATGCTCAAACATAATAACAATACGTACGGTGAAAGTAGTCATTTTGCACCAGGAATGGTTAATATTAGTCCACTATTAAAGTTAATCTTGTATGAGAAGTACTCAATTGCAGTTTACAAATATATCTGGAAATATCAAATCAAGCTAAGCAATGATATACTTATCTATATTTACTTTGAAAGTTCCTCCTGGATGTTTAATAGTACAATAACGAAACTGGTATAAATCATTACGTAAGATCTTAAACAGAGTTAGCGATTCTACAACTGAATCAAATGGATATATAATATGATACATCACATTTAATGGAATAAATAGTACTTAAATAATTTGAATCCGATTTTATAATTTTGATTGAGTATAAGATATTAAAAATATTGTAAATCTTATAATGAACAAAGAAAACAATTACATAAAAATAATTCTTGACTTTGTTAAGAAATGAAAAAATAAATTTTAAAAGAAATATATAATTTCACCGATTCTTTGTTTATTTGAGGGGGTATATAACACTTAAAATGATTACAATCAGTCATATTATCGAATTTGATGGGGTAAATAATACTAATATTATTCAAATCTGTCAGATTATATAATTCTGATGGGGTAGATAGTACAAACTAATGAAAATCTAAAAAAAAAACCCACAAAAGATTTAGATAATATGTTTAAACAGAATATTGTTTTTGCTTATACTCGGGTAGAATAAAAGTAGAGGATAATTAATAACGACATTTCCGCAAACTTCGATTTCATCGGCCTCATTTTCACTACTCACACAGTTTTCACTTTCACTTTTAAAATTCCCCTTACTGTTGTTTTCACGGTCTGACATAATATTTCTAAAATGTCTCACGCGCGTGTCAATGATTTATATTGTTTCGTATTCGTGAGCTAATTATGATCTTCGTGTTTCTAGCATGCTTTGGAGAAATACAAATGTTTTTAATATCCGTATATTTTACAGTCACTAAAGATTGGAACACTGCCTGTTACATAATTTAGTCTCACTTCCATATAGAATCGTGCTGGAAATGCAGGCTTGGTAAACTTTGACTTTGGTTTGCACTGTCAGCACGTTGTTTTCCTACACCCTCTTGGTCAGTCGTGACATGATGGTGCTTGCCTTTCCAAGTTTTCTGTCCAGCTCCTTATCGAACGAGAGAGTGTTGCTGATGGTTGACCCCAGGTAGGTAAAGTTGTTGACTGCTTTCAAGGTGACACCGTTGATTTTGATTGTAGAGGTAATGGTGGTATCTTGCACGCTGACCTTTGCCTTTTACAGGCTGATGGTGAGTCCAAACTGCATACAAGCATCATCAAAATGGTCTACCTGTCTTTGAAGGGCTTCCTCAGGGTGTGCCACAAGAGTAGTGCCATCTGCAAAAAGCATCTCCCTGATGAGCACATCCATCACTTTCATCTTTGAGCGCTGTCGTGCCAGGTTGAACAGCCTCCCATCGGACCTGGTGTATATATATATATATATATATATATATATATATATATATATATATATATATATATATATATATATATATATATATATATATATATATATATATATATATATATATATGCCATCAGTGGACGTGTCAAAGGCGTAGGACAGAAGCAAGGAGAAGAAGATCCCGAATAGAGTTGGTGCCAGAACGCAGGCCTGCTTCACACCGCTGTTAACTGCGAATTAGGTTGAGGAGGATCCATCATACAGGACTGTTCCCTTCATATCTGCATGGAAAGAGATTATCATGCTGCGGAGTTTTGAAGGGCAACCGATCTTACTGAGAACTTCAAATAGGCCCTTCCTGCTGACGAGGTCAAATGCCTTGGTGAGGTCTATGAACATCATGTAGAGTGGTCGACCTTGCTCTCTGCTCTTCTCTTGGAGTTGTCGTAAAGAGAAGATCATGTCTGTTGTCAACCTGCCTGCTCTGAAGCCGCACTGGGATTCTTGGTACACACGGTCTGCCATCATTTGCAGCCTGTTTAGTATGATGCGGGCATACACTTTACCAACGATGCTCAGAAGCGAGATCCCTCTGTAATTATTGCAGTCACTGCGGTCGCCCTTGTTTTTGTAAAGGGTTACAATTGTGGCATAACGCATGTCTTGGGGGACTGCTCCCTCCTCCCAGCAGAGAAAAAGTAGTTCGTGCAGTGGTTGGAGCAGAGTTGGTTTCCTAAATTTGATAGCTTCGGGCGGGATGCTGTCACTCCCTGGTGTTTTGTCGTTTGGGAGGGAGTCAATTGCTTGGCTGAGCTCTTCTAAGGTTGGCACTTTGTCGAGCTCCTCCATGATAGGAAGATTCTTTATGCTGCTGAGGGCTGCTTCAGTGACTAACATTTCACGGGATTATAGCTCTGAGTAGTGCTCCACCCATCTGGCCATATGTTGCCCACGGTCTGTGATCTTCTCTCCCATCATAGATTTCAGTGGAGCGACCCCTTTCACTGTAGGGCCTAGAGCCATCTTGATGCCACTGTACATACCTTTTATGTTTCCGTTCTCGGCACTGCGCTGGATTCTTTCACACAGTTGTTGCCAGTACTCGTTCACGCACTGTCTAGCGATGCGCTGGGTGTTGCTTCGAGCACTTTAAAGAGCAGCATGCGTCCGTTCATTGGGGCATTTTTTGTACGCTATAAAGGCTTTTCGTTTCTCCTCGATTAGTGGCTCCATCCTTGTTAGGTGTGCGTTGAGCCAGTCCTGACTGGGTCGTTCCTTTTTGCCAAACGTGGACATGGCTGTTTTGTAGATGGCACCCTTCATGGAGTTCCACTTGGCTGTGGCGTCGTGCTCTGGCAGGTCCTGGAGAGCCTTGTCCAGGGTGGACACATACTCCTGTACCTTAGAAGGGACCGACATCTGTGCAGTATTTATGCGTGGGTGTCTTTTTGTTTTTGAACGATGTAGTGTCTTTGGCTGTAGTCTCACCCTGATGCTCACGAGGGCATGGTCGGAGTCGCAGTCTGCACTGTTCTAGGTTCCGGTGGAGAGAACGCTGTTAAGGGCAAATCGCCTGGTGATGACTAAGTCATGTTGGTGCCAGTGATGGGACCTGGGGTGTTTCCGAGACAGTTTGTGTTGTGTCTTACCCTTGAAAAAAGTGTTTGTTATGCACAGGCCATGGTAGGTGCACAGCTCCAGCAGTCGTTGGTCTTTCCAGTACCATGATATCCGAGGCAGGTAGGCCATGATTCGTGATCCTCACCTACTCTGGCATTGAAGTCACCGAGGAGAAAAAGTGATTCGTGTTTGGGGCATCCTTTAATCTGTTCATCCAGCTGCCCATATAACTGATCTTTGGTGTCTTCTGAAGACGAGAGGGTGAGGGCGTAGACACTAATGATGTTGACAGGACCTGCAGCAGTGGTGAGGCTGATGGACAAGAGACGCTCAGTGCCCCCTGTTGGAGGTTCAACCACTCCGTGCTGACGGTGCTCCTAAGGTTCGCGACCCTTCCAGAAGAAAGTGTAGGTTTCCTCTCTGAGGGAGCCATTAGTGGCCAGTCTAGTTTCCTGTAGGGCAGCTATGCTGATATTTAGCTTGGTTAGTTCTCTATCGATGATGGCCGTTTTCCTGGTGTCATCCACTTCTCTGAGGTCATCGGAGATGCCTGTGCACATAGTGCGCACATTACAGCTTGCAAATCGAAGAGCTGGAGTCTTCTTTATAGGTTTCTTTTTCTTTTTGTCTGGTGTGGAATTTTCGTCTGCTTGTCATGTTAAGCAACACACTGAGCTCCAGACACCCACTTGAGCAGGCAGACGATGGAGGGGCAACACCTTATTGACCGGGGGCTGTCCGGCTTGAGGCGGGCGGTAGTTGGCAACTGGGAGACTATGATCCCTCCCACCGTCAAAGCTGACCCGTGGCGCCCCTTCCCTCCGCCAATCGGGTGGGACTTATAACCCGTAAACTGTCAGCTTCCGTGTTGTTTCCTCACTTAGTATCGAGACTGGAGTGACCTCTCCAGGGCGCAAGCCTGGGCATGGAACATGGAGATCCTGGGATGCCCAGGCTTCAGGATCCCCTTCTAGACCTTGCTAGTTGGGTCCAAAGGAATGCTGAGCATGATATTTGGCACCAGTTTGAATGCAGGAGCTGACGGAAGGAAGTCGTAGTCGACATCCAGCCGCCTTGGGGGCTCCACTCCGCATTTTCTGTCTGGGTTTACTCCCGTAGCCTTTCCTTCTACCGAAGATTTCCACAAGGCAGTGGAACCATTGGTTTTGAATCCGAGTTTTCTTCTCTTAGAAGAATTGCCTTGACCCGGCCAACGAGCTGCATCTACCCGGGTATGGAGTCAGAGTTTCCCTTCTCTTAGACTGGCAAGCGGGACGTTAGGCCCAGACCTTGCACCCCTTATATATATATATATATATATATATATATAGAGAGAGAGAGAGAGAGAGAGAGAGAGAGAGAGAGAGAGAGAGAGAGAGAGAGAGATAGAGAGAGAGAGAGAGAAAGAGAGAGAGAGAGAGAGAGAGAGAGAGAGAGAGAGAGAGAGAGAGAGAGGGCAAGCGATAGATAGATAGATAGATAGATAGATAGATAGATAGATAGATAGATAGATAGATATTAATGATTGCAATGATATTAAAAACATCAACAATTAATGTTGCATCTGAAACAATAATTGCTACCACTGCTGGTGATAACAATACACCGGTTCCAATGATAATAGCTGATACACAGTTATATCAACAATAATTACACACCTGTGGCATTTTCTATTTTTTACTGTGTACTCATGAACGATAATATGTTTAGTTTGTTTTGTCATTCACGCACCTGATTGTATCTGTATTGTTTAAGTTAATTGTGCAGTTAATTATGTAAGTAGGTGGTAGTTTAGCGATATATTCAAGATGCCAATATTATTTCAAGCGGACTTTTATTTTTCGGGTTTCACTTCAAATGATACTACGTTGTATTGATCTAGTAATAGTAACATACAGCAGGTTGATCCTGTTAGTCTATAACACCTTGTAATCGTTTTAGTTACCGAACATATTGTAATGGCGAGTACTTAGAATCTGTATATACCGGTAACCCAAGTGCGGTGTTTAATACATATATCAGGTGGCGACCGCAATAATGATCCAGACGCTTATATACTACGTTTTCGTAGATATTTTGTTTGTCAAAGAGGTTAATGTCGATAACCACTGGACTTCTGAAACATGTATTAATGTTTTATATTAATGATTTTACGAAACTCATAAACAATTGTACATGTCACTATAATCAGATGTACATGGAGTCATTCCATTATAGATTGTCGTTAAGGGATTAATCACTGTTTCTTATCGTCGAAGTTATTTTTCGTTGCAGCGTCATTGTTTGAATCTGTGAATATGCAGAAGAAACGTATATGGTCAGATTAATATGTTTATACAGTTGTAGAATTAGATGAATATTACATTTAGGCCTAAATTTCATCATTACTGAACTTGGTCAACTTAATAAGCTCCTTTTATTAATGCTTGTACACTACGAATTATATACTTTAAGGAAAGAAACAAATCATTCTTACTTTCCTATTCTATACACATGAGATTATTAAACAACATGCTTGTATGAAATATTAAATAACATACATTGAGAAAAAAAGTTTTAATATATGTAATTGTTTAAGCTGAAGATCCTTAAATTCTGGATTACCGCCAATCTATCGGACATTTAAATTCGCTTGGTCTACAGCTAAACAGATAACAAGTTGAATTCCGACATCTCGATTGTTATTCATTGACGGTAAACTTTCATTGAAAAATGAGCATTATTAACGTGTCTATATATATATATATATATATATATATATATATATATATATATATATATATATATATATATATATATATATGCCATACTTTGATGAGAGATCAATATTAAAAATTTTTGTTCAGCTTCTCACTATGTTGATGCCTTGGCCTACATTGTTTGGCAACGATTTTTTACGATGGACAAACTATGTATAATTCAAGTCACTTGTTATCAACATAAAGCTATTGCAGTAATAATCTCACCAAGGATGTATATTTGTTCAGTAAACTGGTATAAAGAGCTGTGGTCAAAATTTGATTTCTTTATAAAATAAAGATTATTTGTATTTCCCTCTTGACTTCGCCATTATGAACATGTAATCATATGCTCTTGAAATGTTCAGTCAAAAGGGATATAGCTAATTAGATGAGCTAAATAGTCCTGCTGAACATGAATCTATACGGAGCAGTGTGGGTCCGTATACGGTAGAGTTTAATGACATAATCAACATAAAATACAATTGGAATAATGGTTACTAAAATAGTATTTAATGAATATGGTCTTACCACGGTTTATTATTTGTTTGCATTTGAGGCGAATATGCTGAAATAAAAACCAGATTCGAATTATAAATATAAATACGAACCATATATACCTGGCCAAAACCAGAACGTCTATGGTATACAAGTTGGTTCCAAACCAATTATGCCACACATCCTAATCATTATTTTACTCGACTAATACTTGACTGTGTTTGTTTCGTTTAACAATTTGAATCCGAAGCATTTATAATTACAATAAACTCACCGTGTATTGCTTTGATATCAATAGCATTCTGTTTGAGAGTAATCAAGAAGGAAATATACATTCTTAATAAATGAATCCCCACCTAAATCGTTATTTCAACGCTCCGTTATTTTAATACATGTTTAAATATATTATGTTCCTAGATTCCATTTCTTATATAGATTTATGGAATGCTATAACCATCTTTCCAAAGCCAGATTGTATTTGTATTAGCTTTGTGTTGCATTCCATAATACGTTTTTACGATTTTAAGGTGTCCACATTGACGGGTGTGTAAGTCATGCAGTTCTTACACTTGCGGATCTTCTGTTTGTATCGGAAAGCATAGCCATGTTAGAGCACAAACCTTTGCTCTTTACTTTGACCTCGTATTAACTATACTAAAAAGCCATTGATTAGCGTCCATATAGATAGGAAACTGACATGACCTAAGCCACATGTTATCTCTTTATCCTGACTGTACAACTCCAAGATGATAAATGACGAGGAAGTAGTGTTTCATATTACCTAACCTGTTGTACATGATCGGTACTCTATACAGTGAAGTCAATTAAAATAAAGAATATCTTTTGATATTTAATTGACTTGTTAAATTTTGCATTACAACATGATATGCACTTGTTGGTATTATACATGGCATAAATAATGTCATGTTTGTGTTGGTTTTGTTCTTGCGTTTCTTCGAGGGGGGCTAAAATATGAGGTAGATTACCATACTGTTGAAAAATAAAAATATTCTCTTTGTCATTGTTTCTCCATGCTTGAAATTGTGATCTACAGAGATGCATATAAACAGCTAGAGAACTATTACGGATCAGTTCTACTAAAGTATAATATATGTCTTTAATATTAGACAACAATCTAAGTAAAATAAAATTCAAAATTACAATGACAAGGAAAGTCATATACTTTAGTAGTTCTTGTCATTATTGATAAAATCTTAAACCAACCGCAAATAGGTTCAGTTCCAAATTTTAAATTCACCATAAGTATATGTTTTGTCATGTTTTTATGA
Organism: Unio delphinus; assembly: GCA_029339505.1. Taxonomy (NCBI): domain Eukaryota; kingdom Metazoa; phylum Mollusca; class Bivalvia; order Unionida; family Unionidae; genus Unio; species Unio delphinus. Next base: position 352,024 of record JAQISU010000330.1, read on the forward strand.
GTTATCTCTCTAATGCGTCTGTCCAGATATGGCGGGATATGACGTACCCTGTTATCGTGTGTGTTTATTAGGTATACAGAGATTGACTTGGACTCAAAAAGGTATTCGCGTTGCAATCATATTACACAAATTCAAAAATGTGGACACAGTCTCACGATATATCTGAGAGATATTTAAACATATGTTAAACGGAGCCATTTTATTTAGACTTTGTTGCTAATATTACCACATAAAACACTTTACAACGGGTGATTACTGACCAGGAAGTCAGTGAACAGTGTATGTTAGATGATTCATTAGACTGTCTGCTCGTTTGAACTCCAAGAACGAGGCGTTGTTATATGTACTAATTAGATCATACAACAGGACATTATCTGGTATAAAAAGGTAAGTTGATAACCAGTATTATATTTTGCCATTTTTTGATTCACATACTACTCGAAGGTGTACATAATGTAGTTTTACATTTTATGTCAAATATTTGTATATCATGCTAGTTTAATAGCACATGGAACTAATGTGGTTATCGATACAGATGTTATCTAGTTACCCTGGATCGCACACTTTAACATTGCGCAGTGGATATTACTTCGAATAAAAGAAGAACGATTAATTTCGCTCAATGCTACAGACAATACACGTTTCGTGCGTTTTTCATAAAACTAGTTCGAAATAATTAGTATGATCGTTTTAAAGTATATTATAATTTATTTACAAACTATAAATCAAAGAAAAAGTTTCCTTCTGTTCAAAGCCAACCTCTTACGTAAGCGAAATCATTTTGAAAACAGAATGTCCAATGAGCATGATGTCGCACTTTGTGATGCAGTACACGATATATACAGTAGACAATCCACGTTTTGTAATCTAACGTGTCACAATCACAACTAAACATTAAATTGTTTGGGTTAATCAGGTGATCGAAAGTTGACTGATGCATAATTTCCCAAATTTGCAGGGAACTAGCAGTGGTTTGATAAACTTGTATCAGAATGGCGACCGGTTTATGTCAACATTCCACGGTGAACTATGAGGAGTCTCCAATTACATCGTGTATTAATTATTAAACCAACTCTTGCATTAATTATGGATTCCGCACTATAGATTTACCGCCTCCTCCACTTCCTCTACAACACCGACTCTCAGCTTTAGCAGACCCTTCATTTGTCCTTATTTTTGTTCTTGTTTTGGGTTTTTCTCATTTTGCATGTTATGATATGTTATATATTGCATAACAAGGAACTGTTCAGGCATATTGTTCATATTCTGATTGGCGAGACCATTTCCCACAATTATGTTGGTGACTCGAATCTAGAAATGGCCATCAAAGTGTTAATAGTTAAAATTCTAGAAAGCTGATTAAAACATGCTTTCCCGAGCTCGCAACCAATCAGTAAAACAAATCCTGCACAATAATGTCATGGGCTTATTTTAGACCAATCATAATAACCAATAGTCGATAAGTAATATCTTATAATACCACGAGTACTAAATTGCAGACACTATAGGAAATGTAGACCGATTAGATCTTAATGTGTATTTTATATCCTGACGGTGTATGATATAACTCAAATTAATAAGTATATATATATATATATATATATATATATATATATATATATATATATATATATATATATATATATATATGTATTCTGCTGGTAGGAAGTGTTAGTATAGCAAACCTGCATCTACCTTTATAATATAAATTGTTACTAGCTGAGTATATTCAAATGATGAGTGTCGATGAAATTGTTGGGTCAAAATGTATAATTAAGCTTTTAATGGAATTTCCAAAGGGAGGCTTTGCACTTCATGCATAATGGAATATTTAACATGTAAGATATAACTTGAGATTATTTTGACGTTTGAATGCGTCATCAAGGTTCATTCAAGGAGAGCAAAATATGCTGTATGAATTCTACGAAGCCAAATAAGATCACAATTATAAGTTGGTAAATCTGACGGAGACCTTATAAACATAACGAAACAAACGTTGTTTTCATTTTGAGGCGATGAAAGCGATACAGAAACCGTAGAATATCGTGAATGAAAGAGTACACTTTAAACGATAAACGGAAACACGTCCTCTATTTCTGAAGTTAGTGACGTTTTTGATGTGACCATTGAGAATATGTTTCAGAGTTGACTGATTATATAAATAGTGTGGGGCAATACATATAATATTGACACTTGAAAGCATGTGAACTAAAAGAGTTATTATTACATGTCATCCATGATTTCACATCAGAAATGCACATCTCTACTAGTTGGATGGTAGCATCAACGTCATTTTGGTGGCTAGATTGTTATATATGGTGTGATCAGCGTACGAATGGTGAGACACTGGATGATAATCTATGACACTTGAGAGCGGCTAAGTGTATTGATTGAAGAAATGAAGTCCAGGAACAGATCCGTTAGAACACCACAACATGCATCAACTGGGATGCAGTTTATTACATTTGCAGGTACAATTTGTGTCTTGTTGACTCAGACGGACGTGAACCACAGTAAGTCTGTATTGTGAATACCAAATGCATTCTGGTGACGTAGAAATAATATATACGCAGTTTGTTGTGTCCAATGCTGCAGAAAAGTCAAGGAGGGTGAGGACTGTAATCTTTCCGCTGTCCAAAATAGAGAGAATTTCATTAAATGCTTTCAGAAGAGAAGAGACAGTACTGTGGTAAGGGCGATATGCAGGCTGTACATTGCTAAAACAACTGTTTGAATTCAAATAAGATACCAGTTAGGTTGCAACAACCTTTTCTAAGATGTTTGATATGAGAGGGAGATTGGAAACTGGCGGTAGTTCTTTAAATCATTATGGTCGTGTTGGTTTCATCAGCAGATACTGTTTCATCAGCAGATACTTTACAAGGGCGGTTTTTAAAAAATGATGTGAATTCTTCGTATGCGAGAGAATATTAATAACATTAGTTAGTGAAGGCAATATTGAATATAAGCACTCACATAGCAGTGATGTTGGAATTGGATCCAGTTAATATGACTGCGGTGAACACTTCATCACGATTATCAGTAACCAGTCCATAGAGACAGATGCACATACTTTTAACGATTGTCATTGAAACTTTGTATCGCAACTGTATTGTGACGACGAGTCAATTAAAATTGTATTGCCAAGCTTATCTCTAATGGTTTTCACCTTGCCACGAAAGAAATATGCAAACAGGTCCAGAAAATCTACTGGAAAAAATGTAGTTTGTGTACATTTTAGTTCAAGGTCACAAGCAGTACATTTGTTGGAGAGTTATGTGCAGCTGACAGTTTCCGTGATCTTAGTACTGTAGTGGGCTAGTAAAAAATATCTGATCAAAAATGCAAAATTCCGATAATGACATGAACATATGAACGATATACAATGTTGAGATGCTGCGGTTTGTTTACCTCTACCGATTTCATTTTGAATCTCCTAAACCAGAGATACATTGGCTGTGATATTTTCATTCATAAGTCAATATTTTGACAGAGTTATAAAACAGCTGACAAAACATTCAATATTTACAAGATTAGTTTCTTAGCTGCTCAGTATTAATGATAAAACCGGAGACAGAAAAAAATACAAATACATATTCCTGAACGAATGGTGTCTTTTACATGTTGTGTTGTTCATATTTGTGCGTCGTACTTCCAACCATATTTTAAGTGAATACGTAATATTACAATTGTTATTACAACGGCTTACCATATCTAACTGCATGTTGCAGAGGCAAACACTATCATATATAAATAATCCTATCCCCATTTAATCCATCCCGTTCCATCTATTTATTAAGTAACTGCTGTACTAACATATTGTCTTGATACTCTGATGTGTGAATTGCACCATCAATTATCTGTTAGATTTTACTAAGTTCTGTGTTGATTAAAATTGATTCACGAATTGGTGTCGCTGAGCTTATTGTTATTAATTTCATAAATGGACCCGGTGATGCTGAAATAAGTAGGAGCCGATGCTGAAATTAACGCTCGTATTTCCGCTAGAACCAGAAATATACCATCGATTGTAATTGTGTCGAGGAGCGAATGCCAGTTTTGATTCTCTGAGCGTTATTGCAGTTTTAGAGCTGACCTTCAGTCTGCGATAATTGATTAGGGCCCTGCCACACCGCTGATTTCAGAGTTATTTTACCCCATATTTATTCTTCGATGCGGTTTGCAGTTTTCTTATCTGACCATGCGTCAGAGTAATATTGACGTGATAACATAACATTCTAAATCATGAATGATATAATACCTGCCTCAGTATATCCTCTATAGTTTTATGTAATTGAGCTTGAACAGCCAGTTATATTATCTGCAGGTTTATCAGTTAATTTTGCTATATCGGGCTAATTTGGTGATTTGTTCCAATGATAGAAGAGGATCGTTTATGGCTTTTGTAACTGGTTTAAATAACTGTTCTGTTCTCTCCAAATTCCACATGACCAATCGGAAGTTGTTGCAGGTGTTGTTTTACATAATCACGAACATGCAAATGCTTCTTAATTTTCTATAGTCGCTGTCTAGCTAATTTAGTTTCATGAGTTTTAATTGCGGTACGTTGAGTGGATTATTTGATTTATCGTCAGTGGATATTTATATTTAGCTGTAGCAAATATCATTTCAAGCTGCGTGGTATAGTGGTATTGTATTTGGGGGTGGGTCTTCAAACATTGTCAAAAGTCAATGTATATTGACCGTATAACCATGGCTTGCTCGAAATGTAATGACAGCCATTTGAATTTCTAGTATATAGTTTGATAACAAGGAATCCACCCTGTAGTATGTACAGACATAATGGAAACAAAATTGCCCAAAAGTACATAGAAAATCAAAAGAAAAGATATACCTCATTGAAGGGTATCCCACGAAAAGACCCCATACAATCTTGCACCAAATATAATTGGCAATACATTGGCAATTAAACTGACACAGACAACACGAGCATCCCTTAAGTCTATGTTAGCTTTTACGAACGATATAATAATGATTAAAACAATATTTTTGACAACATTCGGTCAACCGTTGACGAAAAGCAGATTAAACGAAGACACGAACCTTCACAACAATACAATACATTTCTCCTACAACGACTAGTTACTATATTATATACGTCATATTCACTCAAGCTTGTGCCATTTTCTCTGTTGACCCTTTATATATTGAATTATTTTGCGTAATATTTTTTGTACAGTCCTCCCCTCCATAGTCTCGATAAACCCCTGTCATGTACTTATAATGATTTGTTGTCACTTTTGAATATGTAGAAATGTGAAAAAGTCTCTATATCTAACATTTAGGTATATAATACGGTTTAGACTCATATCGATCATTCAACCGAGTTTCATGAAACTGAAATCCGGATCTAACTATACATTTTGATACCCAATCCATACTACGACCGAAATAGATCAATACTGCGTCAAATGAGATATTAGTAAATATGTATTATATACTAAAATGTGATACTATCTGGAGAATCTCAGACATATAACCACTGTATCAAAACACATTTTTGAGAAGGAACTATTGTTAGTAAGAGGGTGGGGTTAGAGTATCGGATACCCTACAAAACCGTTAAGGTAATCGCTTATTAGTCCACATTATAATCAAAGCACAGTCGGTCAAACATGTCTGAATAGTATTGTTTCTACAAAAAATAGCCACTATGCAAGGGTATACATTTATTCAACTTAAGGACTAGATCTCAAAATATGTACATAGTATTATGCGATACTATATCATTAATTAATGCAGACGTCCCTATTCGTCAGCACAATAGTACGGCCCAAATATAAATCCATAGTTATGTGTACGTATGCATACAATTACGATGATGAATGATGAATGATAAACTGCTTCATTGTACTTTACTGTCTATTGCCTGAAGTCCTAAGCTTTAGTAAATATGCGCGTTTATTACAATATTCACATTTACAATTCACATTGTTCTTTAAGCCTGGTTCGTCATGACGTCCTTGCTTTAAGGCTGATGTAACACTTAGCGTATGCAAGACATGGAAAAAAATAACTTGTCACACTCATTGCATATACTGAATCTTGTATTTTGCTTGTGGGAATTCGGTGACCGTTTCCCCCACAATGTCTTACACGTGTAACTAAGTACTTTAAGGTTTAATCGTAACACTAACACATAATTGCTAGCCAATAATGAATGCAAAATGGTGTAGACTGGAGATAACGATTACATAAAGATAATAACAAAAATATAATAATTAACATAAAACAAAAATATAGTACCATGTGTGTAAACAATATACTAAATTGAATGATAGTCCATAGTATATAGTGAGTCAATTTAGCGTGGTAGTAATTGGTGTCAACTGGTCGTGGTAGTGTTAGTCTATTATCATGCAAATATTAACGACCGGGATTCAGTATGCCACGTGACACTAGCATAACCTCAACAAACGCGTTCCAGATGTTTTGCCAAAATCGAAGCAACAGTTCCGAACAAGTATTTGATTTGCATTGGTCCACCCTCAGAACTCTGCCTAGTAACAATTATCTAAATATTTTGAAATGAGTCTCCCCAGGAAACTTTGACTGCTGTTTCTTACGATTATATTTTTAAACCAAGAACAATAAAGAAGCAGCAAGTGTTGACATTTATCAATTAATTTATGTATGTAAGTTTTCAAAGGAACATTTAAACTGGACCTATAGATTTCTTTTTACAAAAATCCAAAATTAAAATAAAATATCGACAAACGTTTTAAAAAGCAAGTGTTCGAAATTAATTTTAAGTCCATGAATGTGCTGTTGTGCCAGCAGTCTTAAACGATCACAATGACGTGTCTGGAACGAATTCAAAATAATAACATAATTATATTTTAGTCCAGAATAAATGAGCTATACGTCTTTATTTCTAGAGCGCATAATCTTACAATATCGTTGCTTTTTTCATCGCACACAAAACAAGCTCACTGATATGATTTTAAATTCACAATGTTAAATTTCATACATGTATTAATGAAACTTACATACAGATATACGAATTTTAAGAAGACATTTCAACTGACTTAGTATTAGGTTTAATTGACCCGAATTTATTTACTATTTGTTGGGTGTTTTTGTTTGTATTTATGAGGTGCATTCACACGTTCTAATCAACGAAACATAATGTAAATGCTCAATCCTTAAAAGAATCTTAATGAACATAGCCCCGATTTATAAAAGACGACATCGGTATTTGACACTGGCTGTGTCGTGTGTGTCTATGTGTGTGTGTGTGTGTGTGTGTGTGTGTGTGTATGTGTGTGATTCTATATTATCATGTACTGTATATATGCTTGTTTTCCCTTGGTATAATAAACAATAGTATCAGTCTTTCGCTTTAAAGTGGAAGCTAAGGTAAGTTTAAACAAACAATATTTGCACATAAAGAACGCAATATTTGCTACATTTACCATTTTAGTCTTAATGGAGATACTACTTAAATAAATATATAATTTTAATTAGTTTGCTGTTAAATCTAAACTTGTTTCAAATCAGTAAATTAATAAATTAATACATCACTTATTCATAAAAAGAAGGAATGCAGTACATATACAGTGGGATACTACGTATATTGGAATGTTAAATTCTCTGCGCCGAGATATAGAGAGATGGAGAGTTAACAATGAGAGTGTCGAAAACATTAGTAGGGGTTAATAAATAAGAAGTGACTTGTTTGAATCTGGCAAAAAGGGACTAATATAGTTCATCATGATCATCAGTCTCTTGACCTAATGTGGTGGTCTCGGCACGATGCTACTGAACATCTGACCAGTTCTCTCAAATTAATCTAATCATGTGTCAATGCATATCGGCCACTGTCTACCTCTCCTTCTGCCACTCCGGAAAATGACATGCATGACTGCAGTAGATATACGGTTGGCTCTAGTGACAAGGCCATACCAATTCAGCTTTCTCTTTTTGATGGTGGTGAGGAGGTCATCGTATAAACATGCTTTACGCATGATGGGGTTACGCACGTTTTCATTTGTGATGTGGTTTTTGTAAGAAACGACAATGATGGTGCTGGAGCATCTCATTTCAAGTCCTTGCATTCTTCGTTGTAATTATCCTGCCAGGGTCAAGTCCTCAAATGAATATAAACAGAAAGAGATGACTAGTGCTCTCAATAGTCTGATTTTAGTTTTCAGACATATATTCCTGATTCCCCAAATGGATCTTAACTTTGGCATAGCTGCAGTTTGTCGTGCTGCTCGTGACAACAATACTGATCTCGAATCCTCGTCGGTGATTATGGTACCAACATATTTGAACTGACTCACTGTTTCCAGTTCACGTCCTCTTACTTTAATCTTGGCTGAGATTTGTTTGCCACTGTATTTCGCCAGCTTTGTCTTCTCAGCGCTTAATTTCATGTCAAATCTAGAAGCTCATCTTCACTGCCTGCCAGCCCATCAATGTCGTCTGCAAAGTGGAGGTCAGTGATATTACGCCCTCTAATTCCGACTGTCCTACATTGGTTTTCCAGGGCGTCGCTCTTGATGCTGTCTAAGTAGATGTTGAAAGGCGTGGGTGACAAGAGAAAGCCTTGACGTACACCTACTGTTCTCTGGATCCAGTCTCCGGCATGTTCTTGGACAATTAATGGACAGGTAGCCTTGGAGTATGACTGTTTGAAAGGTATTTGTCAATTTTTGACTCATAATGGACTTCTTCGTTGTGGCTCACAATGCCTCGAACAATGGTCTATCAATTTGTTTTTGAAATACATTAACATATGCTTGATGTCATCTTGATGTTGGGAGTAATTTTCATACAGAAACAGTGGATTGAACATGTATTCAGTTGTGCTCCTTTCACTCCGGAAACATGTTCGTTAGTCAATGATTATTTAATCTGCTTGTGGTTTCAGTTTGTTCAAGATGAACTTCAGCATCACCTTACTAGCATGGTTGTTCAAACTGATAGTTATGTAATTTCGGCACAGCTAGGCATTACCTTTTGGGGGGAGTGTTATAGTCTGTGACTTGGTTCACTGTGATGGACATTCACCTATCTGCCGGATCTTGTTGCAGATGTGTATTAGTAACTCTATCACTGATCCACATGTACTTGATAAGTTCAGCTGCAATGTTGTCTTCTCCAACTGCCTTCCCATTCTTCCGTGCTCTTATTGATGACTCCACCTTGTCGTTGAGAAGAGGCAAATCGTCATCATTTGTGGAATGTGGAGCTGCATGGCACCTCTGGGTCTTCTGTGGACTGATGATTGTATCATCATCATCAGTCTCTTGACCTAGTGTGGTCGTTGAGGCACTGTGTTGCTGAAATCTGACCAGTTCCTTCCACTTGACTCGATCATTTGCCAATGCTTGTGTCTCTGCAAAACTTTTATTGGTCCATTCTGTGATGTTGTCACTCCACTGTTGTCTCTGTCTACCTACCTCTCCTTTTACCACCTTGGACACTACCCTTACAGTACTGTTGTGGATAGACTGTTGGTTCTAGTGACACGGACATACCATTTCAGCTTTCTCATTTTGACAATGGTGAGGAGATCTTCATATTTTCCTACTTTGTGCCTGTAGGTGTTGCGCACTTCTTCATTTCTGATGTGGTCCATGTAAGAGTTGCCAACGATGGTTCTGTAGCATCTCATTTCACGTGCCTGAATTCTTCGCTGTAATTATGCTGTCAGGGTCCCGGCCTCACATGAATACAGAAAGATTGAGATGACTAGTGCTCTCAATAGCCTGCTTTTAGTTTTCAGACAGATGTTCTTGTCTCTCCAGATGGGTCTTAGCTTTAACATAGCTGCCGTTGTTTGTGCTGCTCGTGTCAAAATTTCTGCTTTTGATCCCTCTTCCGTGATTATGGAACCAATATATTTGAATTGGCCCACTGTTTCCAGTTCCTGTCCTCTGACTTTAATCTTGGTTGAGATTTGTTTGCCACTGTTTGTCATCAGCTTTGTATTCTCGGCACTTATCTCCATGTCAAATCTGGAAGATGATTTATCCAGGTTCTTCACTAAGGTGGCAAGCTCATCTTCACTGCCTGCCAGCCCATCATTGTCGTCCTCCAGTGCTGACTGTCCCACAGTGGTTTTCCAGGCCTTCGCTCATGATGCGCTTTAAATAGATGTTGAAAAGCGTGGGTGACAGGAGACAGACTTGCCGTACTACAACTGTAGTCTTGAACCAGTCCCCCACAGAGCCGTGAGCAATTGGTAGCCTTGGCGTACAGCTGCTTGATGGTGTTGGTCAACTTTTGACCCATGTTGTACTTCTTCATTTTGACCCACAATGCCTGATTCCACACTCTATCAAAAGCCTTTTTGAAATCTATGAACACATGATAGATGTCTTGTTGATGTTGTGAGTACTTTTCACACAGAACCCTAATATTGGAAATTTGTTCTATTGTGCTTCTTCCACTACGGAACCCTGCCTGTTCTTCAGCGATTATTTCTTCTGCTTGTGGGTTCAGTCTGTTCAAGATGATCTACAGCATCACCTTACTATAGCATGGCTGATCAAACTGATAGTTCTGTAATTATGGCACAGCTGGAGATTGCCTTTTTTGGGGAGTGTTATAAGTAGTGACTGGGTCCAATGTGTTGGCCGTTCGCCTGTCTGCCAGATCTTGTTGGAGAGTTTTGTTAGTAGTTCTATCATTGATTCCCTACCATTCTTGATAAGTTCAGCTGTGATGTTGTCTACTCCAGCTGCCTTTCCATTCTTCATTGCTCTTAATGATTACTCCACCTCTTCTTTGAGAATGTGGAAATCATCATTATTTGTGGATTTTGGAACTTCAAGCACCTCTGGTTCTCCTGAGGACGGATGGTTTTAGAGTTCTTTACATTACTCAGTCCATCTTTCTGCAAAGTCACTTGCTTCTGTGGGGCATTTTCCATTTGCATCTTGAATGGTACTGACTCTTGGTTGCTTCTTTCTGGTGAGGTCTTTCGCAATTTGGAATGCTTTTTTGCTGTTATTCTTTCTCAGACTGCTGTATGTTTCTGTTCACTGCTGTCCAATCCACTCTTCTTTTGCTTTCTTCAATTATTTTCTGCTATTCTTCTTTATTTCTCAATATTCCACTGCCCCTGTTGTGTTTCTGGTGTTTTTTATGTCTCTTCGGGCATCACACATATTCAGAATCTCTTCTGTAACCCCGGGGTTTTTCTTTGGGCGATGGTGGCCAATATTGTCCTTGGCAACTGTTGTCATGACTGTGTTGAAAGTGTCTGTCATCTCTTTAACATCAACATCCATCACATGGAGTGGAGCAAATTTTCCTCCACGTGTGGCTTGGAATGACATGCAGATGTTAGGGTCCTTCAGTTGTTCAAGGTTGAATTTGAGCCTGAATTTCTTTGGCTTGTTAATTTTCTTCAACCACACTCGGAATTTCATAATGACGAAGTCGTGATCACGCCCAACATCAGCACCTGGAAACGTTCTTGTTTTTTCTCTATTAATGCTTGATCGGTACCGGTTTTAAACTAGTATGTAGTTGATCTGGTTATGATGGGTTCTATTAGGTGCATGCCATGTTCAGCATCAGGAAGCTTATGTTGATCCAGGGTGTTGGCTAGTACCAAGTTGTTGTGGCTTGCGAACTCGAGGAGCCGTCTCCCTTTTTCATAGGTAAGCTCATTGCAAGAAGGTCCTCAATGATCATTCCAGTCTTTTAGAGCATCTTTGCCAACTTTGGCATTCCAGTCTCCTTGGATAATAACGATGTCTTTTTTACTTACCATGTTTATAATACCTTGAAGTTTGTTGTAGAACTCCTCTATTTCTTCATCATCATAATCAGTAGCTGGAGTATAGACTTTGATAATTGTGATGTTAAAGGGGGATGCTTTCAGACTAATGGAGATGATTCTGCTAGATATGGGACGACATTCAAGAACAGATCCTTTGATGACTTTGTTTACAATGAAGCTTACTCCATTTATGGACTTGTCCAACTCTTCACTATATTATAATATATGCCCATCTTCAGTTTAGTGTTCTCCTAGGGCTTTCCATCATACTTCACAGAGTCCCAGTATGTGCCATGTGTAGTGTTCCATCTCATGTGCCAACTCTTTTAGTCTTCTAGTTTGCGCCAGAGTTCTAATGTTCCAGGTGGTGATGGCAACGTTGTCTTTCACTCTGATTTCATGCAAAATACCAGTATGACACTTGTCACCTCCGCCCTAGTGGAAAACGGCAGACGCGGTCCTTGTTGACCCGGGTGATGCCGATCCGGTATGATAACTTCAAATTTGTCTAGCATTATCAGTGTGTCTTGGGCAAAAGTCGTCTGGCGGAGTCCATCCCTCTCCAGACCAATGAGTTGCCAAAAGGGGATGTAGTACATCGTCCAATTGCCTTAGGGACTCCACTACTTATTTTCATTTAGGGTTTACTCCCTTAGCATTTGGCTAACCAAAGCCAAGGCAAGGCATCAGGAAACTCGTGTATGGGCGGGTTCGTCCATTTCCCGAACAGATAGAGCATCTGCCACTGATGATTGTATAGTTCTTTACAATACTCGGTCCATCCGTATGCAGTATTACTCGCGTCTGTCAGTTATTTTCCATTTTCGTCTTGATTGGTACTGACTCTTGGCTGCTTCTGTGTGATGAGGACTTTCACAATTTGTAATGCCTTTTTTCTGTTAATCTTTATCAGGCTGCTCTATGTATGTGCTTGTTTGTTCAATCCAATCTTCTTGTGTCTGATATTCCTTTTTAGCTCCATTGGCCCTGTTGTGTGTCTGAAGTTCTTTAGGATTTTCGAGCATCACACAACTTCAAAACCTATTCTGTAAACCAGGTTTAATTCTTTGAGTGATGTATGACAATGATGTCCTTGTCAGCTAATGTCATATCTGTATTGAAAGTGTCTGTCATCACATTAACATCAATATCCATCACATGGAGTGGAACCATTTTTCCTCTACTTGTGGCTTATAATGACGTGCAGATGTCAGGGTCCTTCAGTTATTCAAGGTTGAATGTGAGCCTGATGTGAGCCTGATGTTCTTTGGCTTGTTAATGTTATTCACCCTCACCCGTAAGTTCATAATCACGAGTTTGTGATCAATCTCACCATCAGCACCTGGGAACGTCATTGATTTTGATTTATTGAAGACAGGTCGGTAACAGTTTTTAACCAGCATGTCCAGCATTATCAGTGTGTTGTGGGCAAATGTCTGATGGAGCCCATCACTCTCCAGACCATGTAGTTGCCAGTAGGTGAAATAGTACATCGTTTAGCTGCCTTAGAGCCTTAGGATCTCCACTCTGGATTATTGTGTACTATGGGGTTTACTACCTTAAAATGTTGGCTAATCAAAGCCGACCTGAGAGGCAGCATTATAGCTGTAACACACTAAATAAGTATTTGTTTGTGAACTATAAACGCAGACAAGATGATAAATTGATTTGTTGAATAAAAAAATTGTTGGTAACTTCATTTATTATTTTTGTTCTTGTATTGTTTTGTTTTGTGTGCAAAATATTTAACCGAATATATAATCTTGATAGAGGTAAATGCATTTAATATATGCATAAATGTAATTATTAGGATTATGTTAGTATTAGGAATATGAATCATGTGGGACTTCTATAGATTGACTATGATTAATTCCTTCTATATTGATCTTTTTTTTGTTTAACAAATACGCTTTAGGACCAATGTTCCTCAGATCTTAGATAAAATTGTGAACGATTAGATACAGTTTGAAGAATGTCCGAACTATGTGGGAGATATAACAGTTTATTAGTAATAGTAATTCATTATACATATAACAAGGACAGTGCTTTTCGTGTCATAGATCAAGATAAGAACTATACAATTTCCAACGTAAGTTTGCTCAAAATATAAAATTCATCAGCTATACTCACGAGAAATTGAAATATAAGAACGCATGAAAGTAAAATCGATTACGCCATTCTCTATCCTTAAGACACCGCCAAACACTATATATAGTGACGCACAAGGTGTACCGATATTGAATACAAGATTGTATAAAGTAAACATATCGAATTTATTAAACAGTACCATCTGGTGCAGACTATACTTCTGATATCGCCAAATATTTTCATATAATTTTAAAGACCACATGACCACGGCTGATAACAAACAAGGAAGTATACGCAACGGATGTACGTAATGACACCATTACTTTGTCTACTCCATGGACTTAGGGTTAGCCTGTATGCATGTTCAAAAGTAAACGACCCACATCTAGAAAGAGCAAGGTAAGTTAAAATTCAGTAATATATTTTCCCTTGGAAAATTAAATAATGTACAAACATTTGCATGAAGTATATGGGTTATGATGTATATCAATTAACGTTGTTGCATGCTCTCTTAAACGGTGTGTTGATGAAATGATAATTGATGAGTTAGTATGTATAACATTTTGCATTATCTTGCTTTTCACGTCTGAGTATGTATGTATGTATGTATGTATGTATGTATGTATGTATGTATGTATGTATGTATGTATGTATGTATGTATGTATGTATGTATGTATGTATGTATTTATGTATGTATGTATGTATGTATGTATGTATGTATGTATGTATGTATGTATGTATGTATGTATGTATGTATGTATGTATGTATGTATGTAGGTAGGTAGGTATGTATGTATGTTTGTATGTATGTATGTATGTATGTATGTATGTATGTATGTATGTATGTATGTATGTATGTATGTATGTATGTATGTATGTATGTATGCATGCATGCATGGATGTATGGATGTATGGATGTATACATGCTTATGTTTGCATGCATGCGTAAATATACGCCCGCATGTATCGAGCTATCACATTAATGTACGATTTGTTTTCACACCTCACAGGAACTTAAATTCAGATATTGATCACGGAGATTGGCTAGTCTTTTAGTAGACTAATTCAAGAAAGCAACATATTTTTTATAATTCCGGTCCAAACACTTATTCCTGGATAGCGTAAATTTAGCATTTAACCTCCTACAATTTAAATACATGTATCCACTTGAAGTAAACAGCCTTGATACTGGAATCTTTTGTTTGTACAATCGGGTAGTTAGAACACCTGTGGGAGTTATCGAAATCCGCAGATATCTATTCGTCTTCTTAGATATGCCAACTGAAGTATGCGAGGCGACGTACGGGCAAAATTAAGTTCAGCATTTTACTGACGATATAACTTATTATGTTGTCGGTCTCTCAGTGTGAGTAAAAACACTGAAAAAAATCATGAACGTGCAGACGCGATCTCAGCATATGTGAAGTCTCAAAATACACATAACATTATTATTTCATCTTTATCCATTTAGAAACCCATTCGTTACCGAATACAAAAAGTTTTAAAGTAACTCAGGACAAAACAGTCTGTGTGAAGTGGTTTTTATTGATTGTAACGGGATCAAAGCTATATTAAATCATACCACTTTGATTCAGTTATGAGGACGGCTAAACAGATATAGCAAAAGTGAGCTAAGTCTAAGATATCGACTGCATAATATTTTGCATTTTAAGATTAGAGTGTTGTCATTACAACGACCTTACTGTCTAAAATCATATAAACCTAGCTAAATATCATATATATTGTCAGAAGTATATCAAAATACGCTGGTTAAAAAAGTAATATTATATTTAATTTCATTTATGATAATATATATAGTAATATATTATTGTCATAAATACAGTTTCCGAATTTGCTGACATTATTCTAGGAAATGATTAAATGCTTGTATCTTGATTACATCTATATGATCCTTGAATGTACATTTAGAGTTCTCGAGGACCTATGGATAAGGGAACGGGGTGATCATTGTGTTGTATCTCAATTTATACATGTTTATGTTAGATAATTTCAAAGGATAGGCTTGTAATCTGTATCGTGTTTCACCAATCAGAGCTCGCAATATTGACAAAAGATAGTGTTATACAGCACGATCTCCAAAAGCCTCTCCACCAAGGCATTCAGGCTGTTCCTATGATCTAGTTGGGAGGTAGTAAATGTGTTCATGGGAATGATTATATATATATATATATCTGCATGTGTTTGTCAGTGTTTCTCTGTGTATTGTACATAATTTAAAAATGTTGCATTGTATTTTACATGTTGCATATTAGTTCTCATTGATAAATAGGTATATTTTAATGAAATGACCGAATTAAATACTTAACGCCGTTGTCTGATTAGAGTTGTCAAACAGATTGCGTAAGCAGGTATTGGAATAGAACAGAGATTTTTACATAGAAAGTATACAATTGTTCATGCAACAGTTGACACAATGCGGTGTTGCTCTACAATCAGATTTCCGATGTGAGTGGTCTCCGCATCGGCCACATACTTTGGCTTTGGAACATCGGTCCTCGTGATGGCCGTATGTTTGACACTTAGAACAGCTATGGGGATTTGGAATTTATATCTTGACCTTTACTTGCAAAAACCCAACTTTCACCACTTTGGGTACTGTTGGTTTGTTGAAGATGAGTATAAATGTGTTGGTGTCGAGCAGATTATTTTAACGTTTAATACGTATTCTACGCACTGCAGTGGCACCTTTATTTTTCGTTCTCTCGATGATATCCGCATCGTTGTCTCAAGCCAAGTCACGATATTGCATTGCGCCGTTCGACGTATTGAGATAAGTGTGTGCAAAAAAGATCACTGGAATATCGAATACTGTTTTTTTTCTTGTTTTCTGTTTGAATTTTTCTCTCACAATCAACAAGACGCCAACCCGTATTCACAATTTTGACACTCTCTGGTGTGCTGATCGACCCCTTTAAAAATTTCCCAATTGCAAAAGGTGATAGTGATGTAATTGCTTTTGCAGCATCTGTTAACTGGATTACCATGGATCGTGGGAAGGACTCCACACTACAGGATTCTTCATCAGAGTCAGATTGTGGTTTTGTTTCTTTATTTTGGTTGTCTTGTTAAATTTTCCATGATTTTGTATTAACATTTCAGCACCCAAGCTCTCCTCCCGCCATGGAGCCCAACGAGGGGACACTTATATTGTACCAGGGATACACAGATGCTATACTCAGTAGATATAATTACCTAGATTTACCCTTGAAGTGTCCTCCTAGGGTCGGTAAAATTCATTTCCAATAATTGACCCATTAAGCCACCACCTTCTAGGAAGACCTGTCAAACTAGGGAAAGTGAAAGTTAAGTTGATATAATGTAGGGGCAATGCTGGTATCAAGAGAAATACCAGAAAGATAGAGAAGGTGAGCAAGTAAATAAAGATTTCCTAGGGCTCGGCGTGACCAGCCGATATGTCGAGATAGGACCCATCCCGACCACACGTCTCGGAGAAGTAGAGGTTAAAGCAGCGTATTGCATCAGAAAAGCCTCCGCTCAACTACCAGGATCCTTTCCACTCCCGACACGTTTCGCAACCCACGGCGAACATGTTGTCTATACTTGGTCGCCTCTTGGGACACGTAGTGAGGCACGTCGGGTAAAATTCTACAACCCCAAACCCGCAGGGGGAAACGTACTGGGAATACTTGATCGAAATCATTATTCATGGATGTGACTTCAGTTATAGCAGCAGTTATTCGTAAGTTGTAAGTATGGGCTGAATTATTATTATATTTCGCGAACATCATTTATGAACCATCGGAAGCTTTATTTTTCAGAATATCTTCCCAGACACATTACTGTCGAGGCAATGCTAGACGTTTACAGATACTGTATGATCCAATGTTCCTTTCCATCGGTCATATATGTGGCACGTACAAACAACGCCATAACACCATTTGGAACAAGCCCAATGTGATCTGTTATCCCATATAGTGTTTTCTTGTTTTCAGAAGTTAACCACCGATCTCAATGAATGACTTACTGTCCGAACCATACATGTTTGTATCTAGGACATCGTGTTCGATTTGTTCCTTTGTTTAGCTCACGCGTGTATCGTAACAATACTACTGATAATCACAAACATTCTCATCTTTAAGGATGGGCGTGTTCATGTCAAATGCAGGTTTAAACATTATTATATATGGACTGCTATCTAAAACGAACGTCGAGTCAGACCATTTCCGACAATGAGACTTGCGGTTATATATCGTTTCAAGCGGCGGTGTGCTGGTTTTGTAAGTGGCAAGTAAGTTAAGTATTTATTTTTCATTAATTTGCGGCTTGATTTATTACTTTACTCTCAGTTTAAGGAAGAAGATCGTGATCGATAGTTTTATTGGCTGCACGTTTCGTCATATAAATAGTGCCAGTCCGTCTCGGATCGCTGATAATGCTTTACCAACAATATCACCAAGGGTGACAATGGCTTTGTCGCGAACAATTTCGATGCCTTTCATTCCCTGTTGTGTTGTACTCTGTATAACTTTCGGGACTAACATCCGAATAGATCTTGAAAACATCACCATATCAGTCTCCGTATATAAATGTATGTGTTGCCAATCATGAACATTTCAACCTAACCAATGCAGGCTTGTTGTGAACATTGTGTATAATCATGTTAATATGTTATGACTTACCAATCTTTGCTGTTAAAACAAACTCTGAATTCATTTATAGTGGTGTGGATACGTTCTCGATAGACGTGTCTGTCCATTGCACTACCCATATAGAAACGTTGATGCATCGTAACTGCTTCACTGATACTTTCGTCTTCCACCAATCAGACTTTCTAAACGAGAATTAGCTGTGAGGACGTTATTATGGAATATTTTATCGGAAGTCACTTGCAATTCATATATTACATTATGTTTACCTTTTAACAACTACTTGAAAGCCCGTGACCAGCAAGGCAGCTTCCAGCATTTTTGCTTCTGCTTGTACTATTTCTTCAACGAGAGATAGTTTAATGGTGATGTTTTGGGCAGAGCAGCAGAGAGGGTGAACAGACCACGATTTCAAGCAAAAATAATGCTTCCTACGAAACCTATTTTAACCAAAAAAAATAAGTCTCCATTTAGCAAACGGAGACTTTACGATTTTTTAATCAATTTTGGTCGCAACGATGTGGTCATTCACCCTCTCTGCTGCTTAGTGATTTCAGTTCTGGGTTAACAAAAATCATTTATGATTTTACAAACAAACTAATCGCTAACACCTCACCGCGTAGATCAATTAAATTATTTGACTGGTCGGTGAGTTTGAAATTAATTCTCGTTAACGAATTATTATGGCATCGCATGTAGACAGGATTAATTGGGTTTTCAATAATTAGGAATCCTGGAGGAGCTGTTGGTGCAAATGAATAAAGAATATATCCCTGCTGAGCTTGATTTGATTGCTCTAGATTAATTTGATAGCTTCCTTCAATTGCATCACATACTAAATTGAGCGCAATCACCGTTGAAATATTCACGTTGAACGGAGCGATATGCCTACCACCACCATCTGGATCATTATTATACCTGAAGAGGACAGTTGAATCTGATTTTTGTAGCGCCTTGATATCGGTTTTAACAATTCTTGCTAGTTCATCAGCGTTGTATTTGGGAAACTTGAAATTACGCAGATTGTCCTCTGTGATATTGTAATCGGTTAGGAATCGTTGTTTATTGTCGCTGTTGTCATTAATTATTGTTTGAATAATTAGTTCATAGATATATTTCATGTCCGATATAAACTGATTTATTATTTCAACGTGTTTTTGCGATTTTGTTTTCCGTAGTTGTTCTAGTTGTGTGTCATATAATTGTTTAATCTCATTAAAATAACCACGGACGTCAGTTAGCGTAAATGAAATAGTAACAGATGAGTCGGTTGTTCTTTTAATGATAAAATCCCATTGCAATGTTTCTTTGTTGGTAAATATAAATCTATCGGCGATTCTTCCTTTTCTTATATCAGATAAATTATCTCGATAACTGGGATTGATTTTATGATATGATTGTATGTCCGTGGTTAAGTCGGTGGCGGATTTTTCCGATGGTTTTTCAGGCCATCCTAACACTGTTCTTAACGAGCTGTTATATATATCTACAATGTATCCCTCTGTGCTTATTTCGATCAACGACGAGAGCGTCGGTTGATGAAGATTAATAGCTATTTTTGATTCTTTTCCAGTGATTGATTTTATTCTACGCTGAATTTCAGCATTGATTTGCTTAATTTGGTACGACCCAGTTGGTAACGAAACAGTTTCCCACTCTGGAGTACCATCGGGTTTATTCTTATACGAGAACACCAGTGTGTTATTGGGTTGCTGACCACTAAATGCAACTGATCTGATATTAGGCCAACTGTGATACACTCGTAGTTTTGCTAGCGCTATCTCCTTCACTGGGACCGGAGAGGGGAAATTCAGACTGAATTCTGGATTCGTTGATGTTATTGATATCATGCTTGTTTGTACTGGGTTCGTGTTCTCCACTATTCGTTGAAGTAATTCCATCGGTGTCGTCATCGTTGCTATACTCATGATTTATTTCTAATTTTGGTATCGAGGAATCATAAATACTGACCATCACTGAGAACTCACAATCTGGTAATGTTGATATTATTGAGATCATTTTGTTTTTTGGGTTCGTGTTTTCTGATTCCATCGGTGTTGTCATTGTTATTATATTCATGTTGTCGCTCTAATTTCGATATCGCGGAATCAAAAATACTGACCATCGCTGAGAACTCACTATCTGATATAATTGTATCATCGAGTGACGACGATATCATCGAGGATAACTGCGAATATGCGGTTGATGCAATATGAAATTGAATTAAGTAATTCTGCAGTTTACTCTGGCTGCATGATGATATCTTTTTTGCTATCCCGGTTGATATACCCCCGATTGTAGCCACCGCAGAAATGCAAATTGGAACTACGACCGGGGCAATCATTGTAACCTATGCAAGTATTATTCCGGCGCCAGCGAGAACGCTTGACACCGAGTACATAGTAACATCAATTGCGGTGATTCTTCGTCGGTATTTTTTCATTTTTATTTGATACTCCTCAGTGAGGGTTTTGAGTCTATTTTGAAATTCTCTGACCTGATCATAGCGACATTGCGTTGATGAAATCATTTTATTTTAAAAACGCTAGCGTTTTCAATTGTGAATCTAAAGGATTTCCTTTCAATTGAAACCACTAGTAAAAATCCATAGGATTTTCAGTTTTATTATTTACTTAAATCCGCTACGAATTCTAAGCACCAGGATATTTCTTTTCTAATGGTGTTATCAACTGCGACAATCTCAAATTCTTCTTCTCCCCCCGCGATAATTACTGTCGCGGTGCCACCAAAGTAGGTTTTACCTTTCACGATGATATCAAATTGCTTGTCAGAGATTAACGTCATCCTGTAGATACCATGGGGCCACTTCTCGATATTGACTTTCAATTTAGCATTAGATTCTTTTACCCAATCAAAGGTCCCATGCTTTACCCTTTCAGATTTTTCTTTTAGTTTAAGAATATCGTCGTAAACGTCGAGATAGGTTTTTTTGATATCGGTATATTTTATCATCGTTTTATCGCGGCGACTAAAAAATGAAATCAAAAGGTGGTTAAATTGCAAACCTTTTTGCATGAGATAATGCCCGTTGAGTTGAGAATATGTCGTCGTGATATTATAACTTTCAGAGCCCTCAAAGAAATTTTTAGCCATTTCTCTGATGCGTTTTTGTTCGTCAAACGCGCTTTTAATTTCCGCGAGAGTCATGCCTGTCAACGATGTGGTTTCAGATGTAGGTGTTCTCCCTAAAAATTTATCCACGATGGTATTAAGTGTTGTTTGTCTCACCATAAACATATTAATATCTTTGAGAGTCATTGTAGATGTAACCGGGACACCAAAGAAATTATTAGCGACGTAGGCATTATGAGTATGCCTGATAATAAACTCACTGATTTCAGCGAGAGTCGAGTCTGCCACAGGTGGGGATCCAAAAAATCTAACAATGACGTCGTTAGTGGGTTTTTGATCTTCTATCAGTTTAGAAATCTCGAGATAATTTGCCTTGATTTCATTTTCATTCATCATCCTTCCCGCGTCCTTGTTAGCGAAGAATAGCGATAGATAGTTTTTAATTTCAGCGAGAGTCATGCCAACCACAAGCGGGGTTCCAAAGAATTTATGTACGACATTTTTGCGAAAACTATTATAACCTCGTATAAAATCATTCAGCTCACGTTCGTTGGTAGCAATCGCGTCGGTGATCGTAGACACAAGTGAGCCTGGTTTAAGTTGTCCATCGTTGGAATACAGTGCAATAGAGTTTTCAGCGGCAGCGCGATGCCGTATCAAAATGTCATTCACGGATATATTACTGCTTTTCAATTTACCCTGGCGATCTTGAAATACAACTATTTCGTTCGGGTCAACACTTGTTAAATTTAACGTCTCAGCGATTTCATCTTCTATTATTTTTTTTACATCCTCGATAGAACCCGCAGATGTTTCCTCGGTGGGTTCCAACATTGACAGAGATTGTCCCCAAATATCGATCATTATTGTTAGCGTAACTTGTGTTTTCAATTTATTGATCCTTGTAATTTCCCACTCGTGTATTCGTTTACAATAATATGAGGTGGTTTCCACGGAGATCCAAAGGATTTTAATGAAATCTCCGCGAGGACATTTAATACTTCACGGCCGCATATCGGTGGATCATTTAATTGTTGTGTTGGCAGCGTGGAATAAAAAATCGGAAACCCTTTGAGTTTCATCGAGGAATTTATATACCGCATAAACTCGCTTGGCGGAGCTAACCCATATGAATCGAATTAGACAATCCCACGTGGATCAATCGCGTATGCAACCCAGTGAGTTCCCAATCCGCTGCTGTTATCAAGATTGATGATACCGGTTTCAACGTTATTTGGTTTTCTCGGTAATTGATCTCTCATAAAAACCCCTCTGAAGTTTTTTATCGCTAGTTTTTTAGCAGCATCAATTAAATCAAAATTGGACATAGGAACTATAGGTTCCTCAACCATAGGTTCGGAAATCGAAGATTTTTCAACTAATAAACCGTTCCTGGTATTTTTCTTAGACCCGATCCGTTCACGGATTTGCCGCTGTACCATAAATACGGGGTTCCTGGTAGGTACAACCCCTTTCCCTTTTTTTATACCCAGATCCGCGAGCGGATCCACCAGTTGCCTTTTTCAACGCCATCCCTGCTGCGGTCCCAACGGCTCCCAACGCTGCCGCCTTCGCCACCGCTGGGGCAGCCGCTGCAATAAATGCTGGTATTGCGGCTAACAATGGAAATATACCACCTGATTTTATCATGTTCGCGACTGCAGCTTTCGAAAATTCTATTTGAACTCCTCGCTTATTTTTCATTGCATCATTGAAATGTTTTATTTGACGATCCGTTAATGATATTTTATGTGTACCTCCGGACATCTGCGCTGGTTTTAACGTTATTGTTGTTCCACATTCCTTAGCGGATTTTGATTTTAATTTCTTGACCTGACCATCAGTCAGCTTGACACTAACAACACTATATGGCATTTTATTGTAAAACACATTTATGCTTTCAATTGATCTAATTGGGGAAATCCTATGGAAACTTTTCAAGTTTCATTTACATTTACAGATTTTCCACTGGTGCATCAACGAGTCTCATTCGTCCGCCAGCCCCTTCTAACAACATTGATTTGTCGCTGAGAATAACAGCAACCGCTCTATAATCAACACCACCATGATCTATACGAGCCCTAAAATGTATATCAACAACGGATTGCCTTGTTAAATCAAGATGTTCCAGTGAAAAGTAATAAATTGGATAGAAGTTCTTAAAATCGAGCTGAGACATTTGCAAACCAGTATCAACATTTTGATCACGACCCATATATGACAGCATCCGATGATACACACGTGCTATTTGGTTGTTTCCGTAATTAAGCTGTATATCCTCAGATGGTTCTTGTTGTCCGTTTATTCTCAGTGAAACCTCACTTACCCCTAACCGATCAAATATCATATGACTGCGTTCTTGGGAACCTAATCGATTCCGATTCTGCAGCGCTATAAATATATGACGTGGAGCTGAAACGCCTTGTTTTGATGCCAGGTGCCATGTAAATGTACCATTAACATTATCCTCTTTAGCATCAGTCGTTGTTGTAAGCCAACTTAGCAATGATTTACCACCGGTTTCCATAAATGAAAGTAGCCGCTCTTCCGTGGTAATTGATGGAGTCATTACTGGCATCCATAATACTATTTTACTCAAAACAACTTTACCTTCATCGGCACCAGTACGCCAAATTGCATCATTGTCATTGCCTTTTCGCACTAATGCGATTGTGTGTTTGGCTCCATAGATGACTTTTCTGACATTTCTGCAGAATCCAAATATGTGATGGAGTGGAATCGCACATGAAAACTTTTTCTCTTGTCCTTCCAATGCTAATTTTCGTGTTGCAAATCCTAAATTGAAATTACCATTAACACCTCCGAGAATATCAAACGCAGCTCCGGGTCTAGCTCGACGTTCTGGATTAGTTGCTTCTCGTTGATTATCAACTGAAGTGTCTTGCGGTGTTAACACTTTAATGTATTGAAGGTGGTCAGCGTTATCAGAGGTATCCTTTGCAAACATCATAGATGGACCAGCCGATCTTGTATAATCATCGGAGTATCTTGCTAGTCCGATTATTGTTGTTGCAACATCAACCTCGCGGTCTATTGATTCAATTTCTTTTCCATCAATGAGATATCTTGCACTTTCAAATAACGCCATTATACCGTTGTTGACGAAACCAACTCGGATATTTGAATCATTTGCATATGGGGTATCAGCTGCAACATTTGTTACAAGTTTTCCTTCTACTTCAATAAATGCTTCACATGGTAAAAAGTATTTACTGGTATCTTGAACTTGAAGTTCAATTCGCGATCGTAGGTCGGGTTGTAGTGCATGATAGGAATAGTATTGATAATCGCGGACGGAATCATCTTTGCGCATCTTTGCTTCCATATCTAACGCGGGATCAGCTGTTCGTTTAAACATTTATAACATTACTAGCGTTTTAAATTGTGAAACTCGAAGAGTTTAACGCTAGCGTTTTAATTCTTTATAATCATCGTCGTTGAAAATTCTTCGAATTTCTTTTTTGTTTCAAACCACTTCCTGCTATCGCGTTCATGATAGCGCTATCTGTTACCGGTGAAGCTGTCAATTGTGACGAAGTCAATTGCGCTAGTTTTTCTTCCACTGCGTTATTTATTACTTTGCTGATTTTTGCAGGCATCACTGTAGTTGATGGCAGCACTAATGACGAAGTCATCGATGACGAAGTCATTCGTGGTTTCTTTCGCACCAATGATGCTATTTTATCTTTCGCGGCAGAAAATGCCTTTCCAGCAAGATTTCCAACGAAATCTCCAATTTTACTGGGTACCTTATCACGAATGATATCAATGGCTTTCATTGATAATTGTTTAGCTAACGGCGCCACCTTGGGAGCCATTCTTGTAAATAACCCCGCAATGGTATTGCCGAAACCATCTCCGTACCACGCGCGATAAACAGGCAATCGTGAGTTCACCACGTAGACGCTTACGGGTTTATCATGGTTATAGTGTATAATCATCTTGTTATAAAACTAGTAGTTTTTCAATTAGTGGTCAATCGCTTACATCCATAAGATTTTCATCGTTGTGATTTTCAACTAATTCAGCAATAAGTTCTCGATATACATTAATGTCCATGATACCACCAGCAAATAATCGTCTACAGATATCAGCGGCCTCGTTAATTATCTCGACGGAGTTATTTCCGGCTCGTTTCCCTCCGATGAGAACCTCTAACCGTGATATATCACTGAGAATGTTACCAGGGCATGTCACGGTAGAGTCAAAGACATCCTTTGGATTTTTAATCGAATATCCTTTTCCGCTTGTTTCCTCAGTTGTACCAGTTGCGCCCTGACTATCATCAAGTAATTGCCTTTGTCGGCCTCGACTTTGTTTTTCTCGTTCTTGTTGTTTTTGTATACCATAACTATCAACTCCTACTTTAAAAGATCTATACTCAATTGTATCCTTTTTCAAATTACCAGTAATCCCCTTATTCGTTTTATACAACCAATTAACCCATTCATCTCGGCTTATTCTACTGTTTTTATACTCGTCTTTTAAAAAATCCTTTCTAGAATCAAAGCTTTTGGCGGCGAAATCACCAAAAGTCGTATAATCCTGGTGTTTCTCCAATTGAGGTCGTTTGATTTGTGTTATAGCTTCTTCGGTGAGTTTGTCTATAAAGGAAACACCTCTTGGGGTGACGACATCAACAGGTTGTGGTTCAGGTGCGGAATCATCAATATCAGCTAGTTGTTCATACTCTTGTTGAGTTTTTATATCACTGGATAACTGTTGTATCCCTGCGCGTGTTTGTCCGGTCTCTGCTGCTATCTTTTCAAGCACACCAAGAACAGGCACTTCTCGTCGCTTGCCTTCCTTAGGAATATCTCCGTATATTGCTCGTTCAGTTGCTGTTTCCACATCTTTGGTCGCACTTGTTATCGGAGTAAACAGTTGTTCACTTGACACAGAAAAGTCAGTCTGCGCTTGTTGTCGTTGTTGAAGTTTCTCGCGAAGTCTGTCTCGAACCGGTATAAACTTTTTAATTGCTGCTAGCCGCTCTCGGGCTAATTTAGTTGTAAGCGATTCACCAACCATATATTGTTTGTGAACTAAATTTTCAAATGTGAAATCCGGAGGGTTTCCATCATAATTAAAAGCTTAGTTATTAAATAACTTAGTTATTAAATAATGTACCATCAAGCTAACGTATTCATCTTCGACAGGGTTAAACTGTACGACGCTATCCGCGAGTGTTTCAGAAATAACATCGCTGGGGATTTCAGAATTGTAATATCTGAGAATGGCGATGAACGATTTGTGTTAACGACGCGGCAACAAGAACAATTACGTGAAAATGGAGGCGTCGCGGTGATTACTTGCTACTACGACCAGATCATCCATTATGCACATAACTGCATGAGCAAGTCCAGACTGATGAGTATCCTTTCAGGAGAAAATCCTATGTAACTTGTGTAACAAGTGAAGTGTAACAAGTGTTACAAAAAACGCTAAAAAAAAATAAATAAATTATTTAAATTATTTACGAAAGCCTATTATTTTTTTTAGTAACACCCACGTGGTTAAGATACTGGTCGCTCCTCGTTTAACATTTTTCTAAGATCACGAACTTTAGAACCAATTTCAGCTCGTTTTTGATATTCTTGGCCAAGCTTTTGACGTATTGCTTCAACGGTGCTAAATAGCGTTATGAATAAATTAATGTCGTTACCGTACAAACAACCATTAATGGATTTTTGAATTCCTTTCACGAGCCTGTACATCCTAGGTAAAACATAACGACCCTTACTAGACAGATATTCAATATCTTCATATTCCGAGGTAATCTTCTCAACGTCGAGACTTTCAGATAATAATACCCCTTTATTATTTAAATTTGAGATTTCAGCAATTATAGCATTTACATCATTGATATCCATTATTTATATTTATTTATCAATAAATTTATTTATAAATATAGTATACTGTATCTCTAATTAATAAAAAAAAAACATATATGACAACACATCTTTGGAACTCCTTGGGTGCCTTCGCATCCAAGTAAGCCCAAGGGGACCCGAAACATACATCTCCGGCGGGAGGCCTAAGGTGGCAAACGCGATCTTAGACCGCCCAGAAGATATGCTTCAGGTATAACGTCACAACATGAATGGCACAATGCCATATATTTCCACTCGAGTGTTGTGGCAAATTTTAGGCATAACATGTACTTAATTAACTTAATTAAGGATGGATTATAATTCAATGGAACGACGATGGTATGATGTGGGCGTGGTAAACCAAACGAACATGGCAACCCATGAAATCGAATTCATGGTTGCATGAGTTAGAAAAAACACCAACCCACGCTACCGAGAATGCGATAGCATGGGTTGCCATGTTGGTTTGGCTGAGGGGGACCGCCCTCCCCCCCCCAATTAATAGAAAAAAACATCTTCCGTTTCGCCATCAAATAATGTATCTGCTATGGGGACCGAACACGTAGTTGATAGATCTATGTTTACAAGACAAACACGATACCATTACACCACGAACAGTCATACAGAATAGAGATTTTTTAATATATATATATATCTGATATACTTAACAATAAGAGATTTTTAAAATAGACAATTTTATGCTGCAACAATGAGAAATATTTTAAACAAAATAATACAGTTGTTTAATAAAACAGCGTTTTTATACTCTGTTATAATTCTCTAGATAAAATACATTCACATACAAGGAATTTTAACCACGCCAACCTACTTCAATGAATAGGAAACACTCGCGTTCCGGCTGAGCGAACATAGGTAATGCGTTAGATTATAAAGAATTTTTGTACTGAAAAGAACGAGTTAGCTGTCTGCTTTACTGCTAGTCCACCCACCCCCACACATGAGATATGTAGATAAATAAAAATAACAATGCAGTTTTAGCCCACAAGCGACAATAAAAAGTTTTATTCTCTATCGAAAACTCATGCATTATATCTCCATTACATTCACGTGGGCGCGCCTAGTCAAGGTATACAGGTAATATAGCAGGCGACAAATTCCTTTGACGTCATAATACAAGGGAACTTAGTAGGTAGAGTGTGAATTGTAGTGCGGATTTATCCATAAAGGATTTATCTCCCTTAAATAGTTTCAGTGTATACGAACTTTATTTTATGACCATTTTTTTTAGACAGAGATGTTTTAATGATTTTTTCAGCAACAAATCGAATTGAAGTACTACAAATATCGAAATATTTTCCAGCCACATTTATCGACTGAAAGCTTCTCTCTTCATTATTTTCTAAATCAAACGATTTCACACCCTTGGGATGTTTTGCGTGCCTACCAGCGTTGCTTTTTAAAAGGTTATCGCGCTGCGAGACGGCTTGAAGATTCCCAAGACAATTATCAGTCTTCACGCCATTTATGTGATCAATCACAAGACCGTCTTCGATTAATCCGTAAAATGCTTCATAGATGGCTCTGTGACAGAGATACTTCTTCCTCCCAGCTGAAAACATCAAATACCCCATATTATTCAGATACCCAACCGGTTCTTTGAGTCTGCGGTGCCTGACAACACCATCACTAGAGGCTTCGTAATTAGCGAGCACTGGGTGAGGTCTGAAATCTTGGCTCATTTGTATAATAATACTACTTGTCTAATTTATTATCTGCTTTAATTATAAATCTCTGGATATAATCTTGAGGGGTTTTGATGACTTTGTCCTTGATTTTATCAAGGATGACGGAGTCAATGATTCGTTTGTCATAGTAGCGTTTTAGTTCCCTGTATCGTTTACCCCCACAAGCAAGGCATAATTGCGATTTTCCTCTAACACCCACCCCACATTGGAGGCATGGGAGAGGGCCTTTTGAACCGTTTCTCACGCTTTGCATATGATACCCACATAATTCACTTCTGCATGATTTGTTACACGGGGTTGTAGATCCAATCATTAGCCACTTGCAGTGATTCATTATACTATATTTTTCTATTTAAATACTTGTTTTAATTATAACATGGAGGAGTTCAAGAGATTATCGAAAATTAAGCCCTGGAAAAATACTAAATTCAATCTTGATAGGGAGTTCCAAAGATTATCGAAAATCAAACCTTGGAAAAATACTAAATTCAATCTTGATAGGGAGTTCCAAAGATTATCGAAAATCAAACCTTGGAAAAATACTAAATTCAATCTTGATAGGGAGTTCCAAAGATTATCGAAAATTAAGCCTTGGAGAAATACTAAATTCAATCTCGATAGAGTCTCTGATACACCAAAACGTCTAATCGGTGATAGAACTATACTCGGTAAAATCAGGGAGTGTTTTAATGAATTCTACCGAGACGGTGCAGCATACTGTTTGTCGACATTTCGAATTATTGATGAAGATGTCAATGTACCCATCATCGATGCTACTATGAACGATAAAAGAGCAGCTGAGATAATTTCACACCTTGGCGAGAAATCCAAAGGATTTCAAGCAAAGCAATTTCCATCCAAAGGGGAAATTCAAAGATGGAAATCCAAAGGTGGAAATCCAAAGGATTTCAAGCAAAGCAATTCCCAACAAAGCAATTCCAATCAGAAGTATTTTTTCAGAATAAAATTCATTATCGAAGTCGAAGGCAAATGGATTATTAGGGATAAATTTGAACCAATCCTCAAGGATAAAAAAACTGTCATTGTAAGTAAAGATTCCAAACCAGGAATTCTAACTGGAATTGACAAACCATACTACGAAAGATCCTATCCCGTAACAGCAATGGTTTATGGGATATATCCGTTAAATGATAAACCCGATATTGCAAAACTAGCTCCTATGAAATATTCACCGTTGACTTCGTCAAGGCTCAATTGTGTAGCAACACGGGTAATGGAACACTTCACAAATGCATCCCGAGGAAATAAACTAACTGATCTGCGACGTAGGAAAATAACCGAATGGGAACTGACAGTGAAACAGCACGGTGCAAAGATTTCTGATATAGCTAAATTAGAAGCATCATTAAAATTCCCAATATCAGTAACAACAATAACCGGAGAAGTATTATACGAACCGAAATATCAATCGCGAGGGGCTCCAATACAAATTATTGATCATAACGAACACGCGTGGACACCTGCAGTAACAATATTTCAACGAGATAGAACCGTGAGATATATCCCCCCGGAATTTTCCGGGGAATTTTCCGGGGAATTTTCCGGGGATGTTTTCTATGAAGAGAAATTATTTGATGCTATTCATGCGTTGTGTAAAGATGATCCTGTGTCAGTGTGGTTACTTAGTAGTGCTGGTTCCGAATCAGGATTTGATCAATTTGTAAGACCAAATGGTGAATTATATCGCGTTGAAGAATTAGATAACAGAATGAGAAAAATCGCTAATGATTTTTCACCGGAGAGTTCCCATGAAAAACTATTGACGGATAGTTTTACTATTCCATCAGTGGTAGCTCACTTTGCAAGAGAAAAAAACTCATGGCGTCCAACACGAAGTGATTTTCTCGAGGACGTTAAATTGAGTTGCATCGAATTTGGTCATGGAGGACTGTGGAATACAAAATACCATCGTGACGGTATGATTTCAATTGATATATCCGCGTGTTATCCTGGAAGTTTTCTCGGGTATGGGGAATGCGCTGAATACTTCAAACGATTTGGACACCCCACGCATGAAATGACTCGTGTTGCGATTAATGGACCATTGCCTGATTTTGATTTAACCGGATTCGCTCGTGTGATATCATTTGAACTCGCTACAGGGTTACATCCGTGTAGTTATGTTTGGCTCGGTAGACACCTATCTGAAAAACACTGGATGCCAATAGTGCTATTGAGATATATGATTGATTGTGGCATGCTGATATCGTTGATTGTTTCCGAAGCTATTATATCCTATCGAGCTCAGAAAGAAGTTTGGCTACCACAACCCGATCTAGATCGTATAATTAGCGAACTGCGAAAACAGTTTCCAGAAAAACAAATCATGAATTGGTCTAAGAAGTTATTTGAAATTAAAAAAGAACAAGCAAAAGATTTTGGACGAAGAATAATCGGTAAATTTACCCAGGGTGGACGATACGACAACGCAAAATACTCTTCGCGGTTGATCATAGATGTCGCTGAATACGATTTTATTGTAGCGGATTTAATGAAACAGGGAAAACTTGTATCCCGTAAGGATGCTTTTCTATCCAATGGTGAGAAATTAGGTACGGTTGTTACCTACTGTGATGGATATAATTCCCAGTACACACATTTGAGAAGTTCAATGCTAGCCTATGCTTCTATTAATCTATTTTCGATGATAAATATATTTCCTAATACCGCGGTTAGAGTAGCCACTGATTCGATGTATATACACAATAAGTACAAATCAGCTGTAGCGGCATTCACAGATCCGGAGGAAGCGTGGGGGCGTTGGCGATTTAAAAAAGAGATGCTACATGAGTATTGTGAATCCGCAGACGTTGCCATGGATGATAAATATCTTTGTTGTAACCGTATTGAAATTCAATCAGAATTTTCTAATGCACCACCGGTATCTGATCCAGTATGTAGATATAAGACAGTTTATTTAAACGGTTGTGGTGGGTCAGGAAAGACAACTCGTGCAATTGAATTATTTCGTCGTGGAAACGCTAGCGTTTCTAACATGATTGTGCTAACACCGACTCACAGACTCGCCAGAGAGATGATACAACGAGGGGTAAATGCTTGCACTTATCACAGTTTTTTTCGATGGAAAGGTGACAAATGGACTCCTGAGCGTATGGGTGATAAATTCATTCCTGAAATCATAATTTGGGATGAAATATGCACAGTGTCATTAGATGTATTAAAAACATTTCTTGAGTGGTTGTTAAACAAAAACACAAAAGTCGTCATGTGCGGGGATCACGGCCAACCACCACCATTTGTCGGTGCATCTCCACATGAATGGCTAAAGGGTTTTGTAGACTACTATGAAGAAATCACCACTGATTATAGATCACTTGATGAACGATTACGCGAGTTCAAAGCGCTAATTAGATTACAACCGGATAGAATCCAATGCGAAATAGCACGTGAAATAATTTCAGAAACTCCCATGAATGATTTCTGGGAAGCGTGGAGACCAAACGATTTGATCATTGCAAGTAGAAAAATAGTCAGGGATAAACTTCAGATGAAGTTATTTGAATTGCATAAAGAAAAATTTGCAACGCTTCCAGTACCCCTTTGTTATAGGCCATCGGATACACGAAAACAAAACATTGAGGTTGATATTCCAAGCCTGACAAAGTCAGGAAGTGAAAAACAAATTCTCGTATTAAATGATATTGTGCTGGTTGATATCAATGTCGTTGAAGATGCATTGCGTGCTAATAAATCCCCGTGGACGCTAGGATACGCAGCAACAATACACTCTTCACAGGGATTGACTATATCGAATACAATTGTTTGGATGGTGGATAATCACATCGAATGGTCGAATTTAATCTATCTCGCAGTATCCAGAGTGCGAAGAATAAATCAGCTTCGAAGAATTGTCCTGACAGAGTCAGGCGATGATAATGACACAACAATAAGTGATATTGATGTTAAAATTATTGATAAAAAACTCTCCGGTTACAAACAACAGGACAAAAACAAAACAACGAGAATTTGATATTGATGCTAAATTAATAATCACTTTGAAGAAACAACAGAATAATCACTGCGCGAGTTGCAATTGTATAATGCGTTGGCAGTATTCGGATAATGATCCTCGCCAATTCACCGTAGACAGAAAAAATAACAATCTCGGTCATGTCAGAAATAATGTGATGTTGACTTGTCTTGAGTGCAATAGACGCAAAGGCGCTAGTTAAGACCATGCGGTGGCAATTGAGTATCCTCGGGAATCACTTGTAGTTGTTGTCGAGTAAAACCCCGCTGAGGGGCAGTTGAATCCAGTTTATAGACTGGAGGTCTACCAGTTGATCGTGTTATACTAGATATCTTATGCGTAGTGACGCTCCAAATAGGATCAGTAGCCCTTTTTCTACCCCCTTCAAGCTCTCCTGGTTCGTATAAGTACCTCACAATGACACTACTACCAAGAATTGGATGGGAAACGCTAGCGTTTCTAGGGAAATCTTTTTGTGGTTGTACGGGTATTGACTTCTTTTTAATCGCGTTGATAGGTTTCATGTTGATTGTTCTAGTAATCTCGTTATTCAGTGCAGTAATCACAGATGGTAATCTTTTAACCCATTCACTGGATCGCTTTTCTTGAATGAATTCTTTTGCGTATTGATATCCAAATAACCGCTCAGCAATCGTCCGATTAAATCGTTCTACAATGGCCTGATCGCGATGTAGCGCAGTATGCCCTCGTCGTATGGTGACATTATGATGTTTCATTGTAGATAACACTGCACCCTGAAATTCCTTGCCAGGATCAACCTGCAATAGATTCGGCCAATGCAGAGGACCTCGTCGATAAATCCTTTCAAATGCAGAAGCAACTTCAGTGGCTGATTTTGTTTTTAACGGTTCTGCTTCTTTGTATCGACTTGCAGTATCAACTACGGTTAACGCGTATTTGTAACCACGATCATGTGGCAGAAATAATATATCAGCCTGATGAACTTCATTAGGAGCAGTCACATCAAAATGCGAGAATTGAATTTGTTTAGGTGGTGGTAGATAAATTTGCCATAGTGCCTGTTTGGATAACCAATCCGCCGCTGTAGTTTTTTTCACTTTTGCAGCGCTAGCGAGTTTATGTACTGCTGATTTACCCCTCCAGTATCCTCTTGGGGAATAATAAATTGATTCCATATTATTAATTACCAGCACCCATCATCAATTTGCCTTTCATAGCTGATTTTACCAACCACGAAGCCAACTTTTCTTTAAAAGATTTATCAGGAATAGCATTTAACGCATGAAATAATTTCACATCCGCGAGATGCCTGTTTTGCAGATTGCTGCTTTTATATGCAACATCATGAGCATGACACGCCTTATCAATAGCGTTTATCGGATACTCGCCGGATCGGGGTTGATTTTGATCATCAAGTCTGATATCTAATCGTGTTCCGGGACCACAGTAGCTATATCCTGGAAGGTGCTTTTCTCCGGGGTACTTTGCCCATGGGGTTCCAGGGAGCTTTGCCAATTTGGCTGCGATATCACCTCCTCGTTTTTTTTTAAAACATCTCCGGATTGTAAAATCTTTGATTTTGTAGAAATAAATCTAAACTTTTTTATACCACATGTTGCACATCTACCAGTTAGTGCTGATCTGTTATTTTTAGTTGTAACCGTCGTCACATCATTTGTGCTAGTACGCGTTTTACACTTCACACAATATAGATCCATAATTTATGTATAGAGATATGAATATAATTGATTTTTCAGCGACTAAAATAAGAGAACCAGTTAAGCATCATGCAGCGCTACCAAACTCTATCCGTGCAATTATAATCGGGCCATCTGGATCCGGCAAGACTCAATTGTTGCTCAATTTAATAATGAGATGGATGAAGTGGGATAAGTTGTATTTAATTGCTCCTAGCGTAGATGATCAACGATGCTATGAAGTGTTAAAGGATTTTAACTAGAATGCATCAGAAATTAAAGGTGAGAATACCATTGATTTTATAACTGATATTGACGAGGCGCCATCCGTGGATGACCTTGATGGGAGTATTAACAATTTAGTCGTATACGACGATGTGATGTTAGACAATCAAAAAAACCCAGCTAGAATATTTTTCCGGGGGCGTCACAAAAACACTGATGTGATATATGTCACTCAACGCTACACTCAGATTCCAAAAGTGATCAGAGATAACTGTAATATTCTTGCTGTGTTTAACGGCGTTGATACACATGCGCTACGAAATATTTGGCAGACATGGTGTTCCGATATGGACTTCAATCAATTTAAAAATTTCTTTAGTCATGCTCAGTCAACCCCGCATGGATTTGTAACAATAAATTTACATGATCCTCGGACACGATATCGTATCGGACTCGATCAAATATTTGGTTGAAATCATTTATTATTTTTGTTAACCCAGTGATGAAATCACTAAGCAGCAGAGAGGGTGGATGACCACATCGTTGCGACCAAAATTGATTAAAAAATCGTAAAGTCTCCGTTTGCTAAATGGAGACTTATTTTTTTTGGTTAAAATAGGTTTCGTAGGAAGCATTATTTTTGCTTGAAATCGTGGTCTGTTCACCCTCTCTGCTGCTGGCAGTAATATATTCCCAAGTAATGGCATTATAGAACATTCTTTGAATTGTTTTGCAGTTATCCTTCCTTCTGGCACCTGATTTAGTCTATACCGTGGCACAAAAGGAATCCATTTTGATTTTGAAATGCCCTTGCGAACTAAATATAATGCAGCACCAATTGTCACATCCTACTCACGAAGATGTTTCAGCATAAACGTGCATTTTGTCTCTGATTCTGGTTTTGGTGCACCAAAATCCTTCATCACATATCTTAGCAAGAGCTCGATCTTTACATTTAATGTCTTCTTGTTGTTGCTACTTTATTCCACATCGGCGTGTTGACGCTGTTGTTTTTGCTTTTTGACAGATTGGCAGACAGAAGATATTTTTAAGTTCGTCAATCTCTAGCTACTTTAGATGTACAAAATTCCACGGTAAACGCAGAATTACTAATGATTATTAAAACAACGATTTACTTGCATGATCACTGTCAACAATACAGATTCCCATAGATGTAAACAATATCTAAGTTTTGGTTTATCTTTTACAGTGTTGATACATATAACTAAAACATGTTCATCGGATCCGGGGTCCAGTTCATATGGACATAATGACGTTCAAACACTTCTCACATGCCCCACAAAACGACACGGATATATTATATCCATTTGCATATTTCCTAACTGCAATATCGCATTGATCTCGATAGGATATTTGGTTGAGTAATACATAGATTATATATCCTAATAACGAACGTGCGTTTCAAGCCACAGAGCAGCATTGCATTGCAGCATGATTGGGATAAGAAGTGACATCGAGAGCTTGTCCAGGACGTGGCATTTAACCAAAAATACCTTGGCTAAAACAACCGTAGTTAATTATTATATGAGTACATTATCCGTGTTATAGTGTATTCATCAATTTGTCGTTTCCAATTGCTTTTGTGGAGGTAAATCTGAGTCAAATGATCTTCTATGGGGAAGTAGGTAGGTCCTCCTTGCTGTGACATAACAATAGAGAACATTGTTAATCACAAAACAAAAATGTAACAAGAAGCCAATATTAATTCTTGGTTTCTCATTTGGCTTTTACAAACTAGGCGGTCTAAAATGATTGAATAGATGATTTTTGTCTGGATGATTTATAGTGTCAATGCATTGTCGAATGAGTTTTTAGATGAGCGAATGAGAAATAAAACGGTCGGCTGCGAAATCGATCAATGAGTTTTTCAGCGTCTTAGGTTTAGAAACGAATCTGTGTAATTTAATACAAGCATCGATTTTAATACAAGTGTATTCCTTTTTTATAAACAATGTTGTACACAGCAAACAAGCACTACTCGTATACGTGCTCGTCCTTGACAACATTAATCAACTGCTTTGCAAACCGTATACTTAATGTTAGTCCGGTTTAGTAAAATTCTAGTTTTTTTAACACAGATTTAAAGGATATAAACTAATAGCGACAAAGCCACATTGTAAAATGAGCTTAATTAGTAAGAAGTTTACATCAGGTATTGTCCTGCATTTATGAAGGGTAAATGTCCTGATTTGTTCAGATGATTCGATAACGTTCACAATGCAAAGGATGTCGCCTTTTACTGAGTTATCGGCCTTGAAAAAGAAACATTTTATTATACCCTGTGACCTTTTGTAGCTTTTATAGTTATGCAACACAATGAAAGCTTTAATCAAGTGACTCAAAATCTTGAAAATGATTGAAACACTTAGACGTTTGCTAATATAACGCTACTTCATATACATGGTACATGTCTTAGCAATATCTCGGCATATCGTCTTTAGGTGTAGCTTCTGCCTAACGAATTATTTATACTCGTTTTGTCGTACTGATGAACAATATGTAACCGAAGCATGTAGCACATAGCTGCGAAACGTCTACATGTTTACTTTTGTATCGTATAATCTAAACCGATATTCACATTTCGCAATTATTCATAAGTTCATTCTAGTTCATTGTCTTGTGTGAGACTTGTACAGTTCGAAAGTTACGTTATTTGACAGTCAATTAAGGGACAGACGATTCCTTAAAAGACAGGATGCAGCTTGATGAAGTCACATACTTATCGCCACGGTCATACATGTTTGAAGTTGATGTATCTTAATAATTGCTCAGGAAATTTAAACTAACGTTTTGATATATTTATCCATTCACATACGAATTTATTTATCATATATATCTTCGTTACCTATTTCAAGCTCTCACAATATTTTTCGATCATAGAATTGGATGGGTAATTAAGTTTTAAAAAGAACGTTATGATTGTTTTATATTTTGTGTATGTTATAATATTTCTAATTTTAAACTGAAGTTGTACACTGGTAGATTTATTCCATGTACGTGTACTAAGGAAAGTAAATGGTGATCTAAAGTTTTCAGTAATTTCTAACTATCTTTACACAAATTATACTAAGCAATATACATATTTCGAACTCCGCCATATTTTGGAGAAATAATGCTGAATTGAATTGTTGAACTTGGCTTTACAGTTCATATAATCAAACTCCATGCAAAATCCGGACACTCAAAACACATTCCGTTAGCAAAGTAAATTTGTTCAGATTTATGTGTAAACAAAGTAAGATATCTAAAAAATATAGTTAACATTTGAGATAAATTAAATATCCCATATCAGGAGATGTTCAATCGATTATTCAGTTTAATAGGTTCGTTGGAAATGTATTCACCTACCCGCAAGGCATGTACAGCATAAGCACTAAACTTATATAAGTGTCCTTCCTCGTAAGCAGTATTTACAGTGAATGAATATATTAGCAAATTTGCAAATTTACATAAGTGTGTGTTAGGATATTTGAAAGCGTTAATATTAATTTAAGAAATTTTTACAAATTAGGGCATATTTCGGTGCATCCACTAGATGTATGTATAACAAAGTCGGTATATGGAAATGAAATATGTGAGGACTATATACGTTCAATATCAACTCCAAATACTTAAAATGACGACGACGATCAAGGTCATCATTGCCTTTTTCATAATTGTTGGTACTATTTATCGTTGAAGAAAACGTACAAGCGAAACTCCGAGGCGCCTCTGGCTTGAATCCAGTACATGTATTGATAGAGTGTTAGTCTGCATCTGTTTAATTAAATTAAGCTTTGAGCTACAATACAACCAGTTACGCTTATGCTATTAGGACATTGACGAACCATTGTCGTTTTTAGACAGTTATACAGAGATGAACGACAGATGGTTGCAACGTAAACTGTTTATAAACTCAAACAATTAACAAGACAACGTTGAATACATATTTGAAGTGAAGTCCGAAAATCAGATTTGCTAGTGTTATTAAAGTCCCTCCCGCATAAGATCCATGGCTGACTGTGAGACAGCCCAGCATTTAGGTAGTCTATATTCCTTCATGCATCAGTTGAGTTGCAAATTCACTCGCAATCGTTGATGAACAAAACCGCTGCCGTAAAACAGTCAGTCTCGCGACTGTGGCTGCCGCCAATGATCATCCGTTCAGTCAAACCTTCGAGTTTGAGTTAAATAAATGCAGTGGTCTTTTTTGCAAAAAATTGCCACACAACCTATGGATCGACGCTGTCGTGGATTAGTTTGGGAACTTGACCTCCCATGTGGTCGATCATATCCCTAATTAATATAGAAATTATTATCAGTATGCACTTGATTATGTCGTTTATTATGACCAAATTAGTATATTCACTAGTAACTATTGTGCCTAAACTTGAAACTGCGTGCCTTCATAGATGTGCTTTTACAATAATGGAACATGAAAACACTGGGGCAAGTAATGAAGAAATTAACAAAGCCTTTGCACATATTACCTAGGCGTTAAAATAATATACCAACGTAGCTTCTGGACAGATCCATTGTAGATACGTGAAAGTTGAACATCATATTTCAACATTACTATGTTTCGAAGATCAAGTTATATTCCAACTTCAACTCATGTTCTGCAGGAGGCAGTTATACAGGTGCAAAACTATTAAAATGGATGTTTCAAAATGGGCCTTCGAATCGAAAGCGTATAAAAAATAACACCGGTAGCTGGTTGAACACATTTTGGGTGACATACACTTTTCAATATAAATTTCTAAGGCTATGGACAAACAAATGGGAAGAACTTATCCCATTTATAATCCCTATGTTTTTACTTAGGACAGAGGTTATAACCAAACAACCAGCATTACATGTACGAAGTAAACGCGCAAATGAGAGGACTAAAGTTGTTTTTAAATACTGAAACTACATTTCCATATGATATTCCACCTTTAATCTCTCCCTTAACGATCTGTATGGTCATTTATTATCCTAGTCTAGCCATTGAAAAGATCCTCCTCGGTGTGTAAATGTGCGAAGATAGCAGTTGATGCTTGGCCCTAGATATACCGTTGGTACCACACAGATTTTATAGATTCGTTTCCGTCGTCGATCGCTCATTGAAATCCAATAAAAGATCAAGTCGTGTTGCAGTCCAGCAGTAATTGTGTAGCGGAGATGTTTACAACACAATTTTGAGTCCATTAAGTACCTTCGACTTGGCAGCTATGTTAACGTCAATTTGGTTTTGATTGAACCCGAGATGGGAGGGATTTTTTCCGCCTCAAACGTAAACTGCTTTGATTTACATCGGGCGTAAGTTGGACCATTGAGCAGCTGACGACACCGAACTGGATTGTTGATTCGTTGCTATTGGCATACCGAAAATCTACTCTAAAGGAGAAAGATTTCACCGTCAGTTTTTTATCTACGCTAGAGAAGCCTTAACAGCCCAAGAACGGCAATGTAACTACTTTTGTGTTTGTTGACCAATGTGGTTCTCATGTCACATTTTGTGCAAGCAGTCTTGTTAGCAAACAATTAGTGTAAACTCATGTTGTGCGATGCTTAACGTGGGATTAGATGTACGTGATTGCTAGGTTTGCAAACACGAGATATTAATTGATATGATTTCATCAGAAGTGACTTCTAAATTGTTTACATAATATGTTCAAATGTAATGAAATATACACAGTGCTACCGAAAATGCAACGAATTTCAGCATGTTTAGTACTTGGGACCCAAATAAATATGTCCTTGTGGCACATTTCTCAGGAACCTAGACGGGTGTTTTCTCTTACCAATTACTTACTATTTTATGTATGCTCTAAGAAGCACGTGATTACGCATTATATAACCATCAACTTGATAGATACTCTCAGAATTGCTTGTTTGGTCGTCTGTTGAACTTACATTTAAAATTACAAAATGGACGGGTGAAACAAGTGTGAATGCGTAACCACTTAAGTAGTTTTGGTTGTAGATAAAATTGTAACTGTTTTGTTCATTTAATGCTGCTGAAAACATGGTTTATTATAGTTCTGCAATCCACATGGCAATTTCGGCAATATTAGTTATTTTCCCCGTTGCGTACATGGACATCATATCATAAGATGATGTGATTCATTCACATTAATTGATATGAATATTAGTTTTGAATTATTTGATAGTTTTTATTCAGTATAATATGGGTAATTGGAGGATGTACTTGACGGTGTGAACAATCAAGTTTATTTTTTATCTGAATTGAATCATTGATTTTGGTTTTGCTAACATTTTTATCTCAGTCTGAGTCCATAATATTGATAACACTAGAATGTCAAGTATTTTTGTTGTTAAACTCTTTTTATACTTTATATTTAGTAACAGACGTTGAAATTAGAAGGTTATTTATTTACATGTTTCAAACTTTACAGATTCAAATTTCCATTAAATAATATATTTTGTTTTCCAAAAACTAATTTTAAGAAATAGTCAAGTAGAGGAATATAATCTCGTTTATCGGAAATTACTCATTCAAGCTGTGTAATCTGGACAGAATCGCTTGTATTAGTGTAGTGTTCGGTATGTCATTTGGGGTTGAATTTGTTTATTCGAATTATTTAATGAGAGTTGTTTTCATGTCTGGATCTTCAAAGTGCTCATAAATAACATTCTGGAAATAAATATTTGGATCTAAAATATAATTCAATTAACGGCAATTTTGCCGATGTTACAAATGTCTATAATCACTGGAGCAACGCTTAGCAACAATGCGGATAAAATAAATGCTAAAATTACCAAACTGTCTCAGAATTTAACGAACACTGAACAAATCCATTCAACATTATATTCAATCAGCTTAGACCTAAATAAGTACAAAAAATGCCTAAAATATTCTGGAATCTTTCGGAAACTGAGGCAAATCCGGAACGAATCAAATTATGCAGCAGAGGGGGCGAATCCTACATTTGTTCGAGACATCATTTAGCTTAAATTTCAAAAAAAAAAACTAGAGATTTTAAACGAAGCCCTCTTTTTCAACCAAAACAAAAAATAAGTCCCTGGTGAGAACTTATTGATTTCTTGCTCAAAACATGAATTTGCGCGAAATTATACTCAGTACGCGTTTTCATCGTTTAATCGAAAAACGTCTCATCTCGATGTCATCGCTCCCTTTGCTGCTATGGGTTAATAATTCTTTTAGGATGAAAGTCCTTATGATTTCACAAACAGACTAATTTGTAAAACCTCACCTTGTAGATCAATTAGATTATTGGACTGGTCAGTGAGTTTAAAATTGATTCTGGTTAATGAATCATTATGACACCGCATATAGACTGGATTCAACGGATAATCAATAATTAGAAATCCTGGAGGAGCTGTTGGTGCAAATGAATACAAAATATATCCCTGCTGGGCTTGATTTGATCGTTCGAGATTTATTTGATAACTTCCCTCGATAACATCACATACTAAATTGAGCGCTATCACCGATGAAATATTTACATTTTGAGGAGCGATATGCCTGCCACCACCATTTGGGTCATTAATATGTTTGAGGATTTTTATTTCCGGTGATGTTGTTTTTTCCACGTATCATGAATTATTTTAAAACCAACATCGATGGTGTCACTTAGAAGATTTTTTAGTTCTGGTACGTTATATCCTGGTAGTTCGAATGTTCGAATATCTTTAACGGGAATTTTATAGTCTGTTGCAAATTTTGTTCTCGATATGGAACCATCGTCATCTAATATATCCTGAATAATTTTCAAATTAAATGTTTCCATATCGTCGATAATTTTGTTGCATGTTTCTACGACGCTGATAAATTCATCCCGGGTGAGAGAGCCGGATTTAAGAGATATTAACAACAGTGAAAAATCATTATTCATTGCTGTGAAGTTTTCAACGATTTTAGGTTCGTCAATAATATGATATATCTCTAAAATACCCCCTCCTCTCTTCCAGATAGATGCAATCTAATACTAAAAACTCTAAAGTAATTCTGTGATCTTTATAACTCTTTATTGGATTATCAGATTTTATCCTGTCGGTGATATAATTGGTTTTTTGTGGTTCTGGTAAATTAACGGTTTCTCCCGGGGGGGGGGGGGGGGTAATTCAGGCCATCTTAGTACGGTTCTAATAGAACTCTGATAGATATGTACGACATAATTTGGTGAGTTTATTTCAATGGCAGATGATAGTGTCGGCTCATGAACCGTTATAGCTATTTTTGATTCTGCTCCAGGAATTGAATTTATTCTACGTTGCAATTCAGCATTGATTTGTTCAATTTGGTATGATCCGGTTGGTATGGAAACAACGTTCCAGTCTGGGGTACCGTCGTCTTTATTCTTATTTGCAAATACCAAGGAATTATTGGATTGTTGACCACCAAATCATTTTGATCTGATATGAGGCCAACTATGGTATACTCGTAATTTTGCTAGCGCGATTTCCTTCACTGAAACCGGGGAAGGGAAATTCACACTGAATTCAGGATTCGTTGAGGTTATTGATATCATGCTTGTTTGTACTGGGTTTGTGTTCTCCACTATTCTTTGAAGTAATTCCATCGGTGTTGTCATTGTTATTATACTGTTGTTGTCGCTCTAATTTTGACATCGCAGAATCATAAATACTGACCATCGCTGAGAACTCACTATCTGATATAATTGTATCATCGAGCGACGACGATATCATCGAAGATAATTGCGAGTATGCGGTTGATACAACATGAAATTGAATTATGTAGTCTTGTAGTTTACGCTGGCTGCATGATGATAATTTTTTAGTGATTGCATTTGCAACCCCAGCAATTGTTGTCACAGCGGATATACATATTGGAACAGCAATCGGAGCTATCATTGTCACTGAAGACAGTATAATACCAGCTCCGACCATTACACCAGACACTGAGTGCACTGTAACGTCAATGACTGTAATTCTCCTGCGATATTTTTTAATTTTCATTGCATACTCCTCAGCGAGTGTTTTGAGTTTCATTGAAAATTCTTTGACTGTATCATAGCGATATTGCGATGATGAAATCGTTGATGTCATCGTTATTTGAAATGTCATCGTTGAATTACTCTTCTACAGGTATTTTTGTTATAAGTTCTATCACATATGTTAATGGCATTCTAACTCTATCAACTCCAATAGACGATAATATAAAAATAGTCCAAGTGGAATTTGCATTAATTCGCTGTGTTATTGTATTTACAGCGGTTTGGTCTGGACCGATACTACCATAATTATCTCTAATATTAAAATTATCCCCGCCAAATGT
This sequence comes from Unio delphinus, assembly GCA_029339505.1. Classification (NCBI taxonomy): domain Eukaryota; kingdom Metazoa; phylum Mollusca; class Bivalvia; order Unionida; family Unionidae; genus Unio; species Unio delphinus. The sequence goes on from JAQISU010000330.1 coordinate 396,373, forward strand.
AGTTAAAGTAAATCGATAGATGCCTTTTACAGTTGGAGTAAAACCTATTCGATTATTAGTGTCTTTGATCCAATCGAGAGTTCCGTACCGAACCACATACACGACAGTACGGATATTTTCTGCGGAGTGTGGAATTTTTACTTTATCGAGTCGTTCGACTATTTTAGGAAAATCATCTTTGACGGCGTCGATTGTTGTTTTTCTATCCTCGATAGATTTTTTAATTTCAGCGATTTCATTAATTTTGTTGATTATTTCCGAATATGTATTTGACACGTTTTCGGAGGATGTTGTTGTAAAAAAATTATTATTGAGGTCATTGATAACCTTTTGATCATCAACAAACGTTTTAATTTCAGCGAGAGACGGGGTAATTACAATTGGGGTTCCAAAGAACTTATGAACGACATTTTTACGAAATTGATTATAATTTTTCAAATGATCGTCAAATTCTTTATCGTATTCGGCAAGTTTATCTGTGATTGTAGATATAAGTACACCCGGTTTTAGTTTACCCTGATCCGAAAATAACGCAACGGTGTTCTCGATTGAGTCTCGTTGTTTCACCAAAATATCATCCAGAGAAACATTACTAGTTTTCAATTTACCCTGACGATCTTGAAATACAACTATTTCCCCGGGGTCAACACTTGCTAGGTTCAACGTCTCAGCTATTTCATCTTCGATTATTTTTTTATATATCACCGGTTGCAGTGCCATCGGGTTCGGGTTTCTTCAGCGTTGATAAAGATCTCCCCCAAATATCAATCATCTTATTTTATACATCTCTCTGTAAAAAGCGATTACTAGTGTATTCATTTACGACAACATGAGGTGGTTTTCCCCTTGGGTTACCCAAGGAGTTAGAAATAGCGTCAAGGACATTTAATACTTCGCTGCCGCATATTGGTGGATCATTCATTTGTTGTGTTGGTAGCGTAGAATACCAGTGAGGAATTTTTAAGCGGTTTATATAACGCATGAATTGCTTCGGCGGTACTAATCCATATGAATCAAAATAAACAATTCCACGTGGATCAATAGCGTATGCAACCCAGTGAGTTCCAGGTCCGGTGCTGTTATCGAGATTAATAATACCGGTTTCAATGCTGTTGGGTTGTGCCGGTAACTGATTTTTCATAAAGACACCTCTGAAATTTTTGATCGCGAGTTTTTTTAGCAGCATCAATTAAATCAAAATTGGACATAGGAACCAAAGATTTCACAATCGAAGATTTTTGAATTAATAAACCGGTCCTAGTCTTAGGCCTTTTCCGCTGTACCATGAATACGGGGTTCCTGGTAGTCTTAGAACCTTTCCCTTTTTTGTATACCCTCGTCCTTTCTCCTTCGGTTCATATGATTCAGCAATGCTTTGTGCCGCTTTTGTTCCCAAGGCTCCAGCTGCCCCCAATGCGACCGCTTTTGCAACTGCTGGTGCGGCCGCTGCAATTAATCCTGGAATCGCAGCAAACAACGGGAATATACCGCCTGTTTTAATCATATTTTTGATAGCAGCCGCAGAGAGAGTGATCTGAACGCCTTTTCTATCCTTGAAAGCATCATTGAAGTGTTTTACTTGACGAGTTGTCAGCGACAATTTATTTGCACCACCAGTCATTTGATTGGGTTTCAGCGTGATTGTGGTTCCACATTTTTTAGCCGATTCTGATTGCAATTTCTTGACTTGACCAGGAGTTAACGCAACACTAATACCACAATATGACATTATACAATAACATATTGATTCTAATGCAAAAATCCGAAGCATTTCAATTACATGTTTTTGGAAAACACCGCACATTTTCCACTGGTGCATCAACTATTCTCATTTTTCCACCAACTCCTTCTAACAACATCGATTTATCACTGAGAATGACAGCAACCGCTCTATAAGCAACACCACCAGGGGCTATACGAGCCCTAAAATGTATGTCAACGACGGATTGACTTGTTAAATCAAGATGTTCCAGCGAAAAGTAATTTATCGGATAGAGGCTTTTAAAATCAAGTTGCGATATTTGTAAACAAGTATCAACATTTTGATCACGACCCATATATGACAGCATCCGATGATATACACGTGCTATATGGTTAGTGTCGTAATCAAGCTGTATATCCTCAGATGGTTCTTGTTGTCCCTTTCTTCTCAGTGAAACCTCCTTGACTCCTAACCGATCAAATATCATATGACTGCGTTCTTGGGAACCTAATCGATTCCGATTCTGCAGCGCTATAAATATATGACGTGGAGCTGAAACGCCTTGTTTTGATGCCAGGTGCCATGTAAATGTATCAGCAACATTATCCTCTTTGGCATCAGTTGTTGTTGTTAGCCAACTTATCAATGATTTGCCACCTGTGTCCATAAATGAAAGTAGCCGCTCTTCCGTGGTAATTGATGGGGTCATTACTGGCATTCACAATACTATTTTACTCAAAACAACTTTACCATCAGCGGCACCAGTACGCCAAATTGCATCATTGTCATTGCCTTTTCGCACTAACGCGATTGTATGTTTAGCTCCGTAAATAACTTTTCGGACGTTTCTACAGAATCCAAATATGTGATGGAGTGGAATCGCACATGAAAATTGTCGACGTGGTCCTTGCAATGCTCTTTTTCGTGCTGCAAATCCTAAATTGAAATTACCATTAACGCCTCCGAGAATATCAAACGCAGCTCCGGGTCTAGCTCGACGTTCTGGATTAGCTGCTTCTTGTTGATCGGCTTCTGCATTATCTCTTGCTGTTAACACTTTAATGTATTGAAGGTGGTCCGCGTTGTCAGAGGTATCCTTTGCAAACATCATAGATGGACCAGCCGACCTTGTATAATCATCAGAATATCTTGCTAGCCCGATTATTGTTGTTGCAACATCAACTTCACGGTTTATTGATTCAATTTCTTTTCCATCAATGAGATATCTTGCACTTCCAAATAACGCCATTATGCCATTATTAACAAAACCAACTCGGACATTTGCGTTATCTGCATATGGTTTATCAGCTGCAACATTTGTTACGAGTTCTCCCTCAATTTCAATAAATGCCTCACACGGTAAAAAAGTATTTACTGGTATCTTGAACTTGATGTTCAATTCGCGATCTTAGGTTGGGTTGTATAGCATGATAGGAATAGTATTGATAATCGCGGACAGAATCATCTTTGCGCACTGGGGCATCTAAATCAAACGCCGGATCAGCTGTTTTTTTTTAACATTATTATCATAAAACACTAGTGTTTTCAATTGTGAAACTCTTTGTAATCATCATCGTCGTTGAAAATTTTTCGAATTTCTTTTTGGTTTCAAACCACTTCCTGTTATCGCGTTCATGATAGCGCTATTTTTTACATCAAGTGATGGAGTCACCGGTGTAGCCACTAATGATGCTAATTTTTCTTCCACTGCGCTATTTATTGCTTTGCTGACACTTGCAGGCATCACTGTTGTAGATGGCAGTACAACTGGTTGCTTTTTTCGTCGTCGCACCAATGATGTCATTTTATTCTTTGCTACAGAAAATGCCTTTCCGGCAAGATCTCCAACAGCACTAATACCCTTATCACGAATAACATCAATTGCTTTCATTCCTAATTGCTTAGCCAACGGCATCACTTTTGGGGCCATTCTTGTAAATAACCCTGCAATGGTATCACCGAAACCATCTCCGTAATATGCTCTATAAACAGGCAATCGTGAGTTTACCACATAGACACTGGATGGTTTGTTATGGCTGTAGTGTATGATCATCTTATTATAAAAAAAACTAGTGTTTTCAATTGCTAGCAATTTCCAATCCAAAGAATTTTCGACTTAGTCGCTGTAATAATCAGCATGATTTTTCGCTAACTCGTTAATGAAATCTCGATATGTTTTGATATCCATGACACCGCCTTGAAATAACCGCCTACAGATATCAGCTGCTTCATTAATTATTTCTGGAGAGTTATTTCCAGCTCCTTTTCCTCCGATGAGAACTTCTAATCGTGATAAATCACTGAGAATATTACCAGGACATGAAACGCTAGCGTTTCCAACTAGACGATTTTCCCCTGAAATTCCACTCCCCAGAGTCTCTCTCTGGGAAAATTCCGTCTCATCGTATGGGTCTTGTTTTTGCTGTCTTATTTGGAGTTGAAAATTTATCTTGAAGTCTCTGTATTTCTTCATCCTTCTATCTAAACTCCCAGTATTTATTTCATACACTTTATCAGCCCATTCATTATGTGACATTCTATAATCCGAATAATTGTCCCTGAAAAACTTCTCTTGGGAATCAAAGCTGTTAGCAGCAAATTCACCTAAATTGTCTATATCCTCGTTGAGTATTCGTTTTTTAGCGCTATCGGTAAATATAATTGTTATAGGTAGTAGTCCACTAACTAGTTCTTCCAGAAAAACTTTAAATTTTCGTTCTGATATATCCTGAGGAAGTGTTTTTAATGATTTTTTTGTTTGTTTAGTTCTTTTTGCTATTTTTTCTAACACAGGGAGAAAAGTCTCTTCTTGTTTTTTTCCTTGTTCATAGATTGTTGACACTATCTGTTTCGTTGTTGTAGTCATTGGTTTAAACAACTCTTCAGATCCCTCAGCAAAGTCAGTCTGAAGACTCTGTCGTTCTTGCAGTTTGTTCCTGACAGAGTAGCGAATTGGTATAAATTTCTTAATTGCATCTAGTCGCTCACGAGCCAATCTAGTTGTTAATGCTTCATTGACCATTATTTGAAGTTGTAAACAATTTTTCAATTTGAATTCCCGTAGCCTTTTTCGATTGATAATTGTTGCATTGATTTTATATTTTATAAACAGAAATTTTATTTTTTATTCACTGTTTTTTGGTGGTTTTTGACTGTTTTTGATGCATTTTTCACTGATTTTGATCAATTTCAATAGGGTCAAGAAGTCGATTTTGCATGGGATTTTCCATAGGGAAAAGCTGTTAGGATTCATTTTTGATGATTTTTGACCAATTTTCATTGATTTTTTACCAATTTTCATTGATTTTTGTCTGTTTTTATTGATTTTTGATAAAAAAAAATCCGTAGGATAAAGTAGTCGATTTCCCATAGGATTTTCCATTTCAAAATCATGATTGCTGCAACTAACAATAAAAAATATTTTTCTCATAGAATTTGTATTGCTGTGAAATATTTTTAATGCATTTTCACTCATTTTTATCAATTTCAGTTGAAAATCTCCTTGAGATTTTACGGTCAAGTAGTCGATTTCGGTCAAAATAGTTCATTTTCTTGAATTAACGCCCGTATATTTCTAATTTTAGAATTAACCTATATTTTCAATTCATATTCCCTACCTAATTCTTTTCGTATTCCTTCCACGATAGTATATAACGGGACAAACACACTTACTTCACTGGAAAATGCAAGAGAGTCCCGAATAGAATTCTGATTTTTTTTGATTAACGCATATTTCTTTGGTAGCATATACTTGTTATTGTTAACACCATATTCTATATACTGAAAATCTGACATGATTTGATCAGGATTTAACCCATCTGATAGTATAATATCCTGGCGTTTCAATTTTGCAATTTCAACTATAATGCTATTCATACTTTCAGAATTCATATATGATAATACATATTTCTAATTTATTTTTCAAAAATAAATGAGCCGTTAATATTTTCAAAATTCATTCTGTATATAAATATATTTTTCAAAAATAAATGAGCCGTTAATATTTTCAGAATTCAGTCTGTATATAAATATAAATATATTTTTCATAATTCAGTCTGTATATAAATATAAATATATTTTTCGGAATTCAGTCTGTATATAAATATAAATATATTTTCAGAATTCATTCTGTATATATAAATATATTTTTCAGAATTCATTCTGTATATAAATATAAATATATTTTCAGAATTCATTCTGTATATAAATATAAATATATTTTTCAGAATTCAGTCTGTATATAAATATAAATATATTTTTCAGAATTCAGTCTGTATATAAATATAAATATATTTTTCAGAATTCAGTCTGTATATAAATATAAATATATTTTTCATAATTCAGTCTGTATATAAATATAAATATATTTTTCGGAATTCAGTCTGTATATAAATATAAATATATTTTCAGAATTCATTCTGTATATATAAATATATTTTTCAGAATTCATTCTGTATATAAATATAAATATATTTTCAGAATTCATTCTGTATATAAATATAAATATATTTTTCAGAATTCAGTCTGTATATAAATATAAATATATTTTTCAGAATTCAGTCTGTATATAAATATAAATATATTTTTCAGAATTCAGTCTGTATATAAATATAAATATATTTTTCAGAATTCATTCTGTATATAAATATAAATATATTTTTCAGAATTCATTCTGTATATAAATATAAATATATTTTTCAGAATTCAGTCTGTATATAAATATAAATATATTTTCAGAATTCATTCTGTATATAAATATAAATATATTTTTCAGAATTCATTCTGTATATAAATATAAATATATTTTTCAGAATTCAGTCTGTATATAAATATAAATATATTTTCAGAATTCAGTCTGTATATAAATATAAATATATTTTTCAGAATTCAGTCTGTATATAAATATAAATATATTTTCAGAATTCATTCTGTATATAAATATAAATATATTTTTCAGAATTCATTCTGTATATAAATATAAATATATTTTTCAGAATTCATTCTGTATATAAATATAAATATATTTTTCAGAATTCATTCTGTATATAAATATATTTTTTAAAATAAATGCAGACAAAAATAAATAACAACCATGATGAGCGGTTGTCAGTCATTTGGCCCCCTTGATATAGGCCGCTGTGGTTCTTTTAATATTCGATTTTTAATCTTCGATTTCGATTTGAACCTTTTTTTTTGGCCGGTAATTCATTTTGAACACGATGCGAGGCTACCCAGATGTGACGGAGAGCTAATTACATCCACGGTTGTTATTTATTTTAGGTCATGTATATTTACATTCACCGAAACTTATTCCCCTAAGAGTGAATCTAACTCGTCAAATAACGGGTTAGAATCACAAGAGGGTATGTTTAAGTGAAAGAGACCTAGAGGTTACATATATACGACAACACATCTTTGGAACTCCTTGGTTGCCTTAACATCCAAGTAAGCCCAAGGGGGACCGGAAACATACATCTCCGGAAGGGAGGCCTAACGTGGCAAACGCCATCTTAGACCGCCCAGAAGATATGCTTGGGGATGACGTCACAACATATACCTAATTAACATAATTAAGGATGGATATATTCAATGAAACGATGATGGAATGATGTGGGGACGGCACAAGACAGCACAAACATGAAACGACGGGGCGGATTTTCTACGGCTATCCGACCAATCAAAAGCAGCCCATGAAATTAAACCCGGTTGCATGATTGAGAAAAATCAACCACGCACACGTGTCAATGGCGTGGGTTATTTTTGATCAGTCGGATTGGGTTTCGAAAGCCCCGGCTTTATACCTTTCATATAGTATATAAGGTAACTAATACAGCAGCGTGAATCCACAGGGTGTGTTATTTTTATTTCCTTGAATACTTATTAATGCTGTTTCACAGTATTTAAATGAGACTGAATATTTGAATTAAACACTAAAAAAAAAATACAATTGTTTGAAAACATTTTATATTTGATTTCTTTTCTTACAAAACAGATAATTAATTATAACCGCTGAATCACAATTTAAAGGAGATAACCCATAAACAAGTTGACACAATCTAAGGGAGATAACTCCCGTGGTTATATTTAATAGTTATGAAAGAGTTATCTCCCTTGGTTATATTTAAGAGTTATGAAAGAGTTATCTCCCTTCATGTTATTAGACATACGAAAATCGAATTTTTTGTTCAATTTTTTTAGAAAAAGCCGAATTTTGTAATCGTTCTGCTACTCTTTGTACTGAGGGTAAGCAAATATCAAAATAATTACTGGCTTTATTCATATATTGTAATATTTTTTCTTCGTTAGTAACTGTATTAAATGATTTTACAGGTCTCCTTGCAACTGGTTTACAAGTACCAGTTCCTCCTCGTTTTAAATTCTCACTTTGTGAAATAGCCTGTAGATTTGATAAGGAATTATTCTGAGAATCGGAATCAATATGATCGATAACAAAACCATCCCTGATTATTCCATTAAACACCTCGAAGACGAATCTGTGACAATGATAATGTTTCTTCCCGGCACTAAACATCAAATACCCTCGATTAGTCACAAATCCAACTGGATTCTTCAATCTGCGGTTTCTGATAATACCATCGCGGGATGCTTCATAATTAACAAGCACGGGGTGAGGTCTGAATTCTTGGTTCATTTGTATAATAATACTATTTTTCTAATTTATTATTTGCTTCAATTATAAGTCTATGTATATAATCTTGAAGGGTCTTTATGATTTTGTGATCGTTGTGGTCAATGACGGTATTTTTTATTCGTTTGTCATAATAGCGTTTTAGTTCCCTGTATCGTTTGCCGCCACAACTGAGACATAATTGTGATTTTCCCCTTACCCCCACCCCACATCGGAGGCACGGGAGGGGGCCAAGGGAACCGTTGCGAACGCTCTGTAAATGATAGCCACATAATTCGCTTCTGCATGATTTGTTACACGGGGTTGTTGATCCAATCATAAGCCATTTGCAGTGATTCATTATATATAAATTTCTTATTTAAATACATGTTTTAATTATATGACTGAGGAATTCGAGAGATTATCAGCAATTAAGCCCTACAAAAATATTAAATTAAATCTCAATAGAGTTTCTGTTAAACCAAAACGTCTAATAGACGATAGCATGAAGGAGTTCAAGAGATTATCGAAAATTAATCCTAGATTTAATCTCGATAGAGTATCTGTTAAACCAGAACGTCTAATAGACGATAGCATGAAGGAGTTCAAGAGATTATCGAAAATTACGCCTTGGAAAAATGCTAGATTTGACCTCGATAGAATTTCTGATAAGCAGTTTGAGAGATTATCGAAAATTACGCCTTGGAAAAATGCTCAATTCAATCTCGATAGAGTTTCTGATATACCAAAGAATAAAATTCATGATTAGTAAAATCAGAGATTGTTTTAATGAATTCAAGCATGATGGAGCATCTCATTGTTGGTCAACATTTCGAATTAATGGCGTTGTTGATGCCACCATGAACGATGAAAACGCAGCGTTGATGTTATCACAACTTGGCAACAAAAAGTATTTTTTTAGAGTGAAATTCATTATCCGTGTAGAATCATCCGGTTGGATTATACGAGACAAATTTGAACCAATTCTCAAAGACAAGAAAACAGTCGTTGTTAGCCGTGATTCTAAGCCGGGTCTGTTAACTGGAATTGACAAACCATACTATGAACGAGCATACCCTGAAACAGCAGTTGTTTATGGGATATATCCGGTAAATGAAAAACCTGATATAGGAAAACTAAAACCAATAAAATACTCGTCGTCAATGGCTTTGCCACTCAAGTGTGTAGCAGAACGAATAATAGAACACTTCACAAATGCATCCCGGGGAAATAAATTGACCGACCTAAGACGCAAAAAACTAAATGACTGGGAATTAACAGTCAGGAAGAACGGAGTAAGTATTAGCGATATAGCGAAATTAGAAACATCACTGAGATTTCCAATAACCGTTACAACGATAACCGGAAAAGTATTATATGAATCAAAATATAATAAAAATGGAGCCCCAATTAAAATTATTGATCATAACGAACACGCATGGACATCCGCGGTCACAATATTTCCACGGAACAGAACAATAAAGTATATACCCAAGGAATTCTTGGGAGAAGAATTTTCCAGGGATGGTTTTCTCGTTGAAGAGAAACTATTTGATACTATTGTGCATTTGACTAAAAATGACCCTGTGTCAGTGTGGTTACTTCGCAGCACTGAAAATCAAACGGATATTTTTGATCAGTTTGTAAGACCAAATGGCGAATTATACCGCATTGAAGCATTTCACAACATCATCCGTCTTATAAGGAAATAATTTGATATCCTCTATTGTTTCCTGTAATTGTGATTGAGCAGCAATTATGTTACCTGAAAGTTTTTCGGTTATTATTGCTATATCGGGTTAATTGGGCAATTTGTTCCAACGATAGAAAAAGATCGTTAGTACCTTTTGTAACTGGTTTAAATAACTTGTTTTGTTCTCTCTAAATTGCACATGGCCAATCTGAAGTTTTTGCAGTTGTTGTTTTACATAATCACAGTGATGAAAATACTTCTTAATCTATTTGCTGTTTAGCTAATTTTTAGTTGTATGAGTTTCCAAAGTAAGGACATAATCACGCATAATTTTTATTACAACAATACAATTGTAGTACGTTGAGTGGATTATTTGATAAATCGTCAGTGGATATTTATATTTAGCTGTAGCAAATATTATTCCAAGCTACGTGGTATAATGATAATGATATTGTCTTTGGATTGAGAATCCTAGTTTCGACATATTTCTGACGGATTTAACGGAGGTTTGTTAAGTGGAGGTAGCAGGAGTTCGACCGGAAAAAAGTACTGATAGCTGACACTTTGCGCATATCCGTCACACTTCGAAACGTATGGTGCTGCTTTATTGATTTATTGCACAACTTCGGGTTCGCTTGAGGCTGGGTCTTCAAACATTGTCAGACATTAGTATATATTCATAGGATAACCATGGCTGGCACGAAATGTAATGACCTCCATCTGAATTTCTAGTTTATAGTTTCATATTTAGGAATCTATGTCCAGACGTAGTTGAAAAAATTGGCCAGAAATGCATAGGAAATCCAAGGTAGAAATATTCATCCTTGAAGGGTATCCCACGAAGAGACTTCATACATTCTGGCACAAAACAAAATAACTGGCAATACATTGGCAATTAAACTGACACAGACAATATGCGCAGTCCCTACAGTCTAATGTTAGCTTTTACGAACGATATAATAGTGATTAAAAAATAGTTTTGCCAACATTCGGTCATCCGGTGACAAAAAAAAAATATTAAAGGAAGACACGAAACTTCGCAATAATACAACACATTTGTCCTACAACGAGTAGTTACTATATTGTGTACGTCATATTCACTTAAGTTTGACGCCATTTTTTATGTTGGCCCTTTATACATTGAATTATTTTGCATAACTTGTTTGTACAGCCCATAGTCTCGATGAACCCCTGTCCTGTTGTACTTATAAGGATTTGTTGTCACATTTGAATATGTGTAAAAAGTGAAAATAAATTCACAACAAAGACTATATTTAATGTGTTGGTATACAATTCACCTTAGACTCATATCGACCATTCAACCGAGTTTCATGAAACTGAAACTGAAATCCGGTTTTAATTCTACCTTTTGATATTAACTATACCTTTTGATACCCAATCCATGCTACGACCGATATATATCAATAAGAAGTTAGTACATATGTACTGTTGGCTAACAAGTGATACTATCTGGACTGAATCTCAGACATAAAACCACGGTATCAAAAACATTTTGGGGAAGTAACTCTTGTTACTAAAAGGGTTGGGTTAGAGTATCGGATACCTTACAAGACCGTCAAGGTAATTCCTTATTAGTCCAGATTATAATTAAAGCACAGTCGGTTAAGCATGTCTGAATATTATTGTTTCTAAACAAAATAGCCACTAGGCAAAGGTATACATTTATTCTAATTAGGGTCTAGATCTCAAAATATATACATACTATTATTCGAAGCCATCTCATTAATTAATTCAGACTTGCCGATATGTCATCTCAATTGTACGGCCCAAATATAAATCCATAGTTATGTGTACGTACGTATGCATACATCTGAGATGGTGAATGATAAACTGCTTATTGGTCTCTACTATCTAGAGCCTGAGGTCCAAAGCTATAGTAAATCTACGGGTTTATTACAATATTCACATATAAAATTCACATTGTTCCTTAGGCCTGGTTCGTCATGCCTTCGTTGCTCTAAGGCTGATGTAACACTTATCGTCTGCAAGGCATGGACAAAATTAACTTGTCACATTCATTGCATATATTGAATCTGGTATGTTGCTTGTAGGAATCCATGTCTGTTTTCTTCGCAATGTTTTACATGTGTAATTGGGTAGCTTAAGTTTTAATCGTTACACTAATTACATAATTGCTAGCCAATACTGAATGGAAAATGGTGTAAACTGGAGAAAACGACTGCGCAAAGATACTAACAAAATAATTATAATAATTACCAAAAACAATCGTATCATTTGTGTAAACAATGTACGAAATTGAATGATAGTTCATAGTCTATGGTGAGTCAAATTAGCGTGGTAGTAATTGGAGTCAACTGCTCGTGGTAGTATTAAACAGTGAAGAAGTGGTCATTGTTGTGCATCTAACACGACCCCCTTTGTCGAATAATTACTCCCCGGCTTTTATCATGCAAATATTAACGACCAGGATTTATTATACCACGTTACACAAGCATAACCACAACAAAATCGTGCCAGATTATTTGCCAACACCGAAGCAGCAGTTCCGAACATGTACTTGATTTGAATTGGTCCACCTTCAGAACTGTGCCTAGTAAGAAATATCTAAATATTTTAAAATACGTCTCCCTCAGGAAACTTTGACTGCTGTTTCTTATGATTATATTTTTAAACCAAGCAAAAGAAAGAAGCAGCGAGTTTTATGACATTTATCAATTAATTTAATTATAGAAGTTTATAAAGGAACATTTAAGCAGGACCTATATTTTTGTTTAAAATAATCCAAAATTAAAATAAAATATCTACAAACGTTTTAAAAAGCAAGTGTTCACTTTTAATTTCAAGTCCTTGAATGTGCTGATGTATTAGCAGTCTTAATGGATCACAATAACGTTTCAGGAACACCTTCAAAATAATCACATAATTATATTTTAATCTAAAACAAATGAGCAATACGTGTTCATTTCTAGAGCGCATAATCTTACAAGAACATTGCTTGGTTTGTCTCACAAAAAACAAGTTCACTGATATGAGTTTATATACGCACTTAATTTTCATACATGTATTAATGAATATTACATAAAGAGATACGAATTTTAAATAGACTTAGTAGTAGATTTATTTAACCCGAATTCATTTACTATTTGGTGGACGTTTTTATTTGTATTGATGAGTTGCATTCACACGTGCTAATCAATGAAGCATAATGTAAATGCTCAAACCTTAAAAGAAACTTAATGAACAAAGCCGCGATTTAGAAAAGACGACATCGGTATTTGACACTGGCTGTGCCGTGTGTGTCTATGCGTGTGTGTGTGTATGTGTGTGATTCTATATTATCATGTACTTTATATATGCTTGCTTTTCCTTATGTATGATAAACAATATTATCAGTCTTTTGCTATAAAGCATGATCATCGGTCTCTTGACCTAGTGTGGTGGTCTCGGCACGGTGCTACTGAACATCTGACCAGTTTTCTCAACTTAACTCAATTATGTGTCAATGCATATCGGCCTCTGTCGACCTCTCCTTCTGCCTCACCTGAAAATGCCATACATGACGGTTGAGGAGAGACAGTTGGCTCTAGTGACCATACCAATACCATACCATACCAATTCAGCTTTCTCTTTTTGATGGTGGTGAGGAGCTCATCGTATAAACCTGATATACGCATTTTGGTGTTACGCACTTCTTCATTTGTGATGTGGTTCTTGTAAGAAATGACAATGATGGTTCTGGAGCGTCTCATTTCAAGTTCTTGAATTCTTCGTTGTAATTCTCCTGCCCGGGTCAAAGCCTCGCATGAATATAAACAGAAAGAGATGACTAGTGCTCTCAATAGTCTCATTTTAGTTTTCAGGCATATACTCTTTTATCCTCAGATGGTCTTAACTTTGACATAGCTGCAGTTGGTTGTGTTGCTCGTGACAAAATTACTGCTCTAGAACCTTCGTCGGTGTTTATAGAACCAAAGTATTTGAACTGACTCACTGTTTTCAAGTCACGCCTTCTTACTTTAATCTTGGCTGAGATTTATGTGCCACTTTTTGTCACCAGCTTTGTCTTCTTAGTGCTTAATTCCATGTCAGATCAGGAAGCTCGTATTCACTGCCTGCCGGCCCATCAATGTCGTCTGCAAAGTGGAGGTCGATGATATTACGACCTCCAAAGCTTACTGTCCCACAATGGTTTTCCAGGGCCAGGCTCCTGGTGCGGTCTAAGTTGAAAGGCGTGGGTGGCAAGAGAATGCCTTGACGTATTCCTACTGTCGTCTGGATCCAGTCTTCCACATCAACTTGGGCAATTAAAACACTGGTAGAATTGGGGTATAACTGTTTGAAAGGTATCTGTCAATTGTTGACTCATGTTGGACTTCTTCATTGTGGCCCACAATGCCTCGTGCAATGCTCTGTCAATTTATGTTTCGAAATATATGAACTCATGATTGATGTCATCTTGATTGTTTGAGTAATTGTCATACAGAAACATGAGATTGAACATGTCTTCAGTTGTGCTCATTCCACTCCGGAAATACGTCCGTTCTTCAGTGATTATTTAATCTGCGTGTGGTTTCAGTTTGGTCAAGATGAACTTCAGTATCACCTTACTAGCATGGGTGTTCAATATAACAGTTATGTAATTTTTGACACATCTTGCTGCAGATTTGTATTAGTAGCTCTATCACTGATCCCCATGTCCATGATACGTTCAGCTGTGATGTTTTCTCCAACTGCCGTCCCATTCTTCAGTCCTCTTATTGCTGACTCCACATTGTATTTTAGAATGTGCAAATCATCATCATTTGTTGAATGTAGAACTACAAGCACATCTGGGTCTTCTGTGGACTGATGACTGTATAGTTTTTTACAATACTCGATTCATCTGTATACAATGTTAATCGCTTCTGTCAGTTATTTTCCATTTTCGTCTGGATTGGTACTGACGCTTCGTTGCTTCTGTGTGGTGAGGTCTTTCCCAATTCGAAATGCCGTTTTGCTGTTATTCTTTATCAAGATGATCTATTTATGTGCTTGTTTGTTCAATCGAATCTTCTGTTGCTTTATGCAACAATTGTGTATGATATTCCTGTTTAGCGCTCGGTACTCAAATGGCCCTGTTGTGTGCCTGGTGTTCTTTAGTTAATTATTTAGCATCACACAACTTCAAAATATATTCTCTAAACCAGGCCTGTTTCTTTTGGTGATGGATGACAGTGATGTCCTTGGTAGCTAATGTCATATCTGTATTGAAATTGTCTGTCATCACTTTAACATCAGCATCCATCAGATGGAGTGGAACTAGTTTTCCTCTACATGTGGATTGCAATGACTTGCATATGTCAGGGTTTTTCAGTTGTTCAAGGATAAATTTGAGCCTGATGTTCTTTGGCTTCTCAATGTTCTTCAGCATCAGTCGGAAGTTCATAATCACGAGTTTGTGATCAATCTCAACATCAGCACCTTGGAACATCCATGTTTTTGATTTATTGATGCCAGGTCGGTATCGGTTTTGAACAAGTATGTTCAGCATTATCAGTGTGTTCTGGGGAAATATCGTCTGACAGAGCCCATCACTCTCCAGACCAAGGAGTTTCCAGAAGGGGAAATAGTACATCGTCTAGCTGCCTTGGAACCTTAGGGTCTCCACTCTGGCTTATTTCATGTGGTTTACTACCTTAGCCTGTTGCTAATCGAAGACTATCTGCGAGGCAGCATTATAGCTGTAACAGACTAAATAATTGTTTTGTTTGTGAACAATAAACGCAGACAATATGACATAATTACCTGATGAATAAATAATTGTTGGTAACTTCATTTATTTGTTTGTTCTATTATTGTTTTATTGTGTGCAAAATATTTAACCGAATATATAATCTTTATAGACGTAAATATTGTAAATATATGCATAAATGCAAGAACATGCATTTGTTCGCATTGTTTGGGTTAGGACTATGAGTCATGTGGGACTCCTACAGATGGCCTATGATTATTTCCTTCTTTAATGATTGAATTTGGTAATATATTTTTTCTTTTACAAATACGCTTAAGGTCCAGTGTTCCTCAGATATTAGCAACAATTGTGAACGATTAGATACGATTTGAAAAACGTCCGAACTATTTGGGAGATATTACAGTTTATCAGTAACAATAATGCATTAACCATATAGAATGTATGCAAGTTCAAAAGTAAACAACCCACATCTGGAATGAGCAAGGTAAGTTGAAATTCAGTCATATATTTCCCGTCGGAAAATCAAATAATGTACAAACATTTGCATGAGGTATATAGGTTATGATATATACCATTTAACGTTGTTGCATGCTCTCTTAAACGGTGTGTTGATGAAATGATAATTGATGAGTTAGTATGTATAACATTTTGCATTATGTTGCTTATCACGTCAGAGTATGTATGTATGTATGTATGTATGTATGTATGTATGTATGTATGTATGTATGTATGTATGTATGTATGTATGTATGTGTGTGTGCGTGCGTGTGTGTGTGTGTGTGTGTGTGTGTGTTTTGCTATACTTGCGAGGACTTGAGTTGGGTTGCACACCAATATCTCGAGGACTGTACTACATTTCAAGGACTTACACACTAGTCCTCGAAATGATATATCGGAAAACGGTTGAGAATGATCATATGAGATGAACCACGTGTTTTTGTAACAGTCCTCACGAAGTCGGTAATGCTTGACATAGAGTTACACTCGTGTGTAAAGGTCACACAATTTGCGGCCGTCCGTTTGGCGCTTTCGATGCTTGACTAGTGTGCACACTATTAACCAATCAGAAGGCGTGTGATCTCAGGCTGTCATCCAATCAGAACATCGCTATTTTGCAGTGTAACTGTAAATTTTTGTGACTTTTAAAAATAATTACTGGTTTAAAAAAATAATTTTAT
This sequence comes from Unio delphinus, assembly GCA_029339505.1. Taxonomy (NCBI): domain Eukaryota; kingdom Metazoa; phylum Mollusca; class Bivalvia; order Unionida; family Unionidae; genus Unio; species Unio delphinus. Next base: position 413,287 of record JAQISU010000330.1, read on the forward strand.
AATAATTGCAAACTGGCGATGCCTGAGCAGAGTGCAGTATTTTAAGCCCGGTGCTTCCGTTTGTGCGGTGTCTTGGCGCGTTTTTAAAAAAAAATTATATTGCGTACATTGATTCCATTCCTGCAAGGATTAGCCTATAATACACTGCAGTAAATTCTTGGAAGATGGCAGGACATGCTGAATCAAACAGGTAAGTAATAAAACAATTCTTTTTCAAATGGTTAACTGTATACCTTCAAAATAGCTACTAGTTTTTTTTATAGCTACGATGTCGTAGCCTCAACTTGATTTGTTGCGGTTGAGTGTCCACGACGTAGGAGTAAGGGTACAACTAGTTTTTATATTATTATAATTATTTGTGACATCTTGGTTTTATCCCATTTTCAGCAATGAACTTATATTGATGTCAGTACCGCTTGCGTATATTTTCGGGATTCCACGCAATGCAGTGGTGGGTGGGTTCAGAGAGAGCGAGAGACAGAGGGGGTGGGGGTTGGTGGCCATCTCTCCATCGTTGTAATCATTCAGGATGACACCACCGCAGAGTGGGCGTGAGTTAATGTCACAGGCACTTGATTCTGGGTAAATTAATGTATACACTCACCATATAATATGGTGAGTGTATACATTAATTTACCCAGAATCAAGTGTCTGTGGTTAATGTGTATGACCCTGGAGAGAGAGAGAGAGAGAGAGAGAGAGAGAGAGAGAGAGAGAGAGAGAGAGAGAGATGCAAATGTATCTGCATCGTTATCAGATGAGTATACACATTTTCTAGTTCTAATGAACACCATTTAATAGATATGCCAAATCAAATTGTAGATAATACTTAGAGAATGTCTCGAAAACAACTATACACTACTGTACTTTTTCATTTACAAAAAGCTGATGAACACATTTCGCAACGGTGCATAGAAATTCCAGAACGCAATAGAAACACCGAAACGCAATATTGTGTATACCGTTGCTGAATATTGTGAAATTCGCGACATTTTTTAAAGAAAATAACATTAACTATTAATAGTGTCTAATACGATTGTATCATACTTTTAATGCTTGATCTATTACTAATAAATGCATATTAGTAATGATTTATTAATAATTGTTCTCTTCACTCATAACATTTTATCTATCATCGTTTATACTTTTATTTCAAATTCATGTATCTTTTCATGAACTATTCTTATTTACCATTTTCTGATATTTTGAGTAACATCTACATGGATAATTTATGCATCTTTAAAATTATTATTTGTACCGAAACTAATTCACATGTCATCTAAAGAAGATATTGAAAAACAATGCCTTTGATTATGTACTTATATGATGAACACTTGGCCATATTGTTTCAACTTAAATAATTGGTGTCAAAGCCATTACACATGTTAAATGTTTTTGGCACAGAGAAAATGTATTCTGATGAATGCGTATTATTCATAGATCTCGAATTAGGGGCCATCCATTTAGTATGTATGCAAAGATCTGGTGAATCTTTGCATTTAGACCATTATCGTGTGTAATGTATGATAGTTACACTCAAACTACATAGCTGTTTCGCATGCTGCGTTGCACAAATCTCACACATCATGGAACATAACATAATAAGACAAATGTAATAATTAATAACCACAACATAATAACCAACTTTAGAGATCAATATTAAATCAATAGTAATATGTTTTTATTACTAATAGCTAAAGCATTAAACTTGTGTATAAATTGCTATACAGGCTGGTAATATTAGATTCTGTTACTGTACGAACTGTCGCCAAAATGCGTTTTCCAGCTTCGTTTTAGTTTGATGTTGCATCACTTGCAGAAAAGAAACTACATATTAATTTATTATATAACTAATGTTATGTCACAAATATGAATTATACTTTCCCCACCAATATACACTATGGTATATAAAATATTACCGATGTGCGTTCTGGTCTTTCTAAGCACCCATTTTGCAACAAGTTTATTATTTAAAATCTTAACAAATGTACGCACAGATGTCGAGACCTTGTTGGTCTTCTATTGAACAGTCCAGGTATGAACAATTCAATCCTCAATTACAGCCGGTTGTTTTTTTAAAACAAACAACCCCAAAATAGCCCCAATAAACAACCTCAATTTACACTTAATGCAACCACCTGTTCAGTCCTTGAAAAGTAATGACTCACAAGGTTGAATATACATGTACACAATTATAAACCTTCTCCCAATTCTGACTGCATTTTCACTCTATGCGACTTCTTAGTTATGTTTTTTTTTCCAACTGGAGCATTTTTTTTTTTTCATACATGACAAGATAAAATTGGTTTAGATCATATAACCGTTTGGAATTTAAATGGTATCTCCTATTATAGAATTAGATTGAGATAATGTTTTACATAATAAAGATAGTAACAATTGTACACAGTTATAAAACTAGCATTAGAAAACAATGTCAATTTTAGCATTGGAAAGGTGCATTTCTAACATTCAAAGCTATTCAATTTGATGTGTTGTAGTTTACAGCTCAAATTTAGTTTCCGTCATTAGCAGCAGAATTTGGGAATTGTTTCTGACTAATCTGAACTTATTGTTGAAATTAATAATAATGTGGAAAATTGTCAAATCTTAAATGTTTACCAAAATTTAAGCAATTATGTGTGGTTTTATCCACATGTCTTAATAATTAGTGGTTCTTATCAGGAAAATATAAAAACAATTTTTATAATTATTAATAAAACAGAAGAAAAAAATACTTAGCGGTCATGTCCTGGAAATGCATCAACAACCTAATCATAATATAGAACTAAAACATTTAAGTACATGTATTTCAATACATCTTCCTGTTTGTGACTATTTGGGCATTTGGCTATTGAGACCAAGAAATGAAATACTGGTACATATCAAACATGACAATCAGATTATTTCAATAGTATATAGTCGATTTGTCTATTTTTGATATACTTCTTTGCAGCTACAAAGGATTCAGTGGAAAATATCTCTCATTCGATCAATCAGCATTATGGTTGGTGTCAAGTTGGCAGTTGTCTAACATGGCTTTACAGAATTAAAAGACAGATTAGTACCAGTAATACCAAGTTTGGTCTCTACTTGTATCTCCGATTGGTTTACTGCTTGCTAATGCTTATTACAGAATCCTGTTCTTAACGGACTTACAGTTATTTAAAATAATTATTAAGCATTTAATTAGAGCTGCACCGATTAATCACCCATACCCATAATCGGGCCGATTATTTGAACAATCGGTAAATAATCGGCGCCGATGCAAATACATTTCATAAATATAATTTCAATTATAACATTCATCTTGACATGGCTTGAATTTAAAAACAGAATTAAATAGTGGAAACTAAAGAAGAAACATTTTATTTGGGGATTATTTGAAAGACAATATATTCTTAAAGTAACTACTGTTGTAACACACTTGCTGTAAACTACGACTGATTTTTGCTGAGAACTCCCAATTATTACATTATGTCCTCGATTTTCATTTTCTTCCAAACAAGAAAAGTCCTACATATTCTGTTGCATCACCTGTGAATTATTGTTGTGACGAAATAATTACTTTTCTATAAAGAATTCGCATCTTCACTAAATAAGAATGTCACACTACGAATGCTTAACTCCAATGCCATTCCCACGAAAGAAACTTACACGAATTAACATCTGGCATTTTTAGACTGTATATACCAATGTTAATTACCATCGTTAAATGTTGTTGTTGTAGCTGTTGCTGTAGAGTTTAACGCCATTTTTCAGCACACGATAGGCTATACATGGCGGCCAGTATTATTGGTGGAGGAAGAACGTATTAATGAATATTGTCCCCGGGCTCCAAACACTCTAGCTACGCCTCTGCATCAATGTACTGGTATAGTTAGCATTCAAAATTCCTCTTGTCACAAGCCAGTTTCAGGCATTTTAATGATTAACTGGCCTGTACTGCTGTCGCAAAACTATAGAGAAATTCACCGACAAAGGAGAGACCGAAACATCAAGATTGTGTGGAAAATTGTGATATTTGTTCAGCCAAACGACAAAACTAAAATTGATTGAACTTGATCTTAGTCGATCTATATGATAATGTTAGCTTGTATTATTACCTCTCTTCGTGACCATGTGAATTATGATGGTTATGTGCCTTGAACAATCAAACGTGCAAATCTTTTTAAACATATTGCCTCAATTTGTAGGATCGCTTTTATCATTGAAAATGAGTAACTCTTGAAACATTCATTGTAAATGAAACAGCTATTAAGGACTATCTAAAATGTTATCTAGAATAATGCAATTTGGTCGAAACGATGAATAAAGCAAAATCTGTATCCAATATGTTTGGGAATAAATATCGATTTAAGTGACGTTATACATGCTTTGCACTGTGTAAGTACTGTACATTATAGTACATGTCTCCCCGGCTCACAAATTATGAAGTCTGTATTTACCTTTTTTTAATTCCATCTTGGAGAAATCAGAAAATATGCACATGCAAAATAATAACAAAATCAATCATAGTATTTTATAACAGTTTAATAATTGTCGGGTCACCGAAAGTTACTGTTTTAACATGCCTATGTCTTAAGACACGGAAAAAATCATTGTTTCATGTTCCAAGATTTACAGCTGTTACAGTAGTAAATAAAAAGACCTAAAAACGGTAAAGTTTAGACATTGGCCCATGGAAAAGCCGATCCCCCCCCCTCCATGCAATTTTTTTTTCTCCCTAAATTATTACGTTTATACGCGAGTATTTATACTGTGATAATCTCATAATCAGTATCGGCAAGTTTAATAATCGGCCATACGCGGTATCAGCATAATTGGTAAAAAGTGACATCGGTACAGCTCTACATTTCATCTGACAGATTGACTTTGTTAGTGGCCATGATTTGCCTTTATTAACTGAGACATGAACAACATTCTCTATATTGCAAGACATGGTGTATTTGCTGGAAAGAGCGCGAAGAAAAATGATTACATTTTACAATATCAGGTAGAACTGATATTATACAAAGAAGGTAGCCAGAGGGAAAAGTAATACAGGGAAAAACTAACTGCAAGCTTCCTGGTTTTTTTAAGATACGGTATGTGTACTTTATTGTGCATTATGTAATCAAAATAGCAAGTACACCACTCCCTCAAAAACTTGCAAACACTCTTATAACGCGGTGTACAGCATGGAGCCAGATGTTTTTCAAAGAAAATATATTTTAAATATCTTTTAAATATGCTGAACATAAGGTCAAAGTCTAGACGAGATACAGATTGATAATGATGGTAGGTCAATGTGAATTTTTATCAAGTGAGAATAGCTATATATTACATTAATTCAGTGACCAAAACTTTGCAAAATACGTAAAGAAATTCTTTGATTCTTCTGAACATAACTTAGCAGGAATATTTATGTCACATGATATTGCAGGTAATTCGTATGAAGGACTTTGGTAGTTTTTGAGCTTTTCACAGAGATAATACATATTTGCTGGCATATAAGTCCATAATGTTGGATCATAAAGTCTGGGCTTTGTCTTATACTCTTCATCAAGCTGTATATTGAATTTGCCATTCAAATAATTTTTTCATTTAGTTTTCATTCAAAAAGTTAGAACCCGATATTAGAAGGCTGTCAAAATATATACATGCATTTAAGTATTAAATTCTGGTGCATCATATGTAATTGTGCGAAAGCAGCATGTACTAGTAATTTGATTACATATAATAGATAAGTTAGAAAATGAATATCCATGACAAAGCCATTTTTATTTTTGTACCTTGTCCAGAGAATTATAGTAAATGGATCCGCTGATGCAATAGTAGGAGCCGCTGCTGAAATGAGCGCATGTATTTCCGCTAGAAACAGAAATATACCGCCGATTGTAATTGTGTCGATGATCGCATTCGTATATATATCATGTCAAACGCCAGTTGTGCTTCTCTGGGCGTTATTGTAGTTTTAGAGCTGACCTTCAGTCTCTGATAATTCATTTGGGCCCTGTCACACCGCTGATTTCAGAGTTATTTCCCCCATAATTATTCTTAGATGCGGTTTGCAGTTTTCTGATCTGACCAAGGATGACGTGATGATATGACATTATAAATCATGAATTGTACTATTACCTCCTCTGTAAAGAAATCTAGGAAATCAATTGTAATATTTGTTTGCAGATCAACAACGTCTAGTTGAAATACTGTATCATCAGTCTTATAAGGAAATAATTTGATATTCTCTATTGTTTCCTGTAATTGTGATTGAGCAGCAATTATGTTACCTGAAGGCGTTTTGTTTATTTCTCCTACATCATGATAATTTGACGATTGTTTCCAACGATAGAAGAAGATCTTCAGTGGTTTTTGTAACTGGATTGAATAACTTGTTCTGTTCTCTCTAAATTCCACATGAATAATCTGATGTTGCTGCAGTTGTTGTTTTACATTATCATGGACATGCAAATGCTTCTCAATTTCATTTAGTTGCTGTCTAGCTCATTTAGTTGTATGAGTTTCCAACGTAAGCAAATAATCACTCATCATTTTTATTACAACAACGATGCAGTACGTTGAGTGCATTATTGGATATATCGTCAGTGGATATTTATATTTAGATGTAGCAAATATTATTCCAAGCTGCGTGGTATAATGATCATGATATTGCCTTAGGATTGAAAAACTATTACTGGAGTAGTTCGGGGGTTCGAATCCTTGGTTCGGCATATTTCTGACGGATTAAACGTAAGTTTGTTAAGTGGAGGTCGCAGGCTAAGAGTTCGAAAGTCAACGTACTAATAGCAGACACTTTACGCATATCCATCACACTTAGAAACTTATGGTGGTGCTTTATTGTTTTATTGCACCACTTCGGGTTCGCGTGGGGGTGGGTCTTCAAACATTGTCAGACATCAGTGTATATTGACCGTAGAACCATGTAATGGCATCGATCTGAATTTTAGTATATACATTTATATCTAGGAATCCACACAGGAGTATGTCCAGACGTACTTGACAAATTTGGCCAGTAATACATAGGAAATCCAAAGTTAAAATAGATCTCATTTAAGGGTATCCCACGAAGAGACCTCATACAATCTGAAAAAAATAATAACTGGCAATACATTGGCAATTAAACTGGCACAGACAATACGCGAAGCCCCTACAGTCTAGTGTTAGCTTTTACGAACGATATAATAATGATTAAAAAGCAGTTTTTTACCATTCGGTCATCCGGTGACAAAATAATAGATTAAACGAAGACACGAAACTTCGCAACAATACAACAAATTTGTCCTGCATCGACCAGTTACTATATTGTATACTTTATATTCACTCAAGTTTGACGCTATTTTCTCTGTTGACCCTTTATACGCCTCCCTTCCATAATCTCATTTTACCACCGTCCTGTTGTCCTTTTAAGGATTTGTTATCACAATTGAATATGTGAAAAAGTGAACATAAATTCGCAAATAAGTCTCTATATGTAACATGTAGGTATATAATACACTTTAGACTCATATCGACAATTCAACCGAGTTTCATGAAACAGAAATCTGGTTTTAACTTTACCTTTTGATACCCAATCCATACTATGAATACGATATATCAATACTGCGTCAAATGAGATGTTAGTAAATATGTACTATAGGTTAACAAGTGATACTATCTCGACTGAATCTCAGACATATAACCACGGTATCAAAACATTTTGGGGAAGCAACTCTTGTTACTGAAAGGGTGGGGTTAGAGTATCGGAAACCCTCTTATTAGTCCACGTTATAATCAAAGCACAGTCGGTCAAGCATGTATGAATATTATTGTTTATAAACAATAGCCACTACGCATAGGTATACCTTTATTCTACTTAAGGTCGAGATGTCAAAATATGTACATATTATTATATGATGCAATATCATTAATTAATGCAGACTTTAAGATCCGTCAGCACATTAGTACGGTCCAAATATAAATTCATAGTTATGTGTACGTATGCATACAATTGAGATGGTGAATGATAAATTGCTTCATTGTTCATTACTGTCTAGTGCCTGAGGTTCAACTCTACAGCAAATCTGCGTAATTACAACAGTATTCACATACAAATTCACAAGGCATAGACAAAGTTAACTTGTCATACTCATTGCATATACTGAATCTTGTATTTTGCTTGTAAATCCGATGTCCGTTTCCCCCACAATGTTTTACACGTGTAACTAGGTACCTTAAGGTTTAATCGTGACACTTATACATAATTGCTAGCCAATAATGAATTGAAAATGGTGTAAAGTAGAGAAAACGATTGCTCAAAGATACTAACAAAACTATAATAATTAACATAAAACAAAAATATAATACCATATGAGTAAACAATATACGAAAGTGAATGATAGTTCAAAGTCTAAGGTTAGTGAATTGGCGTGGTAGTAATTGGAGTCAACTGGTCGAGGTAGTATTAAACACTGAAAAAGAAGCCACTGTTGTGCATCTAACACGACCCTTTTTGTTAAATAATTACTCACCGGCCTTTATCATGCAAATATTAAAGACCGGGATTCAATCTGCCACGTTACACTAGAATATACCACAACAAACGCGTGCCCGATGTTTTGCCAACACCGAAGCAATAGTTCCGAACAAGTATTCGATTTGCATTGGTCCACCTTCAGAAGTCTTCCTAATAACAAATATCTAAATAGTTTGAAATACATCTCCCCCAATAAACTTACGATTATATTATTAGACCAGGAAAAATAAAGAAGCAGCAAATGTTATGACATTAATCAATTAATATTATTATAAACGTTTTAAAAGGAACATTTAAGCTTGACCTATATTTGTCAAAATCCAAATTAAAGTAAAACATCGACAAACGTTTAAAAGCAAATGTTCCAAATTAATTTCAAGTACATGTATTTGCTAGTGTGCCAGCAGTCTTAATGGATCACATTGACATGTCAGGAACGCCTTCAAAATAAAAACATAATTATATTTTAGTCCAGAATACATGAGCAATACGTCTTTATTTCTAGAGCGCATAATCTAACAAGATCATTGCCTGTTTCGTCCCATACAAAACAAGCTCACTATTAACTTTCATGCATGTATTAATGAAAATTGCATACACAGATACGAATTTTCAGAAGACATTTTAACTTAGTGTTAGGTTTAATTAACCCGAATGCATTTACTATTTGGTGGGTGTTTTTGTTTGTATTGATGAGATGCATTCACACATGCTAATCAATGAACACAATGTAAATGCCCAAGCCTTAAAAGAATGTTAATGAACAAAGCCGCGATTTAAAAAAAAACGACAGCGGTATTTGACACTGGCTGTGTCGAGTGGCTCTGTGCTGGATGTTTGTGTGTGTGTGTGTGTGTTTGTGTGTGTTTGTGTTTCTATATTACCATGTACTTTATAAATGCTTGTTTTTCCTTATGTATGATAAACAATGTTAACAGTCTTTCGCTTTAACGTGGACGCTAGGGCAAGTTTAAACAAATAATATTTGCAATTAATGAACACAATTTTTGCTACATTTACCATCTTAGTCTTCCTGGAGTTCGTACATGAATAAATATATAATTTTAATTCGTTTGCTGATAAATCCAAACTTGTTTGAAATCAGTCAGTCAATCAATAAAATAATACATCACTTATTCATCAAAAGAAGGAATGCAGTACATAAACATTTGAGATATTATGTATATTGTGTATATTGGAATGTTCAATTCGCTGATCCGAGACATAGAGAGACGGAGAGTTAACGATAGAGACTCGAATACATTAACAGGGTTTAAGGAAGAAGAAGTGACTCGTTTGAATCTAAAAAATAGGGACTAATATAGCTCATCACGATCATCCGTCTCTTGACCTAGTGTGGTGGACACGGCACTGTGTTACTGAACATCTTACCAGTTCTCTCAACTTAACTCAATCATGTGTCAATGCATATCGGCCTGTCCATCTACCACCCTGAAAAATGCCATACTTGACTGTTGAGGATCGACGGTTGGCGATAGTGACCAGGCCATACCAAATCATCTTTCTCTTTTTGATGATGGTGAGGACATTATTGTATTAACCTGATTTACGCATGATGGTGTTACGCACGTCTTCATTTGTGATTGGTTCTTGCAAGAAATGATAATGTTGGTTCTCGAGCGTCTCATTTCAAGTCTTTGGATTCTTCGTTGTAATTCTCATGCCAGGATCCAGGCCTCAAATAAAAATAAACATAAAGAGATGACTAGTGCTCTCAAACGTCTGATTTTTTCAGACATATATTCTTGTTTCTCGGGTGGGTCTTATACTTTGACATAGCTGCAGTTGTTTGTGCTGCTCGTGACAAAATTATTGTTCTCGAACCCTCGTCCGTAATTATGGAAAAAAAATCTTTGAACCGACTCACTGTTTCCAAGTCACGTCCTCTTACTTTAATCTTGGCTGAGATTTGTTTGCCACTTTTTGTCACCAGCATTGTCTTCTAAGCGCTTAATTCCATGTCAAATATGGAAGCTCGTCTTCACTGCCTGCCAGCCCATCAATGTCGTCTGCAAAGCGGATGTTGGTGATATCACACCCTCCAATGCTGACCACAATGGTCTTCCAGGGCTTCACACCTGATGCTGTCTAAGTAGATGTTGAAAAGCGTGTGTGACAAGAGAAAGCCTTGATGTACTCCTACTGTTGTCTGTAGCCAGTCTCCCACAAAACCTTGGGCAATTAATACACGGGTAGTCTTGGCGTATAACTGTTTGAAAGATATTTTTCAATTGTTGACTCGCGTTGGACATCTTCGTTGTGGCCCACAATGCATCGTACTATGCACTGTCAATTTATGTTTTGTAATATATAGACACATGATTGATGTCATCTTGATGTGAGTAATGTTCATACAGAAACATGAGATTGAACATGTGTTCCCTTGTGCTTCTTCCACTCCGTAAACATGTCCGTTCTTCAGTGATTATTTAATCTTCTTGTAGTTTCAGTTTGTTGAAGATGAACGTCAGCATCACCTTACTAGCATGGTTTTTCAATATGATAGTTCTGTAATTTTGGCACACTTTGTTGCAGATGTCTTTTAGCAGCTCTATCACTGATCCCCATGTCCTTGATACGGTCAGCTGTGATGTTGTCTTCTCCAACTGCGTTCCCATTCTTCAGTGCTCTTATTGCTGACTCCACCTTGTCTTTGAGAATGGGTAAATCATCATCATTTGTGGAATGTGGAACTTCTAGCACCTATTTGTCTTATGTGGACTGATGACTGTATAGTTCTTTACAATACTTGGTCCATCTGTATGAAATGTTACTCGCCTCTGTCCGTTATTATCCATTTTTGTCTTGTTTGGTACTGACTCTCGGTTGCTTCTTTGTGGTGTGGTCTTTCTTAATTCGGAATGCCTTTTTGCTGTTATTCTTTATCAAGCTGCTCTATTTATGTGCTTGTTTGTTCAATCCAATCTTCTATTGCTTTATTCAACAATTGCTTCTGATATTCTTGTTTAGCTATTGGGACTCTAATGGACCTGTTGTGTGTCTGGTGTTGTTTAGTTTTTTTAGCATCACACACCTTCAAATTCTATTCTGTAAACCAGGTTGGTTTCTTTGGGTGATGGATGACATTGATGTCCTTGGCAGCTAATGTCATATCTGTATTGAAAGTGTCTGTCATCACTTTAACATCAATATCAATGACATCGAGTTGAACCAGTTTTCCTCTACTTGTGGCTTGTAATGACTTGCAGATGTCAGATTCCTTCAGCTGTTCAAGGTTGAATGTGAGCCTGATGTTCTTTGGCTTGTTAATGTTATTCAGCCTCACTCGGAAGTTCATAATCACGCATTTGTGATCTTCTCAACACCAGCATCTCGGAACGTCCTTGTTATTTAATTATTGATGCTAGCCGGTAACGGTTTTGAACCAGTATGTCCAGCATTATCAGTGTGTTCTGGGCAAATGTCTTTCTGGCAGATTGCATCACTCTCCAGACCAAGGAGTTACCAGAACGGGAAATATTACATCGTCTAGCTGCCTTAGAGCCTCAGGGTATCCACTCTGCATTCTTTTATTGGGTTTCATGCCTTAGCCTTATTCTACCATGAATACGGCATGCCTGGTATATATCCTCGCTTCGTTGCTTTTCTTCGTGTCATTCCTGAGGCTGTTCCAACTGCTCCTAACTCCGCAGCTTTCGTGACTGCGGGAACGGCGGCGGCACTCAATGCAGGTATGTCGGCGACAAGTGGAAATATACCACCTCATTTAACTGTAACCTGAACTCCTTTCTTAATTTTTATTACGTCATTTAAATGCTTAATCTGACGCGCTGTCAGTGATAGTTTATTCTGAACACCAGTGATCTGATTGTGTTTTAACGATATTGTAGTTCCACATTTTTTAGCTGAATCCAATTGAAACTTTTTAATCTGACGAGGAGTCAGAGTAACACTAACGTGACAATACGAACTTTATAATACTACGAGTGATCTAAATGTGTTACATATTTTCTACTGGTGCATCAACTACCCATATTCGTCCACCAACACCTTCTAGTAACATCGATTTGTCGCTGGGTATAAAAGATATTGCTTCGTAAGAACCATAACCGATCGGTAGACATGCCGCGACAATGGGGGGGGGGGGGGTGTTACACGATCTCGGAAGTGTATATCAACGACGGTCTGTCTTGTTAAATCAAGATGCTGCAGCGAAAAGTAATACATCGGATATCGGTTTCGAAATTCTGATTGTGATATTTGCAGACCAGTGTCTATATTAAGATCACGTCCCATGACTGTCAGCAAATGATGATACGTGCGTGCTATTTGGTTTTGATCTTAATCTTAATTAAGTACAATATATTCAGATGGTTCTTATTGACCGTTTATTCATAGCGAGACTTCAGAAATACCCAGTTGGTAAAATATCATGTGACTCGGCGTATGTCAATTTAATCGCGTAATATTCTGTAGCGCAACAAGTATATGTCGTTTCGCAGAAAGACCTTGATGTGATGCCATGTGCTATGAAAATATATCGTTCATAGTACTCTGAATACTATATGTCGTACGTTTTAGCCATGATAGCAATGATTTATCACCTGTATCCATAAATAAAAGTAATGTGTCCTCTGAGGATATCAATGGAGTCATTATAGGCATTCATAGTTTTTGTTTTTGTTATATTTATTTTACCATCAGCAACACCAGCAACATGCCAGATTGCATCATTATCATCACATTTTCGGACAAGAACTACTGTGTGTTTCGCTCTAAACATTACTTTTCGTATATTTCTACAAAATCCAAATATATAAGACGGTGAAATCGCGCATGAAAATAATCTACACTCGCCTTGCAACATCCCTGTACGTGTTGCAAATCATAGGTTATAATTGGCAGCATTAACATCACTAATAATATCAAAATCAGCAGATGGTATCGTAAATCCAGCTGGTGCTGGATCGAATGCAATAACTTGTGTTGCCTTTACTTTAACATGCTGAACAGTTTAAGAGTGATCAGTAATAACCGTAGAAAACATCATAAATGGACCAGCCGATCTTGTATAATCATCTGAATATCTTGCTCAACCAAATATTGTTGTAGCAACATCAATATTTTCTGAATATATACAATCTCTCTTCCATTTATTATGTATGTAGCGTTTACTAAACAGTGCCATAATTCCGATATTGACAAAACCAACCGGGGTATTTGCGTCATATGGTATATTAACTGCAACATTTGTTACAAGTTCCCCTTCTATTTCAATAAATGCTTCAGCGTGTAAGGAATATCTACTAGTATCCTGAATTTGAAGTTCAATTCTTGATCGACTATTTGGCTGTATTGTGTTATAAGAATAAAACTGATAATCGCGTTAATCTTTTAGGGCATGTGTGTCAATATCAAATGATGGGTCGGGTGAAGATTTGAACATTTAATTAAATTTTTATAGATCTAAATCGCGATCTTAAAGCACTTCTTGCTATTAAATTTGCAGTAACATTTCGTTGTGCATCAGATCATTGATTCATCAAGGCTGCTAGTTTTTGATCCACGGTTTGATTCATTATTTTACTGACATTCACGTGCATAATTTCCGTGGATGTTAATTTTACTGGCGGCGGTGTTCGTCGCATTAATCGTGTTAGTCTTTCTTTGGCTACCGAAAACGCGTTACTGGCAATATTACCAATAGCTACAGGAGCTTTGTCATCGATAACATTAATAGCTTTCATGGATAATTGTTTTGCGATTGGTGTTATTTTTGGAGCCATCCTTGCAAATAACCCTTGAATAAAATTACCAAGACCATCTCAAATTAATCGTTATGTAAACGGTTTAATCGTGAGTTTTCTACGTAGGCTATGGTTGGTTTATAATGGTGATAGTGTATGATCATCTTATTTATTATTGTTATATCTAATGTGGTGACAACTAGTCACTGTGATAAACATCAACGAGTGCATCGATAAACTTCCGATATACTCTAGTGTCCATGATACCACCTGGAAATAATCGTCTACAAATATCAGCTGCTTCATTAATTACTTCTGGTTAGTTATTTTCAGCTCGTTTACTCTTTATGGAAATTTCTAATCGTGCTAAATCGGAGAGAATATTATTAGGACAGGCAACAAAACCAGTCCCCCAAGCACCGCTTGGAGTTCCACTCGGAGACATACCTTTCATGTAATATTCCCTTGCGCGGGAGGAGATTCCAGTAATCCCAAACTTTCTAAAACATCCCCATCATCATCTGTTGAGCTGGAGGATTTTGATTTGAACGCTATTGCTTTGAAGATTTTTGACTCTTATTTTGTTCTCTTTGCTGTTTTAGTTCTTCTTCTCGCTGTTTTTGTTCTTCCATTTCTTGCAGTTTTTGTTATTTTCTTCGCTGTTTTTGTTTTTCTATTTTCTGCTGTTTAAGTGTTTCATATCGAGCATATACTCTACCTAACGCATCGAGATATCCTATATACGGTGCACTTTTTTGTATCAACTCGATTTGTCTATGTTTAATTTTATAAAGTACATCAACCTAGTATTGAAAATATGTAATATATGTTTTATGTCACGGTTTCTACATTTTTTCTATCTTTGAAACGCGAGGCAACAATATCGATAACATTTTCTGATTTACTTTAATAGATTGTTGTTAAAGTATCTTCAGTAAATTTATTACGTATTCTTCGACTATTTTTTCATCGTTTTTTTTTTGACGAGATTCACGTCTAGCCGGTTGAGATACTTGACCACGAAGTTTTTGTAAAAGTCTTGATGTTTCTTCAATTCTCTCCGTGATTTTTTCAAGATCAGGAAGAACACCCTTTAATAATTTTATCCTTATCTCTTTCCATATATAACCTCTTTAGTGGTTGTAGTAACGGGTTTGAATAATTGTTATGTGCCTTCTACAAAATCAACTTGAGAATCTTCTCGTTGCTGTTATTTTTGTCTGACATAATCACTGACGGGTATAAAATTCTTAATCGCTGCTTGTCGCTCTCGAGCTAATCTAGTTCTCAACGATCCTCCTGCCTTTTTTTTTTATATGATATGATTTAATTCGTAGCAGCAGAAAGGGCTCGACAACAAATATGCTACTCGAAAGTTAGAAGCCTTAGTTCTGTTTTTTGACATTATGTTTTTCGGATTTTTAGGAAGCTTTGGATTGACAAACAAATGCCTCTAAAAAGTTGTAGGTTTCGACCCCTCTAGTGCTGATGGAGTTAACATACACGTTTCCAGTCCCTGGCATAAAGCTGAATATTCAAAACTCAAATATTGCATGCTACTTTGGAAACGTCACCTATTGCATCATCTGCAAGAAAGTATATTCTGCATTATTTTGAAGATACGTAGGGAACAAATCTAACCCTCACATGTCTGAATGTGTTACACAAACAAATATTTAAAATGCACATAAAACATTTATTTTCGCCATACCACACATGTATTTACAATGTTAAAACCGGTTTGCCCACAATTCAACTAAATTCAAGAAAATAGAAAAACGAAATAAACTGAATCTGATCGTGGAGAGCACTCTAACCAAACAGTTTTATTCAGGAAGGACATCTTAAAAAATTTTGATGTATAACATCATTACAATAGTGCTTAAAAATAAAATTATCTGTGATAACATTTCGATTGAACTATCTCTGCTCATAAGATAGGGCGCAACAATGCAAGGATGTGCTTGAAATGCTTTGTTTCATTCTGTTATCGGTTTCTGCTTGATCAATCGATCAATATAAATCGGGTAATAATAAACGAACGTAAGTCCTTTCCAGAAGTTCAAAATCGAATTTCCCGCATATTTCAATAAAATATTTTGAACGGGATTGTAATTATTCGCTGCTGTGTTGCGTGTTTGTGTCTTTTGTGATATTTCGGTATTATTAATTACTATGTACAGATGAGATTTAAATATTAGGCCGACACGATGGTATTTCTGCTACGCTTGAATGATTATACCACTGACACTAATGTCATTGTATGTGACGTTTGCATGGTAGAAATAATATCTCGGTCGATGCTTACAGGCAATGCGATGGATGTTGCTTATCCGATGACTGGGGTCCGAATACGAATGTAAATTAGTCAACGTGTATGGTAATTTTCTATTTATTCGTATTTATAATCATGTCAGCATTATCAAAGCATTTCCCGTACAATTCAGCGATATCCATTTGTGTTTTGCTTTGAGTACATTTATAATCCTTTATATCACAGAGTAGAACGAATACTTTATTTTCGTGCACTCAAACCAGATATATTTCAACGTGTGATACAAGCAAGCAGGACATTTCAAATATTGGCTATTTGAGTAACTTAAATATATCCAGTATTTGCGCAGGAAAAGAAAACAACCTTTTGATTGTATAAGCTGAAAAACTCGCCCCCAAGCCGTTTTATAAATTACTTCCAATGTCACCAATATTTATACAATGATCATACCAAAAATCATCAATGTAAGATAAAGGTTTATTTTCGATGACAAAATCTATTCCACTATTTACATTGGTGACATATTGTAAACTATTTTACTTATGTGACCACTAAGCAAGTCCATCTAAGAGAAACAGTCGAGACAAACTGGTTGAAAGGTGACGATTCAAATAACATCGGCTAAAAATAATTTCAGTGCTTGGAAGGCAATGCAGTTTTTATGTATTGAACTAGGACAAAAATGACCATTGTTCATGTTGAAAGTGTAACTTCTTTTGGTGTATATATATATATATATATATATATATATATATATATATATATATATATATATATATATATATATAATTAAGTATTGCAGAGCATCCCGGGAAATCTTGCATTTCACGAGTAAACATATATAGATATCTGGAGAAGAAAAAGAAAAGAAAAAAACATTTTTCAATAATTCTCTTTACGTAACACTGTATTTTGAGCATATTATTGACTTTATTATGCCGGAGAAATGGGTGTTAAGTGCCTTACCCAAGGAAATAATTATGCAGCTGACATTGGTCGGTTTCAAATCAGCGCCCCTTGCATGACAAGTTTTAATGCACTACCTACCGAACTACTCTGTTGTGTCCTGAATAACTTGTAATTAATTATATGTCTCAAAACAATCTGTTTCAATGGAAATATCGACACAAGATGCTTGTAGTTGTCCACTAAGAAATAACTAAATGATAATAAATTATACTTTCGTTGATTTTAGGTATCTTCAAGATGACGTGGCAGTTTTTCATTCCACTAATATGGTGCTTCTATGTTGTTAGAAGTCAGTACGAGCCTTATGGAGGTAAGGAGAAGTACCACGGCATCTACTCTTGAGATCGTATGACACTAACAAGCTGTTAATTGTGTGCTGTCAGAAACCAGTACGATATTTGTAGGAGTACAACAACTAAAAAGTCATGACATTGTCAGTCTAGATATAATGACATTATAACGTGTTAATTGCTTATTATGAGAACGTTGTGAAGAAATCTAAGGACACGTTTAAACAGAATATTATAATTCAAGTGGATTTAAGTGCATTAGTCTTGGTGTATTTAGAAATACCTATATTTTTAAAATGTTATTGAGGAAATAATAAATAAGGCATAATAACAATACATCATTACTATATCCAATGCTATTTTCTCTAATATTGGATGCATTCTGATGCAGAAAATGTTGCATATGGAAAACCTGCCAAACAGTCTACTACATACCAGCCGTACGATGCGTCACTTGGAGTGGATGGTGACATATCCACGAACATCATGCATGGATCATGCAGCCACACGGGTGAAGGACAGAGGCACTCTTGGTGGACTGTGAATCTCGTTGGTTTCTACTGGATCAAATTTATCAGGATATACCAATGGACTCGTAAGATCACTTTGATATTATGGGATGTTCTTTAGTTAAGATTTTTTTAAGTCTCTCTCTCTCTCTCTCTCTCTCTCTCTCTCTCTCTCTCTCTCACGCACACACACACACAGGTACACACACATATGCTTTAACATCCGTAAGGTTCCTCGCAAGACTTACATTAACGAAATTCTCCCCTTAAATGTAATATTAAGTTACCGTCAAATCTAGGCTGAATGTCCTTTATGTGTATTTTGTGTTTCGGAGCTGATGAGTTGATATCATTAAGGCTTAAGAACGATTCAGGTGGGCTTTTTTTTATCTCTACGAGTAATCATAATTTTGGCATGAATTCGATCCTTTATCATAGCCATGGTTAACAACACAACAAATAATTAAATAATTGTATGGTGACCGAGAACATGTACATCTAGTATTAATCACACTAAATTGGTATAAAGGTGAGACCTAATATTTTTTAGAAGTCGTCATGAAAGTTTAAAATCTGGAAACCAGGTTATTTTAAATCAAATGTTATGAAATTGTGACAGGTGTTGAGAGCAAAACTTTTACAAACATGTTTTGTTGGCCAAATATTATCATATATTTTCATATAATTCGTACTAATATAACCTTTTCGCATTCTTTGTGTGAATAACCAGTGTCCTTCAAGTGAAGAGTAATTTATCAAAAATTGCTTTGCTTAGCTTAAGGGGGAAAAACACTTTAGTATTACTAATAAAGAGCGGTCATACTTAGCGACGCCTTCTACTGTTATTTCGTTTTCAAACACGTACCAAATATGGACCCAAAGTACGGACCCCTCCGGATGATCTGCGGCATGATGTCCCAGTGCTAAACTTCACTATAAACTGCCATACTGCAGTCATCGTTGGGATATGAGGGACAAAGTTTTAAAACTACGTTAAAATATCCAAATCACAAACACATATTATCCAAATACCACATTTTAAGATTACCGTATATATTTTTAAGCAGATAGCTATATTCAATGTCCCCTGTGTATTGTTCATGATCTGTTTAAATCGGCCTCAGTATAGCATATCGATTAATCAATATAAAAAAGATGCGACAGATAGGAAAAAGAAGGTATGTTTAGTTGCCCAGAGTCATCTAACTTAGGATGGAGGTATAGTTGCCTATGGCCTATGTGGAATCGTATCATTTGAATAAAGGTGAATGTACTTTATCTCATGGTTGTATACTAACAATTTAATGCATCCTGATTGAGGATACAATTTAGAAGACGTCATTTACATCTTTTAGCTCGCCTTTTCAAAATACACAGGAGTTTTTTCTGCAACTCAGACGTCGTCAATATCAGCGTATTGGTATCTTTACAGCATTTTAAACATTGCCTTGAAAGTTTCGTTTATGATCTGAATGTACAAACCAGGACATCTGACACTTTTCAACCACCAAACATAATACTAAAATAATAATTTTAACTTTTATTCATGGAGGATATTAAAGTGGAACACTTCAAACTCAACGACGACGTGTGTTTGCGAGGTGATATTGAATCGTTTGCGGGGAAATATAACTCAGTGCCTGTTGATGTGTCAGACAGCATTTGCAAACATTATTATTCCTCGGTTTGTTTAAAATAATCTATAGTTTTCGCCAAATGACATGTTACATTGGAACTTCAGTTTCGAAATGTATTCAGTAGTGAGTTATAACTCAAGTATCCAATGTACAGAGGGGTAGGTAGAAAATAAAACATATTTGGGGGAGTATGTTTAACTCGCATTGTCACACCGACTGTGGAAAATTGTTCACTATGCATCGAACATCAGATTCTGTCGCAAGTAAAACAATTTGTCCAACACGTGATTTTTTTATAAAGTAAATCACAAACACGTATAAATGACTGCTGTTACAAATGTGCTGGTCCATACATAAATTTTGTAACACTCTGTAAAAACACATCGTATGTCTTTAAAAGCATGTGATCTCTTTCCCATTCCACCTGCATTTATAATGATGCAAAACGCTAATGATTATAATGACATGCAATGTCAGCATTATAAAGTCTCAACGATAAACGGCATACGTACATATCAGACGTTTGTGCAGCATAACGTGGAAAAATGGATATAACAAAATGATACTCAAATATAGCTATGCTAATTATATCTTTCCTAAATGGACCCAATCAAAGCAACACATTTTAACAAATGAAGCATGACCAATTCTATGTCAACTTACATGATCAATGTATGAAATTTGTAAATATATATTAATCATATACGGAATTATCAGTGTATATAATGTATTAGCATATTTGACTTATATATGGAATCATGAACAAATGCAATTCATGATGGAATTATAAACAAGTACGGTCAAGGTAATGTTCATTAAGAACACTATTACCTATCTAATTATTTTTCACACATATAGTGTCATTGCATCGCATTGGAGTTCTAACATATAGTGATACTGAATTTTAAAATGGACTATATGATGTAATTTATTTCGTGATATTTAGTCGATGGTCACGAAATGTTTTGTTTCTCGACGAAAACAGTGAAAGAACGACCTAGCGTGGTCCGTTCGTCGCAGCCTTTAAGGGATCCATTGCAATTTTCCTAATCCCGTAGACCCTATGTCCAAAATGATCGGCTCCTCCCAGTAACAGCTTAATCAATGACACTAAACGTGAATATTTCACATGTGAAAAAAAACAACATGCCTCATTCATACGCATACATGAATTAGGTTCGTTACGCATTGAAATGTCATACTAATGTTTGTATTATTATAAAACGACGGTCATACAGTAATTTATCTCCGAGAAGAGTAGTCGCAATAGAGTATGAAAACTCAAACAGTATTCATCATTGAATGTTCCATATAACTGAAGCTTAAAACCTTCTATATTAGATCAATAGCACGGCATTATGTGCCATAATCTTTGTTTGTGAACAAATTAATAAATTTACAATTGTTTAAAGCAATCCTGTCAAATAAGACTGATGGCTTGAAATAATAGTTTTACAGTTCACATACTGCTGAAGCTGAAGATTGCTTCCTTATACCTTTTCGACGTTAAGTTAATCTGGGCTAAAAGTTCACTTGTTGTGTTCAGAACGACTACCAGGAAAATCAAACAAACTGGGTTCCAACTGAAGACACTTTAAACTTGTATCATTCCGTATTTTACGCGGCAACGAAAGCCGCGTAATTTTCGACGTCAGTTTTCCTTATTGTTTCATAAGTTAATTAAACAAGTAAGCTAGATTTATTAAACTATTGAGTCTGTATAAACCATAATTGGTTTTGTGTGCTTATAATTTATTGTTATTGGATATAACAATATTTCTCTTGTTGGATGTTTTCGTTCATTCGTGTGCCTAGTCGTTGAACATTTTCTATGCTTATCATATATTCTCACACTAAACCTAATATTGTTTATGACAATTGTGTCTCTTTTATGAAGCTGTGCATTTGCCTGTCTAGCCATTCATTGTTGACCTGTCAAAGATAGTTTTAGTTGAAGGCTATCGATCGTTTTGAACCATTTGTAAAAATGTAGTACTTTCAGATCAAAACTCAGTTTATCCAAAATATATGTTCAGACATAATAATTAAGCCTTTGCATATCATATTTAATTTTTTCATTGAACCACACAATAGGGGTAAAAGTGATTGTCGTTTGCTGCAGGACAGTTGGTTGCGCGCCTCTTGTATATCCAAGGCTCACACTTTACGCTCCTCCTAGGCCAGCACGAATCGGCTTTTGCAACCTGCTCTTGCACAGATACTTACCTTAAATAATATATTGGCAATCATGCGGTAGGAATGCTGTTAGAAAATATACAACCAATCGACTTTCTTTCTGATGGCATAGAACACGAAGACATATCCAATAACTAATTTAGTAACTAGTAATAACAATCCCAGCCTAATGAAATTATCGTTACAAAACCAAACGGCAATTATGTGATGTGTAAAATATATGTTACAGTTATAGACTGTTCGATAGAGAATGTTGCACCAATACAAACTTACCATAATATCATTTTTACCAACTGTGCAATGAACTTTGGTTGATATATAAAAAAGATAATTATCAAAAGTATAAAGTACCTTGAGTTTATCATACAAGTGTAGGACAGACAGGCTCAATGTTTCACCCCAAAAGTTTAATATTCATGAAATGAGTTTTTAGAAAAGAGAATCTATGCATTCCTTGGATATTTTAACTAGAATATCAACCGTCATTTCGTTGCAGAAACGTAGCACTGACAGGGCACTAAACAAACAGTAGTCATGATAAATAGCATCATTAGTACCTGAAATAATAAATTAAGAACTAAATGTTCCTAAACTTCTGTTGAAACTAAATACAGGCCGAAGTTACCTATTTTCTCAGAAAAGTATCAGCACTGGCGTACGTGCATGCCTCGCTGAATATCATTATTCTAGCATCAACATTATCAGACATAAATATGTTTAGATGTTAACCAATGATATCGAAGCATGACATGTACGTTCAACGACTTACATTTTGTACTAATAGTGTGGGATTTCTAAAGTTTAATCACACATACTAACTTTTATTGATTCTAGATGGGAAAATATGTGTATATGGTGCTAAAACATGTTTTTTGTAACGTAGTCACAAATGCTTTGAAAAACAAAGACGAAAAATAAAAGCAAGCAGATTTGATTTGTGTCATTTCATTTTTGGCATTTATAGGGAGCATATTTCTAAACAGTACGTGAGTGGAAAATTCAAGACTGGTTGTTTTCAAATAATGGGGCGGGACTTCCAGGTATACATATGGAAAGGCTGGTTTGAAACCATCTATTGTTATGTCATTGAAATGAATTCCTTGTGCTCTTGAACTACGAAAACGTACTTCATAATATACTGTAACACCTGAGAAGCACGAATGATTCCGATGCAGTATTTATATGCCTACACAAACACTGTGAGAAGAAACATCGATCTCTCTTACTTGTGAATGCGAAACTGTACTTTCTGAACAATAAATTCACAATATAGAGGTTCAAAACCTTGAAGTACTCATACTTAAGTACTATATCAAACTTCCCAGTGTACAACAGCATTTGTTATTTCATTAAAAAAGAAAACAATAATCCTCGGAAAAAACTTCGAAAATTCTTTCTACTGAAGTAAGTTGTCATAATAAGACTGTATTAGTTTGAGTAAACATATGTTTACCCCAAGTGTCTCCTTAGGTAAGGAAAACGTGCAATGAATGTTATTTCTGAACATGTAAAAAAGTGATAATTTTACAGCCTGCATATTACTGATGTCATTTAAGAGATAATATATTAATAATTCAAATTAGTTAGTGTCTTCCGTTTTAAAGAATTGCCTTGCAACTGAAAAGGTTGCACATAAAATGTACCGAACGAATTTGAAGTATTCAAATGGGTACAACTCCCTTATTTGTGGGATGCAAATAAATGAATAGCCATCATGTACTATAATCTATGAATTAACTAAACTCAGCATGAATGTTTAACGTATTTATATTACAGAACCACCTGTAAATCGGCTGGCCGGTTCTCAGATGTATGCAACAGAGAATGACAATACTTGGAAGCAAATAACTTTCAATTCGACATGGCCTCTTAGTGAGTTCAATGTGAGTGTGGAACTCAATAAACCAATCGGTGAAATAATGCTTAATAATTCTTTAGTGCAAGGGGCAGCAGCATTTATCTGTGTTTGCGAGTTACAAGCATTTAAAGGTAAGACTCTTACGCAATCTGTTCATCTGTATTTGAGATGTTCTCCAATAATTATATAAAGTTTTGAAACCAATACTTAAATAAAACAAATGTTTATTTGGTTGTTCATTAACTACATTACCCAGTCATGATACCAAATCCAACCCTACCAGACTGAATCCTTTTAGCTAAAAGTTAAAAGTTACCTGCCCACCTAGGTGGTAGCTCAATAAAGTTAGCTCTCTTGATATTTGGATTGGTGAGTTCTCCCGTGAATGTTCCAATGATTACTTCAGCTGGTGCCGAGTACCACGATCTCTCTAGAAAGCACGACCTGTCTACATGTAGTTCAGACACGATGAGTATCACCCATGAAGGTTCCTGCCTTCATCTCCAAGAACTCCCTACCGTCCATGGGCAATCGGACATAGGTAAATTCCAATTTATTCTGGACAATTTATCTGAAGGCAATGTAGAGGAACACGTTTTTACCTATATAAACTTATGAGACTGGAACTTTTCTCTCCTGTGTAATGGGATTTACAACTTATATATATTTATGAGGTATTATGATCGCGTAACGCATCTGAAGAAGAAATACAATTTTGTTTCTGGTAACATATGTCTATCTGTTCGATATCACTTACCTGATTTTTCCAGGCATACTCCCCCAGCCTCTCCGCCGTTATATCCATATAAGGAGCATGCCTTCCTTTCCACTAGTAATTTAAGAATTTTCAATATCAAGAGGAGATGACTCTGACTGCCAAATAGGTGGGTGTTATAACTATACTTTTAATCTCGATGAGCTGGAGTTTCGAAGTAAAGCTAGTTATATGATCACGTAAGTATTTTCTGAGAATATATAATTTACTACCAAAATTGGTATCTCTACAAGTGAAAGTGAAAATTCTAAACTTTGGAATATACCCCAAACAATCATAAACATCATATCACACGTCCAAAACTACAAAATGTTCCGAATCAATTCCACTGCTATTTAATGCCAATGATATAACACAATGATGTTATTTAGAATATCTTTGAATGAGCTGACAAAGTTACAAAGTTCTATATGTGTGCAAATGTGAATGAATCCCTTAGCAATTCTAATGACTATTTTTTAAAATAATTATTTTTCGAATTATATCTGATATCAACAATACAACTGCAAGCTCTAATCTCATTATCCAAGACTCATATAGAATAGGGAGGGATTATTTATTTATCACGTCTCTATTTATACAATTTCACGTTGACTACATCGTAATCGAACGTAAAGATTTCCATCTGGAAAACCTATTTGAACCGTAACCAACGACTAGCATTGAACTCTTGCTGCGTAAGCATTCTGTTTACAAGTTCCAAGCGTGGACATAAGTTAAGAACACCGTATAAATTAGATATACATAAGTAAAAGACTTGGTGAGTCGGTAACTGAGTCTTACGTTTAGTCGTAGGTATGGTTGTGCATAAGCCATTTGGACGTAAGTTTCCTAATATGCAGACATCATTCAGATTGCCTGCAAAGTAGTAAAGGCTTCACTGTTCACATTACGATAAAATAATTCTTAGCGAGAAAAGCTAGCAAACATCATAAGACATATCGTGTTAACAGTAATAGTGGTCATTTCATTGCCACGACCTAGTTTGGCATAGCCTAATTATCCTTACTCGAACGATGCAAGCTCCTATACTATTGAAGATGATGAATGACATATATTACGGCGATCTAAATGTATAGTATGTATATGAATTGATGATTTAAAAAGTTACTAAATGAAACTCCTTATCCTTTACAAGCAACACGATGAACGTATTCCTTTGGTTATTACAGATTTTATCCGGTACATTCTTAAATACAGAGCATTTCGAATAATTGTCCTAACATTTCACCCAGAATGAAAAGAGCTGTGTTACATCTCCTTCCGACAGAATCAACTTAATTGGTGTCTAAGGTGTACAACAATTGCATGTTAAATACGTTATTGATCTTTATTAGATTCAAACATACCATAATTAATAGGCTGGTTACGGATTTTCAATGTGCTTTCAAACCTTAAAGTTTCTATCGGAATTCTCCACACCTTTATAGGATTATCAGTCACTGAACTGTTAATAATGGCATGCATATATACATATTAAAATAATCTGCTACAATTTTAATATCCAATTTCGTCGTGACTGAAGATACATATATGTTACGAAATTAACTGTTCGTAATACTCCTTAAACATGCTATAAAATATACAACATAAAACATTTGACACAATCAGAACGAGAGACAGCGTGGCCTTTCCCACATGGAACATTATATTAAATTGGAAGACTCAACTAGTTAACACATGAGCTGGTTCAATACAGAAGGCCATTCTAAGAGAAGTCAGAATAATGTCCTAAGAGAACAACAAACTATGTTGTATTATAGTGGAGAGTTTGACAAGTCCATAAACGGAGTAGGCTTCCTAGTAAACAAAGCCATCAAGGGATCTGTGGTTTAAATCAGCCTCATATTTAGCAAAATCATTTCCAATCGTCTGAAAGCATCTTCTTTAACATAACAATTATACAAGTCTATGCTAGTTTTGCCACAAACCCAGGGTATTCTAAGCATAGTAAGTAATAAAAAAGACATCCTCATCGTCCAAGGTGACTGGAAAGCCAACGTTGGCAAAGATGCTCTGAAATACTGAGAAGATCATTGTGGACCTTCTTGCAATAAGCTACCCAATGAAATAGGGAGACGGTTTCACGAGTTCGCAAGCTACAACAACTTGGTTTTAGGCAAAACCATGGGCCAACATAATGCTTCTCGATGCAGGACATTGCACGCACCACATGGAACCCGTCATAACTAAATCTACTACATACTAGTTCAAAACAATTACCGATCTGGCATCAATAGAGTAAGATCAATGCCAGGTGCTGGTGTTGGGAGTCATCACGACCTCGTAATTATAAACCTTTGAGTGAGGGTAAAGAAAATTAACAAGCCAAAGAACATCAGTCTCAAGTACAAACTTGAACACCTGAAGGACCCTAACGTATGCAAGTCATTTCAAGCCAGTTTTGGATGAACATTTGCTCCACTCCTTGTGATGGATGTTGATGTTAACGTGATGACAGACACTTTCAACACAGTCATGAAAGCGGCTGCCAAGCCAGCATTGGCCACCATCGCCCTAATAAACAACCCTGGGTTACAGAATATATTCTGAAAATGACTAATGCCCGAAGAGACCTCTAAAACTCCAGACAGACGCCAGGGACAATGGAATACCGATAATTAAACAAGAATATCAGAAACAAATTTGAAGAAAGTAAAAGTAGATAGGATTGGGCAAAGGTGCACATAAATTGAGAGCATTCTGATAAAGAATAACCACAAAAAGGCTTTCCAAATTGTAAAACACCTCACCAGGCAGAAGTAACAAAGAGTCAATACCATTCAAGGCGAGGATGGAACATGCCTCACAGAAGTGAGCGACATTCCAGAAAGATGGACTGAATATTGCAATGAACTTTACAACCGTCAGTCCACAGGAGACCCAGATGTGGTCAAAGTTCCAAACTCCTCCAATGATGATGATTTCCCCATTTATCAAAGAAGAGGTGGAGTCACCAATAAAAGAACTGACGAAAAGGAAGGAAACTGTAGTATACAACATCTTAGCTGAATTTTAAAACATTTGCTTAGTAAATCAGTAATAGAGTTACTAAAATAAATCTGCGACAAGATCTGGCAGACATGTTAATGAACAACACAGTGGACGCATCCACTGATTATTACACTCCCCACAAAATGACATAGTATTTATGTGCCAAACTTACAGAAGTACCCTTTGGATCAGCCATGCTAGGAATGTAATGCTGAAGATCTTCTTGAACAAACGGAAACCACAAGAAGAATAAATAACTGCTGTGGAACAGGCCGGGATCCAGAGTGGAAGACGCACAACAGAAAAAATACTCAATATCAGGTTTTTTTGTGCAACGTATTCATAGATTTGGAAACGGCCTTTGATAGAGTGTGGCATAAGGAATTTTGAGCCATAATGAAGAAGTAAAACATGGGTCAAACGTTGACCAATACCATCACACAGGAATAAGACAAGACTTCCAGTGCAGTAAATGCCCACGGTAATGTGCGAGACTGATTCTAAACAACAGTTGGAATGCGTCAAACCAGTCTCCTGTCACCTGGGCTTTTCAACATCTACTTAGAGCGCATCGTAAGTTACGTCCTGGAAAACCATTGTGGGACAGTCAGCATTGGAGTGTGTAACATCACCAACATCAGCTTTGCAGACGACATTGATAGGCTGGCAGGCAGTGAAGACAAGCCTGCCACCATAGTGAAGGACGTGGATGAAATACCTTCCTGATTTGACATGCATCTAAGCGTTGAGAAGACAAAGCTGATGACAAATAGTGGCAAACAACTTTCAGCCATGATTAAAGTCAAAGGACAGGGCCTGGAAACAGTGAGCCAGTTCAAATATCTAAATTCCATAATCATCGAAGAGGGATCAGGAGCGGAAATTGTGTCACTAGCAGCAGGACAAATAGCGGCTTTGTCAAAGCTAAGACCCTACTGGAGAGACAAGAAAATCTGTCTGAAAAAAAATCTGACTATTGAGAGTACTAGTCATCTTAATCTTTTATAATCATGTGAGGCCTGGGCCCTGAGTGCAGAATTCAAACGTATAATACAGGCACTTGAAATGAGATGCTACAGAACCATCCTTGGCATTTCTTACATGGACCACATCACAAATGAACAAGTGCGTAACACTATCAGCCGCTAGGTAGAAAGCTGAAATGGTATGACCGTGTCACTAGAGCCAGCAGTCTGATAAATTTCACACACGCGAATATATACTCGAGTCCAAGTAGTATTTTTCACACATGCGTGAAAAATAAAAATGGTAAAAATATATGTACAAGGCTCTATTTAACGAAATACAGCCTTGCGGAAAATGGTGGACAAGTCTTCCCTACTACTCCTCAACACAAATTATGATTATATCATTTGTACGATAGTATCTTCATGTAATATATTGATAACGTTACAAAAGGCGGGTAGTACTCTAGGATATGATATGACTCTGAATACGTCGTTGTATAACTTCACATTTGGATTTTACCATATAAATAAAGTTGTAACGAGAAGGCGTATTCTAACAGCTAATACCAAAATGTTAAAATGTTTCAAAAGGTTGGACATGACTAAAAGAAGAAATTATGAGTATTATTTCTAGACACAAACATGAATTGTAACAACTCATGATAAATGGGATGTATCAGATTTAAACAATGACAAAGGGTACGTGATAAATATAAAATCGTTCATAACGGTTATGATTGATGATTAAAACAAGAATGTTTAGTTTCTTTAATAACGGGGCTTCCTTACAAATAGAGACAAAACAAAGAATGTTTCTGTAGGCATGTGAGACTCAATGAAGAAGAGTTTTTAAACACGTCTCCACGTTGCGAATACAATTGTTATCGTCAGTGGCACAGTCCCAACGTTATATCGCTCGATTCCATGTATATTTCTATATTCCTTTCAAATGTACTGCTAGCATACTTTTTCATGAAACATTCACTTATTATGTATTTTGCGTCATAAAAAGATTACGAAGACTTAAGAAATGTTAACGGTTTTTTTTTGGTTAAAACTTCAATCTTTCATGTAATACATTAGATAGTATATTTTGGTCATTGGAAATTATTTAGAAACTTCTGAATCAATATCTTTAGACTGCCCATACATTTTGGATTCTTTAATTATACCATTGTAATATATTAAAATGCGCATAATATGTGTAAGAAGGTATACAAATCTTAAACAACATTCTTATTTATGAGACTGATTAGTGTCAGCAAGAGTTAAATATTATCTTAGGCAATGGAACTTAAAAGATATCCACATCTTTAATTGATGTGGGAAGGAAATATATAAAGTTGATACTCTAGACTGTTTCCAAACAGAATTAGTGGAGGATCACGTTCTACCTATTGGTATTAGATATTCAACATAATTTATGTTATTCGGGCTACGCCTCCCTTTGTGCGCTTTAGTGATAGTTGCTACAGGTCAAGTATATACAACAAAGAAATAAAATATCAAGGACGTTGATGACATATAAGTCATGAAATACATAAAGCTCTTATTACAATGCATACGAGATTTATCATATTCCGATGTACTTCCCACTTGTTTTGTTTATCATAAATAATAATGTATATGTACTGTTCTGTCGATAAACCATTAATATCACAGCAATGCTTTATGTATACCAATGTAATGAATAGTGAACTCTTTGACATTCCTACTGCATACTAAAGATTGTTGACTATGGATGGAAAAGATTGAACAATTTCAGGTACATGAAAAGAGAAATTATCTAACTCATTAATTAGCAAGGCAAACAACAAAATGTAATTAACATAGTCCACAGAGCTTGAGGTTTGTTTTAGCAATATACCAAACAAAATCCTTAATATATTTTGTTCCACCAACCCGACTATCACAGGTGGAAATGTTGCAAGTCTGCTAGTACATTTATCTTTTAGTGAGTTTACAGTCAACACTTTGTGAAATTAGGCAGAACTATCATTAAAAAAGGTAAATAAATGACGTGAAATGAGTAGTAATGAATGATAGGATTACTCCAATAATATCTGAAACGCAAACACAAGAACATTTTTAGGTTCATCATACTTGATATAATATCCTTATTTCAATAAACCGATAAGTAAGACATTGAATGTCGGTAAACATGTTTCGTATAACACTCCATTTCCTTAAGGTCAACTAGGATTAGATATATGTAAGAATGTGTGCTAGTAATCTGCACACAAACACATTATCAACCTTAAATCTCCTTTGTTTCTAAACGTCAATGCTGGATCATAAACTATCATTTTTCTTTTTCGACCACGAGTGTTAGAAATCCATTAAATAGACCACATCCCCTTGCACATGGGTTTGTCTCTATGTGTTAGCGTGTTTGATAGAAAATAATGTGCGGTTGAGTGTTTGCGGATATTAACCGCAACTGCTCTTTCATGAGCATTGAGGGGACTAGACAAAGAAATACAAATCAATATATCAAACCAAAATTATAATATTTTTTGTTGTATATATATATATATATATATATATATATATATATATATATATATATATATATATATATATATATATATATATATATATATATATATATATATATAAACTTATGGATTGTACTATATTTTTAATAAGACGCCAAATGCCTACTTAAGCTTGTTATGTAAAGAATACAAAACTGGTTAAAATAAAGTGTGAATACAAACGCGATATGGAATAAATACAAAACCACATAAGTGTTTCGTTCCATGCCGGGTAAAGAATTCGTTTGTAATAGCATATAGACATAGTTTTATCAAGTCCCAAGCCTGTATCATAGCTCCAAATGTGTTCACAATATGAGCTTAATGCGAAGGTCTCATAAGATCTTTTGATAATCACTAAAGGAAACATATCGTGGATAAAGGTTTTCTACGCAAAGGCTAATAAGGCTTTTGTTCATTTTGTGATTAATATGTTATAATCATTTACGATATACAATCTTTTTCCCTAAATTATATTGTCCAAACTAAAACAAAGACATTGAACATTGTGCCTGGAACGTCAAAATATCTTTGCAGTGATTGAGTGTGTGCCCTTTTCTATTGAAAATGGGATCATTGAAGTTGTAAAATATGGGGACTCCAACCAGACCTTTACGTTTGGAACAAAATTCAAAGTCACCTGTCATGAAGGATACAGGATGTTAGATGATGGCGTGGTAGCTCATGAGACTGAAAGTGTCCTAGAGTGCAGTGCTACTGGACATTGGTCCCGAAATCTTATATGTTCAGGTAACTTTTATCCTTTACTTAAAATTCAATGATTCAAGCAAACATTCATAACACATATTGCACTATTACTTAATAATTTTAGCATTCTTAATTAAGTAAAAAATAAATCATTTATTTTTCATGACGACAATAGGTTCAAATGACAATTATGTTAACGGCAATTATGTTAACGGCATAATGACTGACTAGTTCATTAATTATGTTAACGGCAAATATGTTAACGGCAATTACGTTAACGACAATAGGTTCAAATGACAATTATGTTAACGGTTTATTTAACCTTGTATATTCGATATCAGACTCTAGACCATACTTCTACCTATTGCAAATTGTCTTCAGAAGATACAAAATGTATATCTGATACATATTTATTTGTTCAACGGTTGGACATGTCTCAGTTATTTAGAAAGATTACCTATAGAGAGGAAATAACTGCTAATTTATTGTTTCATTTTTTTTGTCTTTTGTTTAAACTCGATTGTTAAATAAACAACTGGCAACCACTTTTACATATCAAAATGTAACAAGTTAAATATAAGCGTTGAATAGAAAGACCCGTCCCCCGAGCATTTTATTATATGGAAAAATAGATTACCTTCCACTTAACCGAAATTTGCAAATCACCGGTTCAGATAGTTTACCTGATTTTTGTTGTGATGTGTTTTGAATATTGTTTACCCTACGATTAATATGTTATGAGCATTTGAAAGTTCCATACCTATCCACCATATATCACACGTTATCAGCTGATTGACAAATAAGATATTTAGTAAACTACAAAGCATAACGTAGATTTATTGGAGGGTCTAGAAGACCGTTCCGTCATACTCTATACATTCAAGGACCATTTTCTTATACGTATTGAGATCTACTCTACTTTCTATATGTGATTTCACCTATTTAACTAGTGGATCTAAAATGTCTCAATCATTTCGTCAATATAAATGGGCTGATTTATTTTAGTCTTATCAAGTGGGTTTCTGATTATGATATTGGCAGCGGATTCAGTTATTTTGGGACTTTGTAGGTCTAGATTAGAATTAAATGGCAAGTCAACGTTTTTTATTTATTCCATGTAATCTTTCGTTTCAATGACTGACTAGTTCATTAAACTTGAAGATTTTGTTTATAGGTGATAAAGAACGGCTCTCACTATTACAATGCAGAATGTTCAAACGCAGAGCCAGATTGTTAACCGTGTCTAGTAATATTTATTGGTTAGTTCTGGAAACATAAATGAACCAACCAGACGGCATCATTCTATTTCAGTAGGTTATACCAATGGTGTTACATTTAACCTTCACTGGGTTTGTTGGCACTTGGTGCCTTCATCTTAGCATTCAGTGATTCAAAATCATCTACAGTCTAGGCACTTGCATTTACAGCATATGAAAATTGTGCAATCTAATTACATTAATAACGTCATTTAACAGCTTGCCAATTATCCACTTATCGGGTTTACTGGTCATTAATTGTGTAGACACATCTTGAGTAGAACTGATATTAACATTACAATCAGACTGTCAACCACCCTTGCTAGTGGACGATGGCGGAGAAAATATTATCACGCTGCACCTGCCTAGCCAGATTCAACGGTCATTCCAGTAACAAAACATATAAAGTTTATCATTTATGCACAATCATTAAGGATGCAATTTGTTTGTTCTCTGCTTCAGAATATAAACAAATGTTTCCTGATTGTGTTTCATATGAGGGCCGTGAATATCTAATTCCTATGGTTCTTGCTTGTGATATTACCTCAATTATTCGATATGTAAAACTCGTCTGAGAAACACATTGCTCGAGGGTGAATATATTCGTGGGATCTAGCTTATGCTGTTGGGTGCGGGGCAAACCACTGTCACGTCCACTTGACTCCCAGTTGTTCGTGCAATATAACAGATCCTGTATTATACTTTCATTTAGATTGTCCACGTGTACTGATTCCAGACATTATACTATATGTATTGCTGTGTCTGTGTGCGTATTTTTTTATTATCGGTATTCTCTTGCTATCACCTTAGATACATACGTTTATATTTGTTTCTGTTCAGTGAATTCACAGTAACCATTTGCAAATTGTTTTGTTATCTTAACATTTCACATCTTCTCCCCAATATAGTTTTGAGAAAGATGTTGCGATACCCATTTTACGATATAACTACTAAGCATTCATACACAAATTCGTTCCCTATAGTTATGCTTTTTTCCACATATCGCCAATTTTTGGTATTTATTTAGTATTTGCAAATACAAATTATATTGCTTGTCATCACTTTAGTAACGTCAAACAAATCATCGACGTAATGTATGTTTGTTATTGAGGAATGATCCTCAAGAAATTTGCTTGTTGTTTTGTCATTGAAATCGACGGCATTCTGAACAATTTGTTTATCTGCTTCTTTGTTTTTGGTTCTTTACCAGTAATAGACTGCGGTCAACCACATAATATCCACAATAACAGTACAATAATATATTTAACGGGATTAGCTGGAAACAAGAGTTACAATAGTACATTAACAATTGAATGCAATAATGGATTCAACTACACACTTCCCGGAAATAAGACTATTCGCTGCGGGAAAGGTGGACACTCTACGGCTAATCTAGGACTATATGAAGCTGATTGTTTTATACGTTTTTCTTCTTCAGTTATTACATTGCAGCAAATGAATATACAATTGGATGGTTTATGATTTGTTTCTGATAGCTACAACTGAAACGACTTTCCTTTCAAACATGTAACTAATGATTCAAGCTAAATTACAACAATGACCGTTTTCTGCACGAGTATTATGCCACAGCCCATCTTACAGCAGATCTTAACTTATAACTCTATACGTTTATATATTTCTGAACAAACAAAAGACAGGCATAACTTGCAGATGGCAGTGAAACTGATTACGAGTTCGAACACCACTCTCAACAAGTGATTATGCGCTTTTAATTCTTTCCAATATACAAATAAATGCATTCGCCTGATGTTTAATGCAAAGAAGAAGTGTTTATCTATAGCGCTAGTATATGTTTTTAAACACATGTTTAAGCTAAAATGTCAAACTGTTGCACCTCTTGATGAAACTATCTCTTTGTATGCACATATTCAATAAAAGATCTCTAAAGGAAGGAAACGGATAAACATTATGGCTTTGACATTCTAATTCGATAGGAAATCATTGGACATTATGGGTTTACTTATGTTCTTTTACTCGGGTAATAACACTCAATCTGAAAAGATAAAATTCAAAATATTCAAACTGAAGCAGGCGAAATTATCAGCTGGGCAGCAATTTACATATCTTACGGACATTAATTTTAATACATCTTTTTAAATGGATGAAACATTTTTAAACGTGGCAGCATATCACCAATATTTAACAGGTAGCCCTGGCATTAATGTGTCATGCATGTAAACAAATGACATATTCGCGATAGACCTTACCTGCAATCACTTTCAATCAAAACTACCCTAAGTCAAATTTCTTTATCAACAAATATGTTAGGCCAGCGAAACTTTCCTACTACAGCATGGGAACAACCCCTCTAAGCTATCTTTAACACGATATTTAGATAGAAACAACGAGATAAAGAGCCATATTTATGCTGCTAAGCTGACGAAACATATTCTCAGTTATAAATGCAAGATTGCGGCTTCAATATGTTTTCCGAAAATGATGATTTTTTTCTGCAGCCATTTTCACTTAGTTACAACTGATCTATAACGTGCTGGAAACTGCACACTATATAATATACAATATTTCATAACACAGCATTATATGAAATTATCATTTTGTATTGATATATTATTTTCCTTACGCGTACTCTCTTACTATCATCTTCAGCAAATGAGAAATTAGTGGGTGCGGTCCAATGGTTCCCATGAGATAAAACATTTTGTTTAGCTTATTGTTTTTCGTAACCTCTCATATGATTATGAACAGCGTGTTCAAATATATATTTGGAGAGCTGGTTTTAATTTTATTGTTTAACTAATAACCTTTACTTATACCTCTCCTGCACTAACCAACACATTCAAACCTTTCACCTTGTGATATTTACTTGTCTTAATACTATTGTATGAAACTAGCATAACATAATATCAGTCTGATGTATGTGAAATCTTATAAGCGCAGTATTCAGGATGTGAGAATTAGGTACTTTTCCGTTAAGCACTTCATTTAGGTTCCACAATTCATTTAAGTAGGAGATTGTTTAACTGAAACGAATGTTTACATTATGCATGGTACAGAGTCAAACAAAGCTAGACTATGTATGTAGATTACATTTACATCTCTTCTGTTGATGTTGATAGCTGGAAAATATCATTTACGAAACATCTTTCACCTTATATACCATGATGATTTGTCTTAAATACAAAACAACCTTCAATTTCACTGCAGCACATCGTTTGAATTAGTCCAAACAACACTCGCACTGGAATAAAGGTCAGTCCATTGTTTGATGCATCTACCGCCCTCATCCTATTAGTAAATAACAAGCGGACTGACCCTCCCATTTTGGAGCAGTTTCCGAATCTCATGCAGTATGGAAATTATATTGGTGCCAACCTGATTATTTGTGGAGATTTCAACTTTTACTTTGACTGTCTTGGAGACTCATACGCATCAAAACTCCTATATTTATTCATGTTTTCAACCTTAAATAGTCCGTTAACAAAACAACTCATAAACATAGTCACAAATTAGACAAGATTCATCAAAGACCTGATGATACTATTCTACGATCCACAATTGTATCCACGAACGTGCATCATTCACCTCTGCTTTACATGCCATCGGGACGTATCAGTCACTAGCGCTCCACCTTTATTAGCTAATAAGAGAAACCTATGTTTGGTAAATAGAACCAATCTAATGTATGCAATATAAGCGAACCTAAACACTTTCTTACCTCCTACAGCTACAGCAGTACAACTCGATAACAGTCTGCGTTCATTGCTTGAAACTTTTGTCCCAGCAACCAAGTGCAAAGTATCCATTCAAAAGTGTTCTTCGTGGTATAGAAGTGTTAGAGACCAGTTTCGCACGGCTAAAAGAAACCACCGTAAAGCTAAGAGGATTTGCACCAGACTCACGATTCATAAACAGATACATGAAGCCGCTAAGAAGAACGTCATAGTCCATTAAGCCATAGTATCCCAGTTCAGTACTAATATCACCGAGAGTTCCAGTTCCAAAAGGCTCTTTGAGACTACTAACAAACGAATGTCAAGGTACCAATGTACACCACTTCCAACTACCTTTTCTCCAGTAGACCTTCCGGTCCTTTTGGCAAATTTATTCCTCGAGAAGGTACAAACAACTAGAGATACGTTCGGCAACACAATTTAAACTGACTCGTCGTCACCATGCAGTTGCGAAACAGAATTTCAGCGACAACCGTTAGCAGCATTTTTCTCTATGGATTTAGTACGGGCAATCGTGATCATCCGTGGAAATACACCACCTGATTTAATTATTTCTGAAATAGCACTCGCGGGTAATTTAATTCGGATTCCTGTTTTATCCTTAAATGCATGAGTGAGCATAACACTTGCATGATTATAGGAAATTTATAATTATTCGAGTGATCTAATTGTGTTACAAATATGAAAAAAAATTACATGTTTTCAACTTGGCATCAATAACTCCCATTCGTTCAGCAACATCTTTAATTAAAATCAGTTTTCACTGATTATAACAGCGATTGCTCTGTAATCACGGATAGGGATATAACCTGTTGCATTAGGCGGAAGAGCTACACGAGGTCGGAAGTGTATATCAACAACAGTATGTCTGGTTAAATCAAGATGTTCGAATTACAATCAAGATTCAGATAACGTCCCATAAATGTCAGGAACGAATGATATGCGCATGTTATTTGTTTCGTCCAAAATTAAGTAAAATATCCTGAGATGGTTCGTTTTGACCATTTATTTTCAATGTCACGTCAGAGTTTGTCAAATATCATATGACCCGCTTTTGAAAATGTAATCGTGTTCGATATTGTAAGACAACAACAATATGTCGTGGCGCAGAAACACCCTGGTGTGATGCCATAAGCCATGTAAATATATCATTAATAATAATATGCATACTAGCTGTTGTTGTTGTTGTTAGCCATACTAGCAATGATTTTCCAACTGTATGCATACATGACAATAATTTATTTTCAGCGGTGATAGGTGGAGTCATTAATGGCGTTGTTACGTATATTTGATTTAAGTCATTTATTTTTATTTTAATTGTTTGATTGTCAGATTCAAATTTGACTTTTGGCTTCAGAACTGTAAACAAGCTTTTAAAATGATTGGTTGATTGCAAAGGACATTATGGAGCTTTGTTATAAACATCTTTCCATTTTTTGCTCTTGAGAGTAAAAAAAAAACTGATTCTCATCTGGAATAACTGCATTGCAACTTGCTTACATACATACTGATGACACAATTGTTTACATGCAAACTTGCACGACCATCTCAAATTACTAACAACATTACTAGGTTTTCTTCTGGTATGACAACATTACTTTCTAGGCGGGATGCTTATTAACATTCAATTATTTATGATCTTGTAGACATTGACGAATGCACGCAGGCAGGAATATGTCACTATCATGGGCAGTGTTCCAATACTGAGGGAAGCTTCGCTTGTAATTGCGGTGCTGGCTACAAGGGGACTACGTGTGGAAATGGTAAGCATACGAAACTTTATGTTTGTACTACAGTTAATATTATCAGTGCTTGTGGTTATTTAGCCACGGGTGACGTGCCCATTGTAATTGCCGGTCGTATATAATTATTTCAAACCTTATGTATCCTAAACTCTAAATAACATGTTTTGCTTACATTTGGACACAAAAGTCACATGCACATTATTTATAAAATAAAATATTTATATCATACGTCGTCATTATTGGAGCCTTCGTGGTGAATCCGTGACAGTCGTCCTTTACATAGCTCTGCCATGAAAACACATTACTTCATTGTTGATACTCACTAATATTTAGCTTATTTAGAGCAATAAATTAAAGCATCAGCGGCAGAGAGAGTAAATCAGACAATTTTTCAAACAAAAATCGATTTTAATCGTCAAAACAACAAATAGACCCTTCCTACGAATTTTCATGTTTTAACCCCCAAAAAAGAAAGTCTCCATTTGCCAAACAGAGCCTTAGTGATTTTGTCTGAAACACGATCTTGCAGGTGCTTCGAAATGGGTAAAAAACACGATGGACACTCACCCCTATGATTTCAACCGAATATTTTATCAAGTCCGACACGATATCGCGTCCGAGGGTCTGCTAAATTTATCGTCACAAATCCGTGTGGTTTTGACTGAGCATGACTAAAGAAATTTCTAAATTGATTATGATTCATATCACCGCTGCACCAGGTCTGATGAATATTTCGTAGTATATGAGTATCAACTCCATTTAATGCACACAATACATTGCAATTATCGCGAATCACTTTTGGAATTTGTGTGTATCGTTGAGTGACATATATCACATCAGTGCTTTTATGCCTGCCTCTGGAAAATATCCTAGCAGGATTTTTTTGATTGTCTAACATGATATCGTCATATACGACTAAATTGTTAATACTTCCGTCGATGGAATCAATAATCGGTGCATCGTTGATATCAGTAATAAATTCAATAAAATCATCATCGATTTGAAATTCTTTTGCTTTTGCGTTAAAATCCTTTAGCACTTCATAGCATCGCTGATCGTCTACACTCGGGGCTATTAAATACAATTTGTCCCTTTTCATCCATCTCGTTATCAAATTAAGTAGCAGTTGTGTCTTGCCGCTTCCAGATGGTCCGATTATAATCATTCTAATTGAATTCGGGAACATTTCATGGTGTTTAATAGGTTCCCGTCGTCGGGTAGCTGAATAATCAATTACATTAATACTGTTATATATAAATTATGGATCTATATTGTGTGAAATGTAGGGCGCGTACTGGCACAGATGACTTGACGACGATTACAACTAAAAATAACCGATCAGCGCTTTCTGGTAAATGCGTACAATGTAGTACAAAGAAATTTAGATTTGTTTCCCTTGGTAAACCCAAGGAACCTTTAAAAAAAACGAGGAGGTGATATCGCAGCCAAGCTAATTAAACTCCCTGGAACCCCATGGGCAAAGTATCCAGGAGAAAAACACCTTCCAGGGTATAGTTAGTGTGGACCCGGAACCAGACTTGATATCAGACTCAATAATCATAACCAACCCAAACCCGGTGAAGAACCAATAAACGCCATTGATAAGGCGTGTCACGCTCATGATGTTGCTTATAAAAGCAGCAATTTGCAGCATAGACATCTAGCAGATGTGAAATTAATTCATGCGTTAATGCTATTCCTGATAAATCTTTCAAAGAAAAATTGGCTTCATTTTTGATAAAATCGGCAATGAAAAGTAAATTGATGTTGGGTGCTGGTAATTAATAACAACATTGAATCTATTTATTATTCTCCAAGAGGATAATGGAGGGGTAAATCAGCAATCAATAAACTCGCTAGCGCTGCAAAAGTGATAAAAACCACTGCGGCTAATTGGTTATCCAAACAGGCACTATGGCAAATTTATCTACCACCGCCTAAACAAATTCACTACTCGCATTTTGATGTGACGGTTCCTAATGAAGTTCATCAAGCTGATATACTATTTCTGCCGCATGATGTTGGTTACAAATACGCGTTAACCGTAGTTGATGCTGCAAGTCGATACAAAGAAGCAGAACCATTAAAAACAAAGACGGCCACTGAAGTCGCTTCTGCATTTGAAAGTATTTATCGCCGAGGTCCTCTGCACTGGCTAAATCTATTACAAGTTGATCCTGGCAAGGAATTTCAGGGTGCAGTGTTATCAACAATGAAGCATCATAATGTCACCATCAGACGAGGACATACTGCGCTACATCGTGATCAGGCAATTGTTGAACGGTTTAATCGGACGATTGCTGAACGGTTATTTGTATATCAATACGCAAAAGAATTCATCCAAGAAAAAAGATCTCGTGAATGGGTTAAAAGATTACCAGCTGTGATTACCGCACTGAATAATGAGATTACTCGAACAATCAACATGAAACCTATCAACGCGATTAAAAAGAAGTCTATACTAAAACTCCCACAAGAGGATTCTATCCTTTCCCAACCAATTCTTGGTAGTAATATCACTGTTAGGTATTTATACGAACCAGGAGAGCTTGAAGGTGGCAAAAAAGGGCTACTGATCCTATTTGGAGTGTTACTGCACACAAGATATCTAGTATAACACGATCTACGGGTGGAAACGCTACCGTTCCTAGACCAGCAATCTATAGACTGGATTCAACTGCCCCTCAACGAGGATTTACTCGACAACAACTGCAAGTGATACCCGAGGATACTCAATTACCACCGCGGGGTCTTAACTATCCAAAATCCGTAGGATTTTCAAGGACAACTCTTCGAAGCTGATTTATTCTTCGTACTCTGGATACTGCAAGATATACTAAATTTGACCATTCGATGTGATTATCCACTATCCAAACAATTGTATCCGATATCGTCAATCCCTGTGAATAATGTATCGTCGCTGCGTATCCTAGCGTCCATGGGGATTTATTAGCACGCAATGCATCTTCAACAACGCTGATATCAACCAGCACAATATCATTTAGCACTAAATTCTGTCTTTGAAATCCTCCTGGAATATCAACTTCGATATTTTGTTTTCGTGTATCCGATGGCCTATAAAATAACGGCACTGGAAGTGTTGCAAATTTTTCTTTATGCAATTCAAATAACTTCATCTGAAGTGTGTCTCTGACTATTTTTCTACTTGCAATTATCAAATCATTTGGTCTCCACGCCTCACAGAAATCATTCATTGGAGTTTCTGAAATTATTGCACGCGCTATTTCACATTGGATTCTATCGGGTTGTAATCTAATTAGCGCTTTGAATTCTCGTAATTGTTCATCAAGTGATCTATAATCAGTGTTAATTTCTTCATAATAGTCTACAAAACCCTTTAGCCATTCATGTGGGAATGCACCGACAAATAGTGGTGGTTGGTCGTAATCACCGCACATGACGACTTTTGTATTTTTCAATAACAACCACTCGATAAATGTTTGTAATACATCTAATGACACTGTGTCTATTTCATCCCAAATGATGATTTCAGGAATAAATTTCTCGCCCATACGCTCAGGAGTCCACTTATCTCCTTTCTATCGAAAGAAACTGTGATAAGTACAGGCATTTACCCCTCGCTGTATCATCTCTCTGGCAAGTCTGTGAGTTGGTGTTAGCACAATCATGTTTGGATTGGAAACGCTAGCGTTTCTACGGAATAATTCAATTGCACGAGTTGTCTTTCCTGACCCGCCACATCCGTTTAAATAAACTGTTTTATATCTACAGATTGGATCAGATATCGATGGTGCATTAGAAAATTCTGAACACTGATTGCTTTTAAAATAATTATTTTCAATCGTAACATCTGCTGATTGAATATTATCATGAATCATTTCTCGCTTAATTATCCATGATCCTCAACTCTCGTTGCTACTGCTTATGAATTCAGCCACATCGCTGTTTATGTAAAATGAGTCAGTGGCGACTCTAACTGCGGTGTTAGGAAATTTATTTATCATTGAAAATAAATTGATAGAAGCATAACCGAGAATAGAAGCTCTCAAATGTGTGTATTGCGGATTGTATCCATCGTTGTAGGTAACAATTGCACCCAATTTGGTTCCATCGGACAGAAATGCGTCTTTACGATTGACATATATGCCCTTATTCGTTAGATCCGCGATTACAAAATCATATTCAGCGTTGTCTATAATCAACCGTGAAGAATATCTTGTATTGTCGTATTTGCCACCCTGAGTAAATTTACCGATTATTCTTCGTCCAAGATCTTTTGCTTCGTTGTTTCTGATTTCAAATAACTGTTTGGACCAATTTACAATTTCTTCTTCGTTGAAATTTGGAAACAGTTTTCGCTTTTCGCTAATTATTTTTTCTATATTAGGTTTTGGTAACCAGACTGGTTTCTGTTCTCGATAGGATATAATCGCTTCACTGACAAATAACGATTGTAACATCCCACAATCAATCATATATCTCAATAGCACTATTGGCATGCGGTGTTTTTCAGACATGTGTCTACCAATCAAAGTTAACTACACGGATGAAGTCCTGTAGCCAATTCAAATGATACTACACGAGCGAATCCGGTTAAATCAAAATTTGGCAGTGGTCCATTAATCGCAACACGAACCATTTCATGTGTAGGGTGTCCAAAGCGTTTGAAGTATTCGCTAAATTCTCCATACCCGAGAAAACTCCCTGGATAACAAGCAATCATATCAATGGAAATAACGGTTTCAGTGTCATATTTAGTATTTCATAACCCTCCATTGTTATATTCAAGACAGCTCAATCTGACATCTGATAAAAACTCACTTCGCGTTGGTTTCCACGCGTTTTTCTTTCTAGCAAAATGTGCTGCAACCGAGGGAAGTGTAAAACAGTTTGTTAGTAATTGTTCGTTGTCTCCCCCCCCCTGAACTCTGGGGAGAAAACTCACTAGCTAGTTTTTTCATTTGATTATGCAGCTCTTCAGTACGGTACAATTCTCCGTTGGGTCTTACAAACTGATCGAATCCACATTCATCGTCTGCAGCACTGTGAAATAGCCACATCGACACAGGATCTTTTTTACTCAAATTGTAAATAGCATCAAATAATTTCTGCTCGGAAAAAAACTCTTCGGTTAGGGGGATATATTTTACAGTTCTATCCCGTGGGAATATTGTTACTGCAGATGACCACGCGTGTTCGTTATGATCAATAATTTGTATTGTCGTTCCTTGTGATTTATATTTCGATTCGTATAATACTTCTCCGGTTATTGTCGTTACGGTTATTGGAAATCTCAATGATTTTTCTAATTGAACTATATCCTGAATTGTTGCCCCATGCTGTTTCACCGTTAATTCCCATTCGGTTATTTTTTTTCGTCTTAGATCAGTCAATTTATTTCCCCGGGATACATTTGTGAAGTGTTCTATTATTCGTGTTGCTACACAATTGAGTGGCAATGACGAATATTTCATTGGTGCTAGATTTGCAATATCGGGTTTTTCTTTTAACGGATATATTCCATAAACCACTGCTGTTAC
Source organism: Unio delphinus (assembly GCA_029339505.1). Lineage (NCBI taxonomy): Eukaryota > Metazoa > Mollusca > Bivalvia > Unionida > Unionidae > Unio > Unio delphinus. Next base: position 457,480 of record JAQISU010000330.1, read on the forward strand.
AGGATAAGATCTCTCTTAGTATGGTTTGTCAATTCCAGTCAAAATTCCTGGTTTGGAATCTTGATTCACAGTGATAGTTTTTTTATCCTTGAGAATTGGTTCAACTTTATCACGAATAATCCAATCTCCAGTGTCGTCACGGATAAGGAATTTTATTCTAAAAAAATGCCTTTTCCGCGAAAGATGTGAGATTATCACTGCTGCTTTTTCATCATTCATGGTAGCATCGATATTGGGTACAATTCGAAATGTTGACCAACAATGAGATGCTCCATCACGCTTGAATTCATTAAAACAATCTCTGATTTTACTAATCATGGTTCTATCAAGAATTGTATTCTTTTGATGTATCAGAAACTCTATCGAGATTGAATTTAGCATTTTTCCAAGGCGTAATTTTCGATAATCTCTCAAACTCCTTCATACTATAATTAAAACAAGCATTTAAATGAAAGATTTATGTATAATGAATCATTGCAAATGGGTCATGATTGGATCAGGGACACCTTGTAACAAATCATGTAGAAATGAATTCTGTGGGTATCATATGCAAAGTTTTCGACGTGGAAGTCTTGGTCCGTTACCTTCTATTCGATGTGGAGTTGGGGTCAGGGGGAAATCACAATTGTGTATTGATTGTCGTGGCAAGCGATACAGGGAGTAGAAGCGTTATTATGACAAAAGAATAAAAAATTCCATCAAAAATTCTGAGCCTGACAAAGTCCCTGACCCTGACACTGTCAGCGACAAAATCATAAGAACTCCTCAAGACTATATTGAAAGACTTATTATTAGACCAAACAATGAATTAGACAAACAATAGTATAGTATATAAATGAACCAAGAATTCAGACCGCATCTCTTGATTACAAATTATGAAGCATCCAGTGATGTTACTGTCAGAAACCGTAGATTGAAGAAACCTGTCGGTTTTGTGAATAATCAAGGATAGTTGATGTTTGGCGCTGAAAAGAAAATTTATCTCAATCATCGTTTCGTGTATGAATGTCACAATGGATTGATCAAGGATGGTTTTGTTATCAATCACATTGATTCTAATCAATAGAACAATTCTTTATCAAATCTAGAAGTTGTTACACAGAGTGAGAATACCAAAGGAGGAAGAACTGGATAATACTCGAAAAAAGCGAGACCAGTTAAATCATTTAATGCAACAAATAACGAAGAAAAAATATTTCAGTCTATGAATGAAGCCGGTGGGTATTTCGATATTTGTATGTCCTAGGTACGACTCGTTGCAGAGGGGATAACCAAGACGGCGATTTCAAAAAGACAGGACAAAAAATTCAATTAATTTATGTCTAATGCGTCATATTTTTCATTTAGAAATATGTATTGTTATAGAATATGAATTCTGAAATTATGAATAGCATTATAGCTGAAATTTTAAAATTGAAAAGTCAGGATATTCAACTATCAGATGGGTTAAATCCTGATCAAATTGTGTCAGATTTTCAGGATATAGAATACGGGGTTAGCACTAACAAGTATATGCTGCCAAAGAAGTATGCGCTAATCAAAAGAATTTAGAATTCTATTTGGGATTCTCTTGCATTCCAGTGACGTAAGTGTGTTTGTCCCGTTATTTACTATCGTGGAAGAAATACGATAAGAATTGGGTAGGGAATATGAATTGAAAAAAGAGGTTAATTCGAAGATTAGAAACATACGAGCGTTAATTCAAGAAAATGATCGATTTTGACCGAAATTGTCTACTTGACCTTAAAATCTCAAAGAGATTTTCATTTTTTAGCATTTTTTGATTGAAATTATCAATTTTTTGTCCAAAAATCAGTGAAAATGCATTAAAATAATTTCACACTGAATACAAAATATTTCACACTGAATAAAAAATATTTCACACTGAATAAAAAATATAAATATTTCACATTTCACACTGAATAAAAAATAAAAATATTTCGCACTGAATACAAAATATTTCACATTTCACAGCAATAAAAAATATTTCACACACTGAATAAAAGATTTTTCACACAGTGAATACAAAATATTTCACACAATAAAAGATCGATAATTTCACATTTCACACACTGAATAAAAAATCGATAATTTCACAGCGAATAAAAAATATTTCACACTCAGCGAATAAAAAATATTTCACACACTGAATAAAAAATCGATAATTTCACAGCGAATAAAAAATAAAAATATTTCACTCTGATTAAAAAATAAAAATATTTCACACTGAATAAAAATAAAAATATTTCACTCAATAAAAAATAAAAATATTTCACACTGAATAAAAAATAAAAATATTTCACACTGAATAAAAAATAAAAATATTTCACTTTTCACACTGAATTAAAAATATTTCACACTGAATAAAAAATATTTCACACAGCGAATGAAAAATATTTCACACTGAATAAAAAATCGATAATTTCACATTTAACACTGAATAAAAAGAATTTCACACACAGCGAATAAAAAATATTTCACACAGCGAATAAAAAATATTTCACACAGTGAATAAAAAATATTTCACACAATAAAAAATCGATAATTTCACATTTCAAACTGAATAAAAAATATTTCACACACAGTGAATAAAAAATATTTCACACAGTGAATAAAAAATATTTCACACACTGAATAAAAAATATTTCACACTGAATAAACAATATCTCACACATCAATAAAAAATATTTCACACAGCAATACAAAATATTTCACACTGAATAAAAAATAAAAATATTTCACACACCAATAAAAAATATTTCACATTGAATAAAAAAAAAAATATTTCACACAGCAATAAAAAATATTTCACACTGAATAAAAAATAAAAATATTTCACACTGAATAAAAAATAAAAATATTTTACTGAATAAAAAATGAAAATATTTCACACAGCAATAAAAAATATTTCACACTGAATAAAAAAAAAATATTTCTCACTGAATAAAAAATCGATGGACCGTTATGGATGGTTCCGATTAGTTCAATGGAAAAACGGAGCAAGACTCCCACGATGGTGTTAGGTCGGGTTCGGGAAAATTGTTTTACAATTGAAAAATTGTTTGCAATTTCAAATAATGGTCAATGAAGCATTAACAACCCGATTGGCTCGTGAACGACTAGATGCAATTAAGAGATTTATACCAATTCGAGACTCTGTAAGGAATAAACTGCAAGAACGACAGAGTTTACAAACTGATTTTGCTGTGGGGTCTGAAGAATTGTTTAAACCAGTAACCACAGCAACGAAGGGGGTAGAGCGTGCTATATACGGAGATGCGGGAAAATCTCTTATTGGTGAACTTGAAAAAATAGCAGCGGAAACTGAACAAACAAAACAAGCTGTAGAAAAACTCCTCGGTGATATAGAAAGTGGAATTGTATCAAAAAGAACAGTAGATGACTTACGCGCGAGATTTAACAAGGAAGGGTTAGCAGCAATTGAAAATACTGATCCAGCAGAAATTTCTGCGCTTGTTGTTACGACTTATGAAAACAGAGAAAAAATGTTGAAACCAGAACATCATAAATATGTTTGAAATATAACTCACTGGGCTGATATATTCTACAAAATCAAAACTAAAACAAGTCAAATTAAGACAGATAGTGCATCATACATTGAATATATCAAGATGGTGGGTACAGTGGATAATCAATATGAAGATTTTAAACAACGAAAATTGCAAGGAAAGCGACAGCAACCTGCAAAGAAAATATCTTTTTTACCTAAAAAACAACAACAACTACCACCTGATCGAGATGATGATGATTTTCTTGATTATTTACAACCCACGGATTTAGAAAAACTGGATGCCAGTATCGGGAAGGGATTGCCAGATTCCAGAGGAAACGCTTGTCCTGGTAGTATTATTAGTGATATATCACGATTAGAGGTTCTTGTAGGAGGGTTCCGAGCTGGAAATAACTCACCGGAAATAATTAATGAAGCAGCTGATACCTGTAGACGGTTATTTGCCGGCGGTATCATCGATATCAGCACATATCGAGATTTCATTGGCGAGTTAGTGGAAAGTGGGTATCATAGTGACTGAATTGAAAAATTGTTTTACAATTGAAAAATTGTTTTACAATTGAAAAATTGTTTACAGTTTCAAATAATGATCATACACTACAATCATGATAAACCAGCCAGCGTCTATGTAGTAAACTCACGGTTCCCGGTTTATAGCGCGTACTATGGTGATGGTTTCGGTGATACCATTTTAGGATTATTTGCAAGAATGGCCCCAAAAGTGATGCCGTTAGCTAAACAATTAGGAATGAAAGCCATTGACGTTATTCGTGATAAGGGTATTAGTGCTATAGGAGATCTTGCCGGGAAAGCGTTTTCAGCCGCGAAGAATAAATTAACATCATTAGTTAGACGGAGAAAGAAACCGGTATCACTGCCATCTACTGCGGAAATGCCTGCGAGTGTTAGTAAAATAATAAATAACGCAGTAGAACAGAAACTAGCGTCGCTGGTAACTCCGAGTGACCAAGATAACATGATAGCAAACATGATAGCGGGAAGTGGCTTTAAAAAACCATCCTACGGATTTTCACGCTCGTAGGATTTTACGATTTAGACTCTGATAAAAAGAATAAAATGTTCAAACGGTCACCTGATCCAGCGTTTGATATGGATGCCCCAGTGTGTAAAGATGATTCTGTACGCGATTTTCAATTTTATTCTTATCACGCAACACAACTAGATCTCCGATCGCGAATTGAACTTCAAGTTTATGATACCAGTAAATACTTTCTACCGTGTGAAGCGTTTATCGAAATCGAAGGAGAACTTGTAACAAATGTTGCAGCTCATACCCCATATGACATTAACCCAACTATCCGAGTTGGTTTTGTTAATAACGGTATCATTGCGTTATTTGAAAATGCAAGATATCTCATTGATGGAAAAGAAATTGAATCAATCGACCGTGAAGTTGATGTTGCCACAACAATCATAGGGTTAGCGAGATATTCTGATGATTATAAAAGATCAACGGGTCCATCTATGATGTTTTCTAAGGATATTACTGATTACCCTGAACACGTCCAGTATTCTAGAGTAAAGGCAACACTGAATACTGCAGTTGATCCAGCACCAGCCGGATATGTAAGACCAACTGGTACTTTTGATGTCATAAATAACATCACTAATTACAATCTAGGGTTTGCAACACGCGTAGCAACGTTGCAGGGGCAGCGTCGACAATTTTCATGCGCGATGCCACTGCATCATACATTTGGATTCTGTAGAAACGTCCGAAAAGTTATTTATGGAGCGAAGCATACAGTAGCGCTCGTGAGAAAGGGTACTCATGATGATGCAATCTGGCGTGATGCTGGGGTTGCTGCCGGTAAAGTCATTTTAACAAAACTAGCATTATGGATGAAAGTGTTAAGTCCATCAATCACCGAAGAACAGCGACTACTATCATTTATGGACCAAGGAGGAAAGTCGTTGTTGAGTTGGTTATCAGTGACTACGGATATTAAACAAGACAATGTTAATGATATATTTACTTGGCATCTGGCATCAAAACAAGGTGTTTCAGCTCCACGTCATATATTTGTAGCGTTACAGAATAATGCGCGAGTTGGTAATCAAGAACGAAGTCATATGATATTTGATCAGATAGGTGTTAGAGAAGTCTCGCTGAGAATAAACGGCCAACAGGAACCATCCGAGGATATACAACTTGATTACAATCACAACCATGTTGCACGTGTATATCATAATATGCTGTCATTTATGGCACGCGATCAAAATGTTGATACTGGTTTGCAAATATCACAATTGGATTTTAAAAATCTATATCCGATTTATTACTTTTCACTTGAACATCTTGATTTGATGAGACAATCTGTCGTTGATATACACTTTAGAGCCCGTGTAACCCGTCCTGGTGGTATTATTAATTACAGAGCGGTTGCTGTCATTCTCAGTGATAAATCAATGCTACTTGAACGTGTTGGTGGAAGAATGAGAATAATTGATGCACCAGTGGAAAACATATAATTGATCCTTCGGATTTTTCCATTAAATCGCTTTACGATTTAGAATCAATCTATTATGTGTAATGTCATATAGTGTTATTAGTGTTGCGTTAGCTCCTGGTCAAGTCAAGAAATTGCAATCAGACTCGGCTAAAAAATGTGGAACCACTATCACGCTGAAACCTAATCAAATGGATGGCGGTGCAAATAAATTATCGCTGACAACTCGTCAAGTGAAACATTTCAATGATGCACTTGTAGCAAAAAAGGCGTTCAGATTACTATTTCTGCGGCTGCGATCAAAAATATGATTAAAACAGGCGGTATATTCCCGTTATTTGCTGCGATTCCAGGATTAATTGCAGCGGCCGCACCAGCAGTTGAAAAAGCCATCACATTGGGGGCAGCTGGAGCCTTGGGAACAAAAGCGGCACAAAGCATTGCTGAATCATATGAACCAAAGAAGAAAGGACGAGGGTATAAAAAAGGGAAGGGGTCTAAGACTAACAGGAACCCCGTATTCATGGTACAGCGGAAAAGACATAAGAATCCCAGGAACGGTTTATTAACCCAGAAATCTTCGATTGTGGAATCTTTGGTTCCAATGTCCAATTTTGATTTACTCGATGCTGCTAAAAAACTCGCGATTAAAAATTTCAGAGGTGTTTTTATGAAAGATCAATTGCCGGCACAACCCAACTGCGTTGAAACCGGTATTATTAATCTCGATAACAGCACCGGACCTGGAACTCACTGGGTTGCATACGCTATTGATCCACGTGCAATCGTCTATTTTGATTCATATGGATTAGCCCCGCCAAATGAGTTTATGCGTTATATAAACCGCTTAAAAACTTTTCCAATGAAGACTTGGTATTCTACGCTACCAACACAACAAATGAATGATCCACCAATATGAGGCAGTGAAGTATTGAATGTCCTTAACGCTGTTTCTAACTCCTTGGGTAACCCAAGGGGAAAACCACCTCATATTGTCGCAAATGAATACACTAGTAATCGCTGGAAATCGAAACGATTTTAGAGAGAGATGTATAAAATAACATGGTTGATATTTGGGGAAGATCTTTATCAACACTGAAGAAACCCGAACCCGATGGCACTGCAACCGGTGATATAAAAAAAATAATCGAAGATGAAATCGCTTAGACGTTGAATTTAGCAAGTGTTGATCCCGGTGAAATAGTTGTATTTCAAGATCATCGGGGTAAATTGAAATCTAGTAATGTGTCGTTGGATGATATTTTGGTTAAACAACGAGACGCAATCGAGAACACCGTTGCGTTATTTTCCTATCAGGGTAAACTCAAACCGGGTGTACTCGTTTCGACTATTACAGATAGATTAAAAAGTCTCAACGATGAGTTGAAAAATTCTGTGTTGGAACTTACAACACTTCAATCTGAAACTGAAGAACACGGAAAACAGTTTTCAAATTTTCGTAGAAACATCGTGGATAAATTTATTGGAACCCCGTTGGATAAAATTGAAATAAAACTCCCTGGTATCATAAAATCTATCGATGAGACGAAAATCTTCATCGAAGCCATCAAAGATGATTTTCCGAGGACGATAACAATCATTGAAAAAACAAAAATTCGTCATGAGAAAACCAATAACGTAGTTCACACGATCCAACACGGATCATTTGCGTGGACACCTACAAATAACAAATTAGATATCACTGCAACCGTCAAGGGAATTTATCGATTAACACTAGTAACACCGACTCAATTTAATATTTCATCGTCGAGTTCATCCGGGGTCAACAATACGATTTCAACGATCATCGACAAGGATACAACTGAGACGTTCACGATAACATCTACTGATAAAAATTTGGTTAGGGTTTCAACAACGTGGTATGTGGAATTTGTAGCGGATTTAAGTAAATAACGGTTTCAATTGAAATCGTAAACTGATTTGAGAATAAAATGATTTCGTCATCAACGGTACCTTCGGTATCTCAATATCGATATGATCAGGTCAGATAATTTCAAAATTGACTCAAAACCCTCACTGAGGAGTATCAAATACAAATTAAAAAATACCAGCGAAGAATCACAGCAGTTGATGTTACCGTATACTCGGTGAGTGGTGTAATCACCGGAGCCGGTATTATACTGTCCTCGGTAACAATGATTGCCCCGATAGCTGTTCCAATTTGCATTTCTGCGGCAACAACAATCGCGGGAATAATTTCTACAGTAACACAAAAAATATTATACTGCAGCCAGAGTAAACTGCAAGACTACGTGATTAAATTTCATGTTGTGTCCACTGCATACTCGCAATTATCCTCGTTGATATCGTCATCGCTCGATGATACAATTATAGCAGATAGTGAGTTCTCAGCGATGCTAGATATATATGATTCCGCGATGTCAAAATTAGAAATACAACAACAGTATAATAACAATGACAACACCGCAGGAATTACTTCAACGAATAGTGGAGAACACAAACCCAGTACAAACAAGCATGATCTCAATAACATCAACGAATCCAGAATTCAGTGTGAATTTCCCTATCCCAGTCCCCGTGAAGGAGATAGCGCTAGCAAAACTACGAGTGTATCACAGTTGGCCTAATATCAGATCAAAATCATTTGGTGGTCAACAACCGAATAATTCCTTGGTATTTGCAAATAAGAATAAAGACGACGGTACCCCAGACTGGGACGTTGTTTCCATACCAACCGGATCATACCAAATTGAACAAATCAATGCTGAATTGCAACGTAGAATAAAATCGATTACTGGAAAAGAATCAAAAATCACTATAACGGTTCATAAGCCGACGCTATCATCTGCCATTGAAATAAGCACAGATGGTTACATCGTAGATATCTATCAGAGTTCTATTAGAACCGTACTAGGATGGCCTGAATTACCACCCGAGGGAGAAACAGTTAATTTACCACCTGAACCACAACAATCTGAGTATGTCACAGACAGGATAAAATCTAATAATCCAGTAAAAAGTTATAAAGAATATGATGCTTTAGATTTTCGTGATTCAGGTAGTGTATATCTACGACGCAATAGAATCACTGAAAATTTCACAGCGATGAATAATGATTTTTCATTGTTGTTGCCATCTCTTAAATCCGGTACTCTAACCCGAGATGAATTTATCAGCGTCGTCGAAACAGGTAACAAAATCATCAATGACATGGAAATAGTTCATTCGAAAATTATTCAAGAAGCATTAATGAACAAAGACATTAGAACGTCATTTATGGTGACATACGGAATCACTGATTTTGCTATTCCAGAATTTAAAATTCCTGGGTATAATGTTCCAGAACTAAAAAAATTTCTCAATGATGCCATCGATGAAGGTTTCAAAAAAATCCATGACGCATGGAAAAAAACAGCACAAAAAACAACTATCCTGACACATAATAATGACCCAGACGGTGCCGGCATGCATATTGCTCCTCAAAATGTGAATATATCCTCGGTGATAGCGCTCAATTTAGTATGTGATCTTATCGAAGGAAGCTATCAAATAAATCTCGAACGATCAAAATCAAGCTCAGCAGGGATATATTCTGTATTCATTTGCACCAACAGGTCCTCCAGGATTTCTAATTATTGAGTCTCCGGTTAATACAGTCTAAATGCGGTGTCATAATGATTCGCTAACAAGAATTAATTTCAAACTCACTGACCAGTCCAATACTCTAATTGATCAACAAGGTGAGGTTTTACAAATTAGTCTGTTTGTGAAGTCCTAAGGACTTTCGTCGTGAAAATTCTTCGAATTTCATCCTAACTACATAGGTGAGTGTCCATCGTGTTTTTTTACCCATTTCGAAACACCTGCAAGATCGTGTTTCAGACAAAATCACTAAGGCTCTGTTTGGCAAATGGAGACTTTCTTTTTTTTTTTTGGTTGAAACATTAAAATTCGTAGGAAGGGTCTATTTGTTGTTTTGACGGTTAAAATCGATTTTTGTTTGAAAAGTAGTCTGATTCACTCTCTCTGCTGCTGCATCAAGGCCTTTAGATATCACACACGCGATTTTCATACTATTTCAGTTGCTTGATATTTACAAGACAGTGCTTGTATATAGTGTGTCATTCTGATGAGCATATTATATTCATTATCTATGGGATGGAAGCAGTTAACAGATGGCTAATTGCAATTGAGAGAGTCAGGCTTAGATTTTTTTGAAATTGGTAACCACTTTAGTCTTAATTGTTTTGCTGTAAATATTGTGATCAACCGCTGATATTTCAACAGTAACTAAAACCTATTAAGCTTCAAATATATTAAAAACGCTTGGAATCACTTGGCTGGGTTAAATTTTTGTATATCGAGAGAGAGAAAGAGAGAGAGAGATAGAGAGAGACAGAAAGAAAGACAGAGACAGACACAGAGAGAGAAGGAGGTAGGGAGACTGCGCACGTTAAAAGCGGCATCCCCAGAGGCTCTTTGTCGGAAGCAAATAAACACCTTGTATAAACAGACTCTTGACGCAAAACGTAAAGGAAAATATGGAGTCCTATATGTTAGAATCACAATCTACAAGAGAAATATGAGCGCAACATTGTGCAGAAATAATGGAAGAAGGATATAGTGTATCAATCGTAGAGGTCGCCAGTACGTGTTGTTAACAAAGAAGGTAAGTAAAGCGTGGCAAAACACCAATCGAATTTTGTTATCCAGGTAGAGTTATGCAATGTCTAATGAAATATTGTGTGGCATTTGTGTCTGTATAGTGGACAAGAACTATAATAATAATAATAATAATAATAATAATAATAATAATAATAATAATAATAATAATAATACCATAAAATTCAAGACAATAAACACATACAAATATTATTCCTTGGGTAGACATTAGCATACTATTTGTGTTCGGTGGTAGTTAGAATATTTCATTTAAACCAAATTATTTAAACCAAATTATTCTTAAGATTTCAGACGATTAAGATAGATTAGCAGCTGTAATAACACAAAACTCACAGCCAGTAACATTACCCAGCACTTATGTGATGCATGTAAATGCTAGTAAGATAACAAAAAACAAAGTAGCTGAATTGTCTGATGAAGCTCCTAAATATAACTGCAGATTTTATAGGCGGAATTGGTCTTTGTGTTCTACGATAAAAATTATAATTCAAATGTTGAAAGGATGGATCTGTATTTGATTATCAATATTATTATTTTAATGCAAATCAACATGGGCGAATTTAATCACATGTTCAGGATACAAGTGTTTATTTTGTACCAGTAGCAACTTGTATTGAATTAGAAGGTGAATGTTTGAAAACAGATATTACTGATCACTAAAACGAATTATTACGTTGATTTGATAGCGCTTCCTATATGATTGTTGAAAGGAATATTGACTCAGTTAAAACATATCTCGATGTTATCACAACGACATTAGGTCTAGCAATATATTCCAGTGGTTATAGAAGATCAGCTGATCAGTCAATGAAGTATGCTAAGGACACTTCTATATTTCATGATCATAAAAAAAGCAACTATTGGCAATGTACGAAACACTGCTGGAGCTGTAGAATTACCTCTAGTAATATCGATCAATGATAATGTCAACTTAGGATTTGCGACACGGCGATCAATATTCAAGGGATTTGGATTAAATGTTAGAAAGGTTATTTTCGGATGTTATACAGTTGTACGTATAGGAAAAGCAATAAACGATGATACAATATGGCATGATAATGGAGCTGATCCAGCTCAAACCACACACTTCATGAGAGAGCAACACTATCATAACGTTCGCTGTGGATACTGTTAATGACTCCATCAGTACACAACACACCACATAATTACACAACATATATTTATGACGTAATGACTGATGCTCAAAGAGCGTTTGATCCAGAATTAAAGAAGTTGAAGATTATTCAGATTGCAACCGAATACAGTTATCTGTAAAATAATGCGGGGCGTAATTAAAGAAGAAAATATCAACTTTTTTGAATTAAGAAGATAAGATGATTTGATTGTTGCAAGTATGAGTATATGTGTTGATACACTTCAACAACAATTATGTTTTGTTACATAAGGAAATTTTGTTAAATATATATATATATATATATATATATATATATATATATATATATATATATATATATATATATATATATATATATATATATATATATATATATATATATATATATACTATTAAGTTATCGCCCAGGAGATACTGGTAGACAGATTATTGAAGAAGATATACCAGGATTGTCAGAGAAACAATATCTCATATTTCAGTTCCTGTCAGTGTTGCTGAAAACACGCGTTAGCTATTCCCATAGCTATAAGGACGTTAAGATGCGCAATGAGAAATCCATTCATCTCAAGGATTAACCATCTCTGATAAAATTGTTTGGAGTGTTGGTAATAAAATTGAGTGGTCAACATTTAGTTATCTCCCAGTGTATCAAGTGAGCAGAATGTTTCCGTGTAGAAGAATATTATAAATTTTACAGAAAATAATAATCAAACTACTAACAGTAACAGCGAAGTTAGTGTCGAATATGTAGTAAAGAAAATAGTTAGAAACAACGGACAAAAGATAAATGCGACTTTGATATTGATATAATTATCAATGTACAAGGTGTTACACAGTAATTATGTGGACATATTCAAACGAAGCACCAAACAAATGTACCCTAGATAGAGTTGATACTAGTGTTGATCACACGCGGGAAAATGTAATGCTGGCCTGTTTTAAGTGTAATCGTCGTCGAGGCGCTAGTTAAATGAAGACGGTGGTACGAGTGTGTCTTTATGTGTAGTTACACTCCAGATATGATCGGTTGCTCTTTCTTTACCACTTTCATGTTCACAGGCGGCATACTAATATCTTACATACACATTACCTAATAATGGCTGCTTTCAAAAATCATATCGTTGTATTGGTTTATGATTTTTGTGATTGCATTGGTAGGTTTCATAGAAAATTGCACGAGTAACCTCATTATTTAAGGAAGCTATCACACTTGGTATTCGTGTAACCCATTCAAGAGATCTCATATCTTTATGAACTTTATTCATGAATATTTCCCTTTCATTTTGATCGCCAAAAAACAACACTCAGTAAGTGTTAAATTAAATCGTTCACCGATGATTTGATCTTGATAAATTGCTGTATGCCGTTGTCTGATTTTGCTGTCAAGTTAGCGCTTCAGAGATGATACTGCACCAAAATATTCTTTGACAGGATCATCCTGTTGTAGTTAAGGCCATCTCAAGGGACAACACTGCTAATTTCACTCAAACGCAAATGCAACTACTATAGCTGTTTTAGTAATAATTAATCTGTTTCTTTATATCTACTTGCAACGTCAACGAGAGTTAACGCGTATTTGTGAATTCACGTCTACGAATTGTAATAGTAACTTGAGGCAAGAACAAGCTATCTGTCTGATGAACTTCATTGGGAGCGCTTACATCAACATGCGCGTGCTGAACTTGTTTAGGTGGTGGTAGATCAATTTGCTATATTGCCTGTAGTTCTAACAAATTTTCAGAAACATAACGTGTCACATTTGCTGCAAGAGCGAGTTTACTAATCGCTGTTCCACCTCTCCAATATCATCTTGGGCTATACTGAATCGATTGCATTTTTTATAATAATCGGTTGATTAATTATAAGCCTCTAGCACTTGTATAACTTTCATCGCTGATAACACATGAGGGTGAGAATCCGACAACGTTTAGAAGTGACCTTTTGCTAAAGTAACACTTGTTACAAAACCGAATTCAAAATGACAAAGAAAACAGAAAAAAAACTTCTAACTAACCGAGAGTATCTCTTACTGTTAGTTAATATTATTGCTGTAATTTTGTCATTGGTTGTTTCATTATGCGCATGATTGTTTAACTTTGACGCCTCTAATTGAAATCACACCCCCTCTGCTGCTACGAATTAAATCATTATCTCAACAAGATATGTTATCAAGATCGATTCGATATCTTGATCTATGGTCGTCTACATTTTTTGTTATAACTCCGCTTGGAGTTGACTTATAAGGAGTAAAAAAAAAATTCTAAAAAGATTAGAATCCATATCTCCATTGCACCAGGTTTATATGTATATCCGTTGCACTAGGTTTGATACATATTTCTTAACGTATGTATCAAACTCAGTTAAACACAGCAAAAATATTAGAGTTAAATCGGATCACGTTTAGACTTTGTGTATATCTCTGAGTAACATAAATCACATACGTATTTGTATGCATTCCTCGGGAAAATATTCTAGCTGTATTTGATTGTTTATCCAGAATTACATCATCCTATACTTCTAAAGTATTAATACTCCAATCGATATGATCAGCACTCGGTGCTTCATTAATATCAATGATAAAATTAATAATATCATCTTCTTTTATCGTCGCGGTGTTCTTATTTAAATATTTTAAAACATCATGACAGGTGTGATCATCAGCAGATGGATCGATGAAATACAGCTTGTCCCATTTTAACCATTACATTATCAAATTAAGTAACAAATGAAGTAGAAGTATATATATCTATATCTATATCTATATCTATATCTATATCTATATCTATATATATATATATATATATACAATAACAACAGTTGCAAGTAAAAAATTAATCAGCGGTTATGGGTAAGAGTGAACAATGCGGTACATAGAACATTAACTTTATCCCAGGTCACATATCAAATTTTAGAGAACAAACAAAGGAGGAGCGGATATTGCAACAAAATTAGTAAAATTGCCAGGAACTCTGTGCGTGACATATCCTGGAGAAAAACGTCTTCCAGGAGATAATTATTGTGGTACTGTCACTCGAACTCAAATCAGACTTGATAATCAGGAACAACCAAATTCCGCCGAGTATCCGATAAAGGCTATTGATCTAGCTTGTCACGGTCATGCTGTATCAGATACAAGTACTAATCTGCAGCATTGACATCTCGCAGATGTAAAATTAATTCACGCGTTCAATTATTTTACTGGTACATCTTTTAAGGAGTCATTATCTACCTGGTTAATAATAACCGCGATCAAGTGTAAGCATGAAATATAAGCCAGTAGTTAATATTATTATGTAATCTATTTATTATAGTTCAAGAGGATTTTGGAGAGTAAATCAGCAATTAAGAAAACTCGCCGAAGCAGCAAAAGTCAAACGTGTTACTGCAGCAGAGATGGCATTTACTCCTACCACAACTTAAAATTATGGAATACTCGCATTTTGATGTCATCGTGCCAAAGGAAGTTCATCAGGCTGATATTTGTTCTTACCACATAATAATACACATCAAGTAATATACAAATACGCGTTAACCATCATTGATGTTTAGAGCAGATACAAAGAATCAGAGCCATTGGCGATAAAGAATGCAGCAGAAGTAGCTTCTACATTAGAACGAATTTATCAACGAGGACTTTTACGATGGTCACAGTTGCTATAGGTTGATAGTGCTGAAGATTTCAGGGCGCAGTATCATCGCTGATGAAAGAGCATTAGGTCATCATCAGACATCAGGACATACTGCAATTAACCATGATCAGGCAATTGTTAAACGATTTCATCAAATACTCTTTGAGCTTTTAATTGAATATCAAGACGCGAATGAATTGTTTCAAGACAAGAGATGTCGAGAATAGGTTGCAAGATTACCAATTGTGATAGCTGCACTAAATAATGAAATTACTGGAACAACTAACATTAAACCCGTTAGCGTAATGACTAAAAATATACACCTGCACAAATCAATTTTTCGAAACAACCAGTATTAGGTTATGTTACTGTCAATATTTATATGAGTATTGTGAATTTAAAGGTGGTAGGAAAGAGCAACTGATCCTATTTGGAGTATTACAGCACACAATATATCTAACATAACACTATCCTCAGGTAGACCCGCAAGATACGGACTGGATTTAAGTGCTCATCAATATAGATTCATACGTAAACAATTGGAAATAATTCCCAATCTTACACAATTCACATCTGCGCTCAACGATCACCTTAGATTGTTTAACAATATAGTCTTCAGAAAGATCAGTAAAATTGGTCTTATAATCGTTACTAATTTTACAAAGACTAACATCAGCAGGTAATGGTATCCAAACCTGTCTGCTTTTTTATGATATATTTTCCTCGCCAATTATCAGCAATATCAATAATTTACAATCAATCATCTATCGTAATAACACTGTTGGTACCTAATATTTTTTCGAAAAATGTGTAACAAACGAAACATATGAAATAGGATGGAGTCCTTTAGCAAACGCGAATGATAGTTGACGAGCGAATCCCGTTAGATACAAATCGGGTAGTGGTCCATTTATCGCATCTCGTGTCATTTCGTGGCTAGTGTCCAAATCGTTTAAAATATTCAGCACACTCTCCGTAGACGAGAAAACGTCTTGGATAACAAGCGTCCATATCAACCGAAAATACATTTTTAGAATAATAGTTGGTATTTGACACAACTTTTGCGTACATCCTCGAGCAATTCAAATCGTGTTGGTTTCCACAGATTTTTCTCTCTCTAGCAAAATGAGCTGTAACTGACGGAACTGCAACAGCAAGTTCTTAGTAATTTTTCGGTATTATCTGTTGAAACTTTCCGCGCGCGAGCGTTATCATCGCGTCATGAAGAGATTCCGTGCGATATATTTCGTCGTTAGTTCTTAAAAATTCATCAAATGTTTCATAATCGGAACTCGGAAATAACCATACTGATACAGGATAGTTTCTACTTAATGCATAACTAAAATTAAATATGTTCCCGGAAGAATTTTGTGGATAAAATCGTACAGTTTGATCTCGCGGAAATTGTGTTACTGCTTTAGTCCACACGTGGGAAGTATCATCAATTATATGTTTTGGGGCAACGTTTGATTTATTGTTTGATTTGTATACTATTTCTACTATTATTGATTTTACAGTTACTGGGAATCTTCATGTTTTTTCTGATAGTGATACATCCTTATATTGTACCTCCGGTATCCTCGATTGATTCAGCCCGCTCGTTTATCTTTCTGAGTCTTATATCTGTCAGACGTTTCCCACGCATTGAATTTTTAGAATGCTGTTATTCGATTAACGACACAAATTAACGATGCAAATTTCATCGGCGCTAGATTATCAATACTAGATTTTTAATTTATCGGATACATTCCATAAAAAACGCGGTCACAAGACACTATCGTTCATAATACGGTTTGTCAAGACCGGTCAGTATTCATGGTTTTGAATTTTTACTCACAATGACGGTCATTTTATTAGTAAGGACAGGTTTATATTATCACGAATAATCAAATTACCTATTTCTGCTAGTGCCATAAAATTTACTCTGACAAAATGCCTTCAATTATCAACATGGGCGATTATACTCGCCGCTCGTTTATTGTTTTATGTAGCATCGACACTATTATTGATTCGTAATGTTGACCTTACGTGATATGCACCATCGCCGATAAGTTCCTTCTTGGCATCATGAATTTTATTAGGCACATTTTTATTCTTCGCTAGAGTTTTTATTGGTAATTCAGGACAGAATATAATCCAGATTAAATTTCGTATCCGACGGCTTGATTTTCGATAATTCCTCAAAATCTTCCATACTCTAATAATGCAAGTATTTAATTTAAAAATATATATATAAATGAGACAAACTTTGTCCTACATCATACGATCAAGACGTTTGAAGCAAATCGTGATTGTGTAGTCAGACACTGCTGAACGACCACTGATGTGGGTTATTCTAAATGTTTCAGTGCATCTATTTTATATTATTGCACTTGTATTATTAACACCCACCAGTAGATGTACTTGATGATACATTACACTGTAACGGATCACTCAAGGTTAACCCGGACAGATTCAGTAACTGTAGCGGTATTATTTATATATGTAGATTTGAGTATAACAGAAAGAACCATGTTATATCGAGTAAACCGTATTGATATTCTCTTAATGCGGTTTTTTAATAACATAAAGCCTTTCAGCGATAGCAGGAAAATCACTTACGATATTACCATGTGTTTCCTTAATCTTCTCGATATGTGTTTTGATATCAGAAGGTTTCATGACAACAGACAGCAGAGCACCAAAGACATTATCTGCAATTTCATCCATTTTACTAAACTTTATACGGAGAAATGCAAACGCGCCTACATGAACATAATATTCGGCCCGCAGCGTTGATATTTTATTATAAATGGTATCTAAAAATTGTTTTGTTTTTACCGCGTTCTTGTCAGATGATGGATTGCGCGAGAATATTATCCAATATCGCTGAAGAAAGAACTCCAGATCTAATCTTACCAGTGGAATCAAATAACGCTTTGGAGTTTTAATTTTCCCTGCTGATCTTGAAATAGAACAATTTCGTTGGATCCACATTTGTAGGATTTACAAATTTGGAAAATTAGTTTTTAATGATTTTGTTCATACTCTCTTTAGATGTATTTTGTCAGTAGGTTTATCTTTCGATATAGATCTCACGTAAATATCTACCATTATTCTTTTTCTAGATTTCAAACGCTGGCTTGTATAATCGTGTATAGCTTTATGAGGTAGTTTGGTTGATTTTCATAGATTCTAGTATTCATGTTTTCAATCATAAACAGTCAGTTAACCATCCTACCCATAAACTTGGTCACATTTTGGACTGGTTTCTTTATAGACCTGATGATAATATTCTGCAATCCATCCTTGTATCCCACAAACTTGCATCAGATCACTTCTGCATTGTATGCCATCTCGATGTATCAGTCCCTAACCCTCCACCTCTCTTTGCTACTAAGAAAAACCTCCGTATGATAAATAGAACTAAATTCATGCATGGCATCCAAGAAAACCTAACAACTGTCTTACATCCAACAGCGGAACAACTTGACAACTTCCTGCGTTCATTGTTTGAAAAAAATGCCCGAGCAACCAAATGCAGAGTATCAATAAAACAGTGTTCTCCATGGTATAGCAGTGTTATGTACCAGCTTCGCACTGCTAAAAGACATCACCGAAAAGCAGAGAGGCTTTGGCTTCCACCAGACTCGCTATTCATAAACGAATTTAAATTATCCAAATTATCCCACTACAGTATTAAGATCACGGAGATTTCCAGCTGCAAAGAGCTCTTCGAGATAACTAACAAACTAATTAATGTCAAGGAACAAAGGTACACCACTTCCAAACACTTTCTCTCCACTAGAACTTCCAGACCAATTTGCAAAGTTCTTCCGTGACAAAGTACAAACCATTAGAAATTAGCTTGACAGCACAATTTCAACTGACTCGTCACCATACAGTTGTGATGCAGAATTTAAACGACAACCGTTAGGAGCATTTCAACCTGTTTCGTACGGACAATCGTGATGAAAAGTGTACCAAAGTCTTGTGAATTTGATCCAGTTCTGACATCACTGCTGCTGGAGTGCTTAGACCCAATATTACCTTCACTAACTGATGTTATTATTATTTCTCTTACATCGGGAGAATTCCAATCATTTTTCAAAACTGCCATCGTAAAGCATTTGCTGAAGAAACCAACACTTGACCATAACGACTTAAAGAACTACCGCCCAGTTTATAATCTCCCATTCATATAAAAAATCTTAGAAAAGGTTGTTCTAACTCAACTTCTATCTCATTTGAATTCAAACAGCCATTTTAGCATTTTACAGTCTGCAGATCGCCCTTGCTACAGTATGGAAATTTGTCTCCTAAAAGTATTTAGTGACATTCTCTCTGCTTTGTATAATGGAAAGATTACAGTCCTCACTCTCCTGGACTTATCTGCAGTATTTGACACAATACGCCATAAATATTTTTTCATCGTCTCCAGCATGTATTTGGCATTCAGAATAAAGTCTTACAGTGGTTCAAGTCTTACGTAGTCAATACGACACAAATTATATCTGCAAATGGAATACACTCCAGCCCAGTTGACGTATGTTGTGGTGTTCCACAGGGATCTGTTCTTGGACCTGTTATCTTCATTCAGGTGTCATAGATCATCATCCGGTGTCGTACCAATTGAATGTTGATGACACACAAATACACAAGTCTAGCCACCCAACTGAAGTTGATGCTACCACCCATGGAGTAGAGATGTGCATTTCGGATGTGAAATCATGGATTATATTTAACAAGCTGCAGATGAATGATGATAAAACTGAGTCTATTCTAATCACAACACAAAGACTTTCTCATTCATATCCTTTACCTCAGATAATAAATATCAGCAACACCAACATTAAATTCCCACAGTCAGTACGACACCTAGGCTTTACTCCAGAGAGTACTCTCACATTGCACCAACATGTCATGAACATATGCAAAGCAGCATATATTGAATTGAGACGCATCAGTTCCATTCGTAAATATACTTCAGTTTATGCCACTCAAACACTTGTGTGCTCATTAGTACTTTCAACAAATGGATTATTGTAACTCAATTCTGTCTAGTTCGTCACAATATGTACTGCAGAAACTAAAAAAAGTTAAAAACACAGCTGCACGGATCATCTTTTAGAGTACCTCGATCAGATCACACCTCACCACTGCTCTGTACCCTACACTGGCTATCAATTCGATACAGAATCAAACACAAAATTTGTTCTTTGTGCTATGTTTCAATGACAGACTCCAGTCCAACATACCTATCCAGCGTCAAACAAGTGTTTACACTAGCTATATAATTACGCTCTTCTTCTGATAATCGTATACTCATTGTTCCCTAGGTGAAAACAAAGTCATATGGACAACCTTCGTTTGGATATTAGGGCCTGGCGACATGGAACGAATTTCCCATTGAAATTATACACAAAGACACAGTGGTCCATTTTAAGAGTGATCTTAAGACTCACCTGTTTCGACTTCAGGGACAAACTTAGCGACCTAATCATGCTTTGTATCTTATATGTTTTCAGAATGTTTTCATGTTTTCCAATTTTCATTGTTTTTGTCATTTGTTGTTCTGTAGTGTAGTCATATCATTGTTTTTCAGTAGTGTAGTCATATCATTATTGATGGTGTAAAGCGCTCAGAGCTTCTAAAGATTAGGCGCTATACAAAGTCCTCAGTATTCTTCTTCTTTTTCTTCTTCTTCGTCTTCTTCTTATTACTGTATTATTATTATTATTATTATTATTATTATTATTATTATTATTATTATTATTATTATTATTACAGCAATTACGTCTATGCAGCATATTAAAGGGTCAGTTATTGTCTGTGTTGGCGTTCGCGCCTGCATGAGCTGCCACGGCGATTAATGCTGGTATAGCCGCATAAAGTATAAATACACCACCTGATTTAATTATTTCTGTTTTATCCTTAAATGCATCATTGGACTTCTTAATCTGACGTTTAGTCACTGATAGTTTATTTTGAGCGTCTGTGATCTAATTATATTTTAATGTTATTCTAGTTAAACTTTTGGTTTAGCTGAATCTGATTGAAGCTTGTTAATCTGACCATGAGTGAGCGTAACACTTACATGATTATAGGAAATTTATAATAATTCGAGTGATCTAATTGTGTTACAAATTTGAAAAATATTTACATGTTTTCAACTTGGCATCAATGACTCTCATTCGTTCAGCAACACCTTTAATTAAAATCAGTTTTCACTGATTATAACAGCGATTGCTCTGTAATCACGGATAGGGAAATAACCTGTTGCATTAGGCGGAAGAGTTACACGAGGTCGGAAGTGTATATCAACAACAGTAAGTCTGGTTAAATCAAGATGTTCGAATTACAATCAAGATTCAGATAACGTCCCATAAATGTCAGCAAACAATGATATGCGCATGTTATTTGTTTTGTCCAAACTTAAGTAAAATATCCTGAGATGGTTCGTGTTGACCGTATATTCTCAATGTCACGTCAGAGTATGTCAAATATTAAATAACCCGCTTTTGAAAATGTAATCGTGTTCGATCTTGTAACGCAACAACTAAATGTCGTGGCGCAGAAACAACCTGGTGTGATGCCATATGCTATGTAAATATATCGTTAGTAATAATATGCATACTAGCTGTTGTTGCTGTTGTTATCCATACTAGCAATGATTTACCAACTATATTGATACATGACAATAATTTATTCTCAGCGGTGATCGGTGGAGTCATTAATGGCATTGTTACGTATATTTGATTTAAGTCATTTATTTTTATTTTAATTGTTTGTTTGTCAGATTTAAATTTGACATTTTAAGTTTGAGATTCATTCATTGGGAGATGACCTGTACTTTACAAATAAACACCAGATTTTGACCTGATTTCTGACATGGCTTCAGAACTGTAAACAAGCTTTTAAAATGATTGGTTGATTAAAAGGACATTATGGAGCTTTGTTATAAACATCTTTCTATATTTCGTTCTTGAGAGTAAAGATAACTGATTCTCATCTTCAATAACTACATTACAACTTGCTCACATACATCCTGATGACACAATTGTTTACATGCAAACTTGCACGACCATCTCAAATTACTAACCACATTACTAGGGTTCCTCTGGTATGACAACATTACGTTTAAGCGGGATGCTTATTAACATCCAATTATTTGTAATCTTGTAGACATTGACGAATGCACGCAGGCAGGAATATGTCATGATCATGGGCAGTGTAGCAATATTGACGGAAGCTTCGCTTGTAATTGCAGTGCTGGCTACAAGGGGACTACGTGTGAAAATGGTAAGCATACGAAACTTTATGTTTGTACTACAATTAATAGTATCAGTGCTTGTGGTTATTTAGCCACGGGTGTCGTACCCATTATAATTGCCGGTCGTATATAATATAAGAGAGAGAGAGAAAGCGAGACAGAGAGAGAGAGAGAGACAGACAGACAGAGAGAGAGAGAGACAGAGAGACGGAAAAGAAAGACAGAGACAGACACAGATAGAGAGGGAGGTAGGGAGACTGCGCACGTTAAAAGTGGCATCCCCGGAGGCTCTTTGTCAGTAGGAAATAAACACCTTCTATAAACAGACTCTTGACGCAAATCGTAAAGGGAAATATGCAGTCCTATATGCTAGAATCACAATCTACAATAGAAATATGAGCGCAACATTGTGCAGAAATAATAGAAGAAGGATATAGTGTATATATCGCAGAGGTCGCCAGTACGTATTGTTAACAAAGAACGTAAAAAAAGCGTGGCGAAACACCAATCAAATTTTGTTAGTCAGGTAGAGTTATGCAATGTCTGATGATATATTGTGTGGTATTTGTGTCTGTATAGTGGACAAGAACTATAATAATAATAATAATAATAATAATAATAATAATAATAATAATAATAATAATACCAGAACAATCAAGACAGGAATCACATACAAATATTATTCCTTGGGTAGACATTGTCGTTGTGTCCGGTGGAAACTAAAGACTGTTGTCATTTTTAAAAGACTGCGATAGAAGTTAGAATATTTCATTTAAACCAAATTATCCTTGTGATTTCGATCGATTCAGATAGATTAGCAACTATAATAAAACAAAAATCACAGCCAGTAACATTACCCAGCGCTTATGTGATGCCTGCAAATGCTAGTAAAATAACAAATCACAAACTAGCTGAATTTTCTGATTGAGCACGTAAATATAACTGCAGAATTAATAGGCGGAATTGGTCTTCGTGTTGTACGATAACAATAATAATGCAAATGTTTATACATGTATCTGATAGAGCATTTCATATGGAAGCAGCGGACTCAAAGATGGGCTTGTATTTGATTATCAATATTATTATTTTAATGCAAAACAGCCAAATCAACATGGGCCAATTTAATCACATGTTCAGGATACAAATATTTATTTTGTACCAGTTGCAACTTGTATTGAAGTAGAAGGTGAATATTTGAAAACAGATATTACTGATTACTAAAACGAATTATTCCGTTGTTTTGATAGCGCTACCGATATGATTGTTCAAAGAAATATTGACTCAGTTACAACATATCTCGATGTTATCACAACGACATTAGGTCTAGCAATATATTCCGGTGGTTATATAAGATCAGCTGATCAGTCAAAGAAGTTGCTAAGGACACTTGTATAGTTCATGATCATAAAAACGCAACTATTGGCAATGTACAAAACACTGCAGGAGCTGTAGAATTACCTCCAGGACGAAAAGCAATAAACGATGATACAATCTGGCATGATAATGGAGCTGATCCAGCTAAAGCCACACACTTCATGAGAGATCAACACTATCATAACTTTCACGGTGGATGCTGTTAATGACTCCATCAGTACACAACACACCCCATCACTACACAACATATACTTAGGACGTAATAACTGATGCTCAAAGAGCGTTTGATCCACAATTAAAGAAGTTGAAGAAGTTATTCAGATTGCAACCGAATACAGTTCTCTGTAAAATAATGTGGGGCGTAATGAAAGAAACAAATATTCACTTTTTTGGAATTAATAAGATAAGATGATTTGATTGTTGCAAGTTTAAGTACATGTCTTGATACACTTCAGCAACAATTATGTTTTGTTACATAAGGAAATTTTGTTAAATATATCTATACTATTAAGTTATCGCCCAGCAGATTCTGTTCGAAATATTATTGAAGAAGACATACCAGGATGGTCAGAAAACAAAATCTCGTGTTTCAGTTCCTGTCAGTGTTGGTGAAAACACGCGTTTGCAACTCCCATAGCTCTAATGGCGTTAAGATGTGCAATGACACATCCATTCATCTCAAGGATTAACCATCTATGATAAAATTGTTTGAAGTGTTGATGATAAAATTGAGTTGTCAAAATTTAGTTACCTCCCAGTGTGTCAAGTGAGCAGAATGTTTCAGTGCAGAAGAATATTATACATTTTACAGAAAATAATAATCAAACTACTAACAGTAACAGCGAAGTTAGTGTCGAATATTTAGTAAAGAAAATAGAAACAATGTGACAAAAGATAAATGCGACTTTGATATTGATATAATAATCAATGTACAAGCTGTAACACAGTAATGTTGTGGACATATTCAAACGATGCACCAAACAAATGTACCGTAGATAGAGTTGATACTAGTGTTGATCACACGCGGGAAAATGTAATGCTGGCCTGTTTTGAGTGTCATCGACGTCGAGGCGCTAGTTAAATGAAGACGGTGGTACTAGTGTGTCTTCAGGAATTAATTGTAATTTTTGACGTACAAATCAGTGATTAGGAGCTGTTGAATCTAATTGATATATTGCAGGTTTTCCCAGAGATCCTACTACACTTGAAACTTTATGTGTAGTTACCCTCCAAATATGATTGGTTGCTCTTTCTTTGCCACTTTCATGTTCACAGGCGGCATACTAATATCTTACATACACATTACCTAATAATGGCTGCTTTCAAAAGTCATATCGTTGTATTGGTATATGATTTTTGTGATTGCATTGGTAGGGTTCATAGAAAATTGCACGAGTAACCTCATTATTTAAGGAAGACATCACACTTGGTATTCGTGTAACCCATTCAAGAGATCTCATATATTTATGAACTTTATTCATGAATATTTCCCTTTCATTTTGATCGCCAAACAAGAACACTCAGTAAGTGTTAAATTAAATCGTTCACCGATGATGTGATCTCGATAAATTGCTGTATGCCGTTGTCTGATTTTGCTGTCAAGTTAGTGCTTCAGAGATGATACTGCAACAACATATTCTTTGACAGGATCATCATGTTGTGGTTAAGGCCATCTCAAGGGACAACACTGATAATTTCACTCAAACGCAGATGCAACTACTATAGCTGTTTTAGTAATAATTAATCTGTTTCTTTATATCTACTTGCAACGTCAATGACAGTTAACGCGTATTTGTGAATTTACGTCTACCAATTGTAATAGTATCTTGAGGCAAGAACAAGCTATCCACCTGATGAACTTCATTGGGAGCGCTTACATCAACATGCCCGTGATGAACTTGTGTATTTGGTGGTAGATCAATTTGCTATATTCCCTGTAGTGCTAATGAATTTTCAGCAACAGAACGTGTCACATTTGCTGCAAGAGCGAGTTTACTAATCGCTGTTCCACCTCTCCAATATCATCTTGGGCTATACTGAATCGATTGCATTTTTTGTAATAATCGGTTGATTAATTACCTCTAGCACTTGTATACCTTTCATCGCTGATAACAGCTGAGGGTGAGAATCCGAAAACGTTTAGAAGTGACATTTGGCTAAAACAGAACAAAAACTTCTAACTAACAGAGAGTCTCTCTTACGGTCAGTTAATATTATTGCTGTAATTTTGTCATTGGTTGTTTTATTATGCGCATGATTGTTTACCTTTGACGCCTCTAACTGAGATCACACACCCTCTGCTGCTACGAATTAAATCATTATCTCAACCAGATATGTTATCAAGGTCGATTCGATATCATGATCTATGGTAGTGTACAGTTATTGTAATAACTCCGCGTGGCGTTGACTTATAAGGAGTAAAGAAATTTATAAAAACATTAGACTCCATATATCCGTTGCACTAGGTTTAATACATATTTCTTAACGTAATTATCAAACTCCGTTAAACACAACAAAAATATTAGAGTTAAATCTGATCAAGTTTAGACTTTGTGTATATCTCTGAGTAACATAAATCACACACGTATTTGTATGCATTCCTCGGGAAAATATTCTAGCTGTATTAGATTGTTTATCCAGAATTACATCATCCATTACTTCTAAAGTATTATTACTCCAATCAATATGGTCAACACTCGGTGCTTCATTAATATCAGTGATACAATTATTAATATCATCTTCTTTTATCGTCGCGGCGTTCTTTTTATTTAAATATTTTAAAACATCATGACAGGTGTGATCATCAGCAGATGGAGCGATGAAATACAGCTTGTCCCATTTTAAACATATCATTATCAAATGAAGTAACAAATGAAAATATATATATATACAGTGGTCCATTGTAAGAGTGATCTAAAGACTCACATGTTTCGACTGCAGCGACAAACTTAGCGACCTAATCATGTTTTGTATCTTATACGTTTTCAGCATGTTTTTATGTTTTCCAATTTCATTGGTTTTGTCATTTGTTTCTCCGTAGTGTAGTCATATCATTATTGATGGTGTAAAGCGCTTAGATCTTCGAAAGATTAGGCGCTATACAAAGTCCTCAGTATTCTTCTTCTTCTTCTTCTTCTTCTTATTATTATTATTATTATTATTATTATTATTATTATTATTATTATTATTATTATTATTGTTATTACAGCAATTACTTATATGCATCACATTAAATTGTGAGTTATTGTCTGTGTTGGCGTTCGCACCTGCATGAGCTGCCACGGCGATTAATGCTGGAATAGAAGCATAAAGTGGAAATACACTATCCGATTTAATTATTTCTGAAATAGCACTCGCGGGTAATTTAATTCGGATTCCTGTTTAATCCTTAAATGCATCATTGGACTTCTTTATCTGACGTTTTGTCAGTGATAGTTTATTTTGTGCGCATGCTATCTGATTATGTTTTAATGTTATTATAGTTTCACTTTTGTCTTATCTGAACTTGATTGAAGCTTGCTAATCTGACCATGAGTGAGCGTAACACTTACATGCTAATAGGAAATTTATAATAATTCGAGTGATCTAATTGTGGTACAAATTTAAAAAACATTTACATGTTTTCAACTTGGCTTCAATGACTCTCATTCGTTCAGCAACACCTTCAATTAATATCAGTTTTAGCAGCAGAGAGGGTGAACCCTACAACGTTTTTAGACAAAATTTTGATTGAATCCTTAAAACGAGCCTTCCTACGATCTCATTTTAACCAAAAAAAATGTCTCAGTGGCAAACCCTACAACGTTTTCAGACAAAAATTGATTGAAATTTTAACGAGCCTTCCCTACGAAATCTCATTTTAACTAAAAAAATGAAAACGGAGACTTTTACGATTTTTTAATCAATTTTGGTCGCAACTTGTTGTCATCCACCCTCTCTGCTGCTACAGGTTAACACAAAATAATAAATGATTTGATCAAGTCTTTAGGATCTCACAAACAGACTAATCGCTAACACCTCTTCTTGTAGATCAATTAGATTATTGGACTGATCTGTGAGTTTGAAATTAATTCTCGTTAACGAATTATTATGGCATCGCATGTAGACAGGATTAACCGGAGACTCAATTATTAAAAATCCTGGAGGAGCTGTTGGTGCAAACGAATAAAGAATATATCCTTGCTGAGCTTGATTTGATCGTTCGAGATTAATTTGATAGCTTCCGTCGATAACATCACATACTAAATTGAGCGCAATCACTGAGGATATATTCACGTTGAACGGAGCGAAATGCCTACCGCCGCCATCTGGATCATTATTATGTTTGAGGATTTTTATTTCCTGTGATGCTGTTTTTTTTCCATGCATCATGAATTATTTTAAAACCAACATCGATGGTGTCAGTGAGAAGTTTTTTTAGTTCCGGTACGTTATATCCCGGTAGTTTGAATGTCGGAATATCTTTGACGGGGATTTTATATTCTGATGCAAATCTTGTTCTCGATAGGGGATTATCGTCATCTAATATATCCTGAATAGTTTTTAGGTTAAATGTTTCCATATCGTCGATAATTTTATTGCATGTTTCTACGACGCTGATAAATTCATCTCGGGTGAGAGAGCCGGATTTAAGAGATATTAACAACAGTGAAAAATCATTATTCATTGCTGTGAAATTTTTAACGATTTTAGGTTCTTCAACAAAATGATGTCCCTCTATTCTCTCCCCTGGCTTCTCTTCTCCAGTTGCGTGGTATCCGAGACCAAAAAACTCTATAGTAATTCTATGATCTTTATATATCCTTATTGGATTATCGGGTTTTATTCTGTCTGTGATATAATCAGTTTTTTGTGGTTCTGGTAAATCAACGGTTTTTCCCCCTGGTGGTAATTCAGGCCATCCTAGTATGGTTCTAATAGAACTTTGATAGATATCTACGACGTATCCTTCTGTGTTTATCTCAATTGCGGATGATAGCGTCGGTTCATGAACTGTTATAGCAATTTTTTACTCTACTCCAGTAATCGATTTTATTCTACGCGCGAATTCATTATTGATTTGTTCGATTTGGTATGACCCTGTTGGTATCGAAACGACGTTCCAGTCTGGGGTACCGTCGTCTTTATTCTTATACGAGAACACCAGTGAATTATTCGGTTGTTGACCACCAAATGATTTTGATCTGATATTAGGCCAACTGTGGTATACTCGTAATTTTGCTAGCGCTATCTCCTTCACGGGGACTGGGCTAGGGAAATTCACACTAAACTCGGGTTCCGTTGATGTTATTGATATCATGCTTGTTTGTACTGGGTTCGTGTTCTCCACTATTTGTTGAAGTAATTCCATCGGTGTCGTCATCGTTGCTATACTGTTGTTGTCGCTCTAATTTTGACACCGCGGAATCATAAATACTGACCATCACTGAGAATTCACAATTTGGTATGGTTGAGATTATTGAGATCATTTTGGTTTTCGGGTTCGTGTTTTCCAATTCCATCGGTGTTGTCTTTGTTATTATATTCATGTTGTCGCTCTAATTTCGATATCGCGGAATCAAAAATACTGACCATCGCTGAGAATTCACTATCTGATATAATCGTATTATCGAGTGACGACGATATCATTAGGGATAACTGCGAATATGCGGTTGATGCAATATGAAATTGAAGTAAGTAATTCTGCAGTTTACTCTGGCTGCATGATGATATCTTTTTTGCTATCCCGGTTGATATACCCCCGATTGTAGCCACCGCAGAAATGCAAATTGGAACTACGACCGGGGCAATCATTGTAACCGATGCAAGTATTATTCCGGCGCCAGCGAGAACGCTTGACACCGAGTACATAGTAATATCAATTGCGGAGATTCTTCGTCGGTATTTTTTTATTTTTATTTGATACTCCTCAGTGAGGGTTTTGAGTCTAGTCTGAAATTCTCTGACCTGATAATAGCGACATTGCGTTGATGAAATCATTTTTATTGTAAAAACACTAGCGTTTTCAATTGTGAAATCCGAACGATTTTCCTTTGAATTTAGTTATTTACTTAAATCCGCTACGAATTCCACATACCAGGTTGCTGAAACCCCAATCAAATTTTTATCAGTAGCTGTTATAGTGAACCTTTCAGTTGTATCCTTGTCGATGATCGTTGAAATCGTATTATTGAGCCCGGATGAACTCGACGATGATATATTAAATTGAGTCAATGGTGTTACTAGTGTTAATCGATAAATACCTTTAACGGTTGCAGTGATAACTAATTTGATGTTTGTAGGTGTCCACGCAAATGATCCGTGTTGGATTGTGTATACTACGTTGTTGGTTTTCTCATGAGGAATTTTTGTTTTTTCAATGATTGTTATCATCCTCGAAAAATCACCTTTGATGGCTTCGATGAAGGTTTTCGTCTCATCGATGGATTTTTTAATATCCGGGAGTTTTATTTCTATTTTATCCAACGGGGTTCCAATAAATTTATCAATGACATTTCTACGAAATGATGTAAACTGTTTTATGTGTTCTTCGGTTTTAGATTGAAGTGTTGCTAGTTCTAACAGAGAATTATCCAACTCATTGTCATGGGTAGCAATCTTATCAGTGATCGTAGACACAAGTGCACCTGGTTTAAGTCGTCCGTCGCTGGAATACAACGCAATAGAGTTTTCAGTGGCGTCTTGCTGCCGTTTTAAAATGTCATCCGCGGATATATTACTGGCTTTAAGCTGTCCACCGTTGGAATATAGCGCAATAGAGTTTTCAGCGGCGTCGCGCTGCCGTATCAAAATGTCATTCAATGACACATCACTGGATTTCAATTTACCCTGTTTGTCCTGAAATACAACTATTTCGTTCGGGTCAACATTTACTAAATTTAACGTCTCAGCGATTTCATCTTTAATTAATTTTTTTATATCCTTGACAGAATCAGGGGGTGCAGTGTCATCGGGTTTGGGTTTCAAAGATCTCCCCCAAATATCAATCATGTTATTGTAAAACTCTTTCTCTCTCTAAAATCGTTTTTCACGACTTCGTTGAAAAATCTTCGATTTTCTCCAGCGATTACTAGTGTATTCATTCACGACAACATGTGTTGGTTTTCCGCTTGGGTTACTCAAGGAGTTAGAAATAGCGTTAAGGACATTTAATACTTCGCTGCCACATATTGGTGGGTCAATCATCGTTTGTGTTGGTAGCGTAGAATACCAAGTCTTCATTGTAAGGGTTTTTTATATAACGCATAAACTCTTTTGGTGGGGCTAATCCATATGAATCAAAATAGACAATCCCACGTGGATCAATAGCGTATGCAACCCAGTGAGTTCCGGGTCCGGTGCTGTTATCTAAATATATGATTCCGGTTTCAACGCTGTTTGGTTGATGTGGTAATTGATCTTTCATAAAGACACCTCTGAAGTTTTTAATCGCGAGTTTTTTTAGCAGCATTGAGTAAATCAAAATTGGACATGGGAACCATCATAGACTCTCCAATTAATAAACCGGTCCTAGTCTTAGACCCTTTCCGCTGTACCACGAATACGGGGTTCCTGGTAGTCTTAGACCCAATCCGTGAACGGATCGTCCCTTTTTTTATATCATTTCCCAGTTGCCTTCTTTAGTGCCATTCCTGCTGCAGTACCAACGGCTCCTAACGCTGCCGCTTTAGCCACCCACCGCTGGGGCTGCTGCTGCAATCAATGCTGGAATCGCAGCTAACAACGGAAATATACCGCCTGTTTTAATCATATTTTTGATAGCAGCCGCAGAGAGAGTAATCTGAACACCCTTTTTTGCTACTAGTGCATCATTGAAATATTTCACCTGACGAGTTGTCAGCGATAGTTTATTTGCACCACCAGTCATTTGGTTGGGTTTCAACGTGATTGTAGTTCCACATTTTTTAGCCGATTCTGATTGCAATTTTTTTAATTGACCGGGAGTTAACGCAACACTAATATTACTATATGACATTATACATAATTGATTGATTCTAAATCGTTTACAATTTCAATTACATGTTTTCCACTGGTGCATCTACCACTCTCATTCTTCTTCCAACACCTTCAAGTAGCATTGATTTATCACTGAGAATGACAGCAACCGCTCTATAATTCGGGATAAGGATAGGAGGTACCCCACCAATTGGGGGACCTCTCGGACGCTCTACACGGGCTCTAAAGTGTATATCAACGACAGATTGTCCCATCAAATCGAGATGTTCCAGTGAAAAGTAATAAATTGGATAGAGGCTTTTAAAATC
Organism: Unio delphinus; assembly: GCA_029339505.1. NCBI lineage: Eukaryota > Metazoa > Mollusca > Bivalvia > Unionida > Unionidae > Unio > Unio delphinus. Next base: position 489,802 of record JAQISU010000330.1, read on the forward strand.
CAATTGTGATATTTGCAAACCAGTATCCAAATTTAGATCACGTGCCATAAATGACAACAGGTTATGATAGACACGTGCAATATGATTCTGACCGTAATCAAGTTGTATATCCTCGGATGGTTCCTGCTGTCCGTTTATTCTCAGCGAGACTTCATTAACACCTAACTGATCAAATATCATATGACTTCGTTCTTGATTACCAACTCGCGCATTATTCTGTAACGCTACAAATATATGACGTGGTGCTGAAACCCCTTGTTTTGATGCCAGGTGCCATGTGAATGTACCATCAACACTGTCTTGTTTAATATCCGTGGTCACTGATAACCAACTCAACAACGACTTTCCTCCTTGATCCATAAATGATAGTAGTCGCTGTTCTTCTGTGATTGATGGAGTTAACACTGGCATCCATAATGATAGTTTTGTTAAAATAACTTTACCGGCAGCAACCCCAGCATTACGCCAGATTGCATCATCATCAGTACCCTTTCGTACAAGTGCTACTGTATGCTTCGCTCCATAAATAACTTTTCGGACGTTTCTACAGAATCCAAATATATGATGCAGTGGAATCGCACATGAAAATCGTCGATGCTGCCCATGCAACGTTGCTACACGTGTTGCAAATCCTAAATTGAGATTACCATTAACGCCTCCGAGAATATCAAACGCAGCTCCGGGTCTAGTTCGACGTTCTGGATTAGCTGCTTCCTGTTGATCGGCTTCTGCATTATCTCTTGCTGTTAACACTTTAATGTATGGAAGGTGATCAGCGTTATCAGAGGTATCCTTTGCAAACATCATAGATGGACCAGCCGACCTTGTATAATCATCAGAATATCTCGCTAACCCGATTATTGTTGTTGCAACATCAACTTCACGGTCAATGGATTCAATTTCTTTTCCATCAATGAGATATCTAGCGCTTTCAAATAACGCCATTATGCCGTTATTAACAAAACCAACTCGGACATTTGCGTTATCTGCATATGGGGTATCAGCTGCAACATTTGTTACAAGTTCTCCTTCTACTTCAATAAATGCCTCACACGGTAGGAAGTATTCTACTTCAATAAATGCCTCACACGGTAGGAAGTATTTACTGGTATCATGAACTTGAAGTTCAATTCGCGATCGGAGATCTGGTTGTACTGCATGATAAGAATAAAATTGAAAATCGCGTACAGAATCATTCTTGCCAACTGGGGCATCCATATCAAATGCTGGATCAGGTGACCTTTTGAACATTTTATTCTATTTATCAGAGTCTAAATCGCGATTTTCCATTTCATCGTCGTGGTTTTTTAAAGCCACTTCCCGCTATCATGTTTGCTATCATGTTATTTTGGTCCCCTTGATTTATCAAGGGAGTCACCAATGATGCTAGTTTTTCATCTACTGCGTTATTTATTATTTTACTAACACTTGCAGGCATTTCTGCTGTAGATGGCAATGGTACCGGTTTCTTTTTTCGTCTCACTAATGATGTTATTTTATTCTTCGCGGCTGAAAACGTCCAGCAAGATCTCCAACAGCACCAATACCCTTATCACGAATAACATCAATGGCTTTCATTGATAATTGTTTAGCTAACGGCATCACTTTTGGAGCCATTCTCGCAAATAACCCTGCAATGGTATTACCTAAACCATCTCCGTAGTATGCTCTATAAACTGGAAACCGTGAATTACCTACATAGACGAGGGTTGGTTTATCATGATTGTAGTGTATGATCATTATTTTAAATCAGAAACAATTTTTCAATTGTTATTTATCTAATCGAATGACTTCGTCATCAGATTTTTCAATTCAGTCACTATGATACCCACTTTCCACTAACTCGCCAATGAAATCTCGATATGTGCTGATATCCATGATACCACCCTGAAATAATCGTCTACAGATATCAGCTGCTTCATTAATTATTTCCGGTGAGTTATTTCCGGCTCGTTTCCCTCCGATGAGAACCTCTAACCGTGATATATCACTGAGAACACTACCAGGACATGTCATGGTAGAGTCAAAGACTCCAGCGTTGAAATCCTTTGGATTTCCAATCGAATATCCCTTTCCGCTTGTTTCCTCAGTTGTACCAGTTGCGCACTCACTATCATCAAGTAATTGCCTTTGTCGGCCTCGACTTTGTTTTTCTCGTTCTTGTTGTTTTTGTATACCATAACTATCCACTCCTACTTTAAAAGATCTATACTCAACTGTATCCTTTTTCAAATTACCAGTAATCCCCTTATTCGTTTTATACAACCAATTAACCCATTCATCTCGGCTTATTCTACTGTTTTTATACTCGTCTTTTAAAAAGTCCTTTCTAGAATGAAAGCTTTTGGCGGCAAAATCACCAAATGTCGAATAATCGTTGAGTTTTATTAATTCAGGTTGTTTGATTTTTGTTATAGCTTCTTCGTTTAGTTTGTCTATAAAGGGAACACCTCTTGGGGTGACGACATCAACAGGTTGTGGATCAGGCGCAGAATCATCAATATCAGCTAATCGTTCATACTCGCGCTGAGTTTTTATATCACTGGATAACTGCTGTATCCCTGCGCGCGTTTGTCCGGTCTCTGCTGCTATCTTTTCAAGCGTATCAAGCAGCGGCGCCTTCTTTACTCGTTCTCGCTCAGGAATATCTCCGTATATCGCTGCTTCAGTTAACTTTTTCACATCTTTGGTCGCACTTGTTATCGGAGTAAACAGTTGTTCACTTGACACAGAAAAGTCAGTCTGCGCTTGTTGTCGTTGTTGCAGTTTATTCCGTACAGAGTCACGAATTGGTACAAATCTCCTGATTGCATCCAGTCGTTCAAGAGCCAATCGGGTTGTTAATGCTTCATTGACCATTATTTGAAATCAGAAAGAATTTTTCAATTGCAAAACAATTTTTTAATCCGACCTAACACCATCGTGGAAGTGTTTTAACATCTCTATCATTGATGGGGAAAGTGTGATATTATTTATTTTTTATAAGGATTTCCACACTTTCCCCACTTTTCCATTGTTCAATCTGAACCGTCCATCAATTTTTATTCAGTGTGAAATATTTTCACTGTTTTTGACATTATCAATCAAAAAATGCTAAAAAAAGTTAAAATCTCTATGAGGGATGGTCACAGTCAAATAATGATAAATGGTCAATCAAAATTGTTCATTTTCTTGAATTAACGCCCGTAGGTTTCTAATTTTAGAATTAACCTCCTTTTTCAATTCGTATTCGTACCCCAATTCTTTTCGTATTCGTTCTACGATGGTATACAACGGAGCGAACACACTTACGTCACTGGAAAATGCGAGAGAGTCCCGAATAGAATTCTGAATTCTCTTGATGAGCGCATACTTCTTTGGTAGCATATACTTGTTAGTGCTAACTCCGTATTCTATCTCCTGAAAATCAGACATGATTTGATCAGGATTTAACCCATCTGATAGTTCAATATCCCAACTTTCCAATTTTGAAATCTCGGATAAAATGCTATTCATGTTTTCAGAATTCATTATTCTACAATAATGATATATTTCTAAATGAAAAATATGACGCATTAGACATAACTAAATTGAACTTTTTGTCCCGTCCTTTTTGAAATAGCCGATCGATAAATCCCCTCCGCAACATTTCGTACTGAGGGTGAACAAATATCGAAATGCCTACCGGCGCTGGTTATTGATTGAAATATTTTTTCTTCGTTAGTTATCGTATTCAAAGATTTCACAGGTCTCTTCCCAACCGTTTTGCATTTTCCAGTCTTTCCTCGTTTGGTATTCTCACTTTGTGTGATAGCCTGCAGATTTGATAAAGAATTGTTCTTTGGATTAGAATCGATATGATCAATAACAAAATCATCCTCGATCAATCCATTGAAACATTCATACACGAAACGATGATTGAGATAAAATTTCTCTCCAGCGCGAAACTTCAAATACCCTTGAATATTCACAGCACCAACTGGTTTCTTCAGTCTGCGGTTTCTTACAACACCATCACTAGATGCTTCATAATTTGTGATCACAGGGTGTTGTCTGAATTCTTGGTTCATTCGTATACATAATACTATTGTTTGTCTAATTCATTGTTTGGTTTAATGATAAATCTTTCGATGTAGTCTTGAGGAGTTCTTATGATTTTGTCAGGGACGTTGTCGCTGACAGTGTCAGGGTCAGAGACTTTTTCAGGGTCATAATTTCTGATTGATTGTCCATTTTTTATTCTTTTATCATAATAACGCTTCAACTCCCTGTATCGCTTTCCACCGCAATTCAAACACAACTGAGATTTTCCCCTGACCCCAACCCCACATCGTATGCAGGGTAACGGGCCAAGGCTTCCACGTCGAAAGCTTTGCATATGATACCCACAAAACTCATTTCTGCATGATTTGTTACACGGGGTTACTGATCCAATCATAAGCCACTTGCAGTGATTCATTATATATAAATTCTTCATTTAAATGCTTGTTTTAATTATAGCATGAGGGAATTAAGGAGAACGCCTTCGAAAAATGCTGAATTCAATGCTGATAAGGAGTTTAAAAGATTATTGAAAATTAATCCTAAATTTAATCTCGATAAACCAAAAAAACGTCCAATAGACGGAAACATGAAAGAATTTAAGAGATTATTGAAGATTAATCCTAAATTTAATCTCGATAAACCCAAAAAACGTAACAAGAGATTATTAAAAATTAATCTCAAACGTCCAAGAGACGGAAACATGAAAGAGTGTAAGAGATTATTAAAAATTAATCCTAAATTTAATCTCGATAAACCCAAAAAACGTAACAAAATTAATCCTAAAATTAATCTCAAACGTCCAAGAGACGGAAACATGAAAGAGTTTAAGAGATTATTAAAAATTAATCCTAAATTTAATCTCGATAAACCCAAAAAACGTAACAAAATTAATCCTAAAATTAATCTCAAACGTCCAAGAGACGGAAACATGAAAGAGTTTAAGAGATTATTAAAAATTAATCCTAAATTTAATCTCGATAAACAAAAAAAAAACGTCCAAGAGATTACCCTGGAAATATGCTCAATTCAATCTCGATATAGTTTCTAATACACCAAAGAATACAATTCTTGATAAAGCCATGATTAGTAAAATCAGAGACTGTTTTAATGAATTCAAGCGTGATGGAGCATCTTATTGTTGGTCAACATTTCGAATTGATGGTGTTGTTGGTGCTACCATGACTGATGAAAAAGCAGCAGTGATAATTTCACGTGTTGGGGAAAAAAAGTATTTTTTCCGAATAAAATTCATTATTGAAGTCGATGGCAAATGGATTATTAGGGATAAATTTGAACCAATCCTCAAGAATAAAAAAGCTGTCATTGTGAGTAGAGATTCCAAACCAGGAATTCTAACTGGAATCGACAAACTATACTACGAAAGATCTTATCCCGTAACAGCAATGGTTTATGGGATATATCCGTTAAATGATAAACCCGATATCGCAAAACTAGCTCCTATGAAATATTCTAGTTCACTGAATTGCGTGGCAACACGGGTAATGGAACACTTCACAAATGCATCCCGAGGAAATAAACTAACTGATCTGCGACGTAGGAAAATAACCGAATGGGAACTGACAGTGAAACAGCATGGTGCAAAGATTTCTGATATGTCTATATTAGAAACATCATTACGATTCCCAATAACCGTTATGACGATAACCGGAGAGGTTTTATACGAACCGAAATATAACAAAAATGGAGCGCCAATACAGATTATTGATCATAACAAACACGCGTGGACACCTGCGGTAACAGTATTTCCACGAGAACGAACCGTGAAATATATCCCTAAGGAGTTCGTCGGGGATGTTTTCTATGAAGAGAAATTATTCGATGCTATTCATGCGTTGTGTAAAGATGATCCTGTGTCAGTGTGGTTACTTAGAAGTGATGAAGATCCCGAAATAGGATTTGATCAATTTGTAAGACCAAATGGCGAATTATATCGCGTTGAAGAATTAGATAACAGAATGAGAAAAATCGCTAGTGATTTTTCACCGGAGAATTCCCATGAAAAACTACTCACGGATAGTTTACTATTCCACCAGTGGTAGCTCACTTCGCAAGAGAAAAAAACTCATGGCGTCCAACACGAAGTGATTTTCTCGAGGATGTTAAATTGAGTTGCGTCGAATTTGGTCATGGAGGACTGTGGAATACGAAATACTCACGTGATGGTATGATTTCAATTGATATATCCGCGTGTTATCCCGGAAGTTTTCTCGGATATGGGGAATATGCTGAGTACTTCAAACGATTTGGACACCCCACGCATGAAATGACTCGTGTTGCGATTAATGGACCATTGCCTGATTTTGATTTAACCGGATTCGCTCGTGTGATATCATTTGAATTAGCGTCAGGATTACATCCGTGTAGTTATGTTTGGCTCGGTATACACCTATCTGAAAAGGCCTGGATGCCAATAGTGCTATTGAGATATATGATTGATTGTGGTATGCTAATATCGTTGATTGTTTCCGAGGCTATTATATGCTATCGAGCTCAGAAAGAAGTTTGGCTACCACAACCCGATCTAGATAGAATAATCAGCGAACAGCGAAAACAATTCCCTGATTTCAATGAAGAACAAATCATGAACCGGTCTAAGAAGTTATTTGAAATTAAAAAAGAACAAGCAAAATATTTTGGACGAAGAATAATCGGTAAATTTACCCAGGGTGGACGATACGACAATGCAAAATATTCTTCGCGGTTGATCATAGATATCGCTGAATACGATTTTATTGTAACGGATTTAATGAAACAGGGAAAACTTGTATCCCGTAAGGATGCTTTTCTATCCAATGGTGAGAAAATGGGTACGGTTGTTACCTACTGTGATGGATATAATTCCCAGTATACACATTTGAGAAGTTCAATGCTAGCCTGTGCTTCTATTAATCTATTTTCGATGATAAATAGATTTCCTAATACCGCGGTTAGAGTGGCCACTGACTCGATGTATATACACAATAAGTACAAATCAGCTGTAGCTAAATTCACAGATCCCGAAGAAAATTGGGGGCGTTGGCGATTTAAAAAGGAGATGCTACATGAGTATTGTGAATCCGCAGACGTTGCCATGGATGATAAATATCTTTGTTGTAACCGTATTGAAATTCAATCAGAATTTTCTAATGCACCACCGGTATCTGATCCAGTATGTAGATACAAGACAGTTTATTTAAACGGTTGTGGTGGGTCAGGAAAGACAACTCGTGCAATTGAATTATTTCGTCGGTCAACCATGATTGTGCTAACACCGACTCACAGACTCGCCAGAGAGATGATACAGCGAGGGGTAAATGCCTGTACTTACCATAGTTTCTTTCGATGGAAGGGTGACAAACGGACTCCTGAGCGTATGGGTGATAAATTCATTCCTGAAATCATAATTTGGGATGAAATATGCACAGTGTCATTAGATGTATTACAAACATTTCTCGAGTGGTTGTTAAACAAAAACACAAAAGTCGTCATGTGCGGTGATCACGGCCAACCACCACCATTTGTCGGTGCATCTCCACATGAATGGCTAAGGGGTTTTGTAGACTATTATGAAGAAATTACCACTGATTATAGATCACTTGATGAACGATTACGAGAATTCAAAGCGCTAATTAGATTACAACCGGATAGAATCCAATGCGAAATAGCGCGCGAAGTGATTTCAGAAACTCCAATGAATGATTTCTGGCAAACATGGAGACCAAATGATTTGATAATTGCAAGTAGAAAAATAGTCAGGGACACACTTCAGATGAAGTTATTTGAATTGCATAAAGAAAAATTTGCAACGCTTCCAGTACCCCTTTGTTATAGGCCATCGGATACACGAAAACAGAACATTGAAATTGATATTCCAGGACAGAGTGAAAAACAAATTCTCGTATTAAATGATATTGTGCTGGTTGATATCAATGTCGTTGAAGATGCATTGCGTGCTAATAAATCCCCGTGGACGCTAGGATACGCAGCAACAATACACTCTTCACAGGGATTGACTATATCGGATACAATTGTTTGGATCGTAGATAATCGCATCGAATGGTCGAATTTAGTCTATCTCGCAGTATCCAGAGTACGAAAAATAAATCAACTTCGAAGAGTTGTTTTCGATGATAATGACACAACAATAAGTGATATTGATGTTAGCATCATTAATAAAAAACTCTCCGGTTACAAACAACAGGACAAAAAAAAAACAACGAGAATTTGATATTGATGCTAAATTAATAATTACGCTGAAACAACAACAGAATAATGACTGCGCGAGTTGCAATTGTATAATGCGTTGGCAGTATTCGGATAAAGATCCTCGCCAATTTACCGTAGACAGAAAAAATAACAGTCTCGGTCATGTCAGAAACAATGTGATGTTGACTTGTCTTGAGTGCAATAGACGCAACGGCGCTAGTTAAGACCATGCGGTGGCAATTGAGTATCCTCGGGAATTACCTGTAGTTGTTGTCGAGTAAATCCTCGTTGAGGGGCAGTTGAATCCAGTTTATAGACTGGAGGTCTACCCGTAGATCGTGTTATACTAGATATCTTGTGTGCAGTAACACTCCAAATAGGATCAGTAGCCCTTTTTTACCACCCTCAAGCTCTCCTGGTTCGTATAAGTACCTAACAGTGACATTACTACCAAGAATTGGTTCTTTGAAATCTTTTTGTGGTTGTACGGGTATAGACTTCTTTTTAATCGCGTTGATAGGTTTCATGTTGATTGTTCTAGTAATCTCGTTATTCAGTGCAGTAATCACAGATGGTAATCTTTTAACCCATTCACGGGATCTTTTTTCTTGGATGAATTCTTTTGCGTATTGATATCCAAATAACCGCTCAGCAATCGTCCGATTAAATCGTTCTACAATGGCCTGATCGCGATGTAGCGCAGTATGCCCTCGTTGTATGGTGACATTATGATGTTTCATTGTAGATAACACTGCACCCTGAAATTCCTTGCCAGGATCAACCTGCAATAGATTTGGCCAGTGCAGAGGACCTCGTCGATAAATCCTTTCAAATGCAGAAGCGACTTCAGTGGCTGATTTTGTTTTTAACGGTTCTGCTTCTTTGTATCGACTTGCAATATCAACTACGGTTAAAGCGTATTTGTAACCACGATCATGTGGCAGAAATAATATATCAGCCTGATGAACTTCATTAGGAGCGGTCACATCAAAATCCGAGAAATTAATCTGTTTAGGCGGTGGTAGATAAATTTGCCATAGTGCCTGTTTGGATAACCAATTAGCCGCAGTGGTTTTTTTCACTTTTGCAGCGCTAGCGAGTTTATGGACTGCTGATTTACCCCTCCAGTATCCTCTTGGGGAATAATAAATTGATTCCATATTATTAATTACCGGCACCTAACATCAATTTACTTTTCATAGCCGATTTTATCAAAAATGAAGCCAATTTTTCTTTGAAGGATTTATCAGAAATAGCATTTAACGCATGAATTAATTTCACATCCGCGAGATGTCTGTGTTGCAGATTGCTGCTTTCATAAGCAACATCATGAAGGTGACAGGCCTTATCAATGGCGTTTATTGGTTCTTCACCGGGTCGGGGCTGATTTTGATTATTGAGTCTGATATCAAGTCTGGTTCCCGGTCCACAGTAGCTATATCCTGGAAGGTGCTTTTCTCCGGGGTACTTTGCCCATAGGGTTCCAGGGAGCTTTGCCAATTTGGCTGCGATATCACCTCCTCTTTTTTTTTTAAATCAGATCTCATAGACACAAATCTAAATTTCTTTGTACCACATTGCACGCATTTACCAGAAAGCGCTGATCGGTTATTTTTAGTTGTAATCGTTGTCACGTCATCTGTGCCAGTACGCGTTTTACACTTCACACAATATAGATCCATAATTTATGTATAGAGATATGGATATAATTGATTTTTCAGCGACTAAAACAAGAGAACCAGTTAAGCATCATGCAGCGCTACCAAACTCTATCCGGATGATTATAATCGGGCCATCTGGATCCGGTAAAACGCAATTGTTACTCAATTTAATAATGAGATGGATGAAGTGGGATAAGTTGTATTTAATTGCCCCTAGCGTAGATGATCAACGATGTTATGAAGTGCTAAAAGATTTTAACGACAGCGCGGTAGAAAAATCCGGAGAGGGTATTATTGAGTTTATAACCGATATCGATGAAGCACCGATCATTGATGATATTGATGGAGATATTAACAATTTAGTCGTATACGACGATATAATGTTAGATAAACAAAAAAATCCTGCTAGGATCTTTTCCAGAGGCAGGCATAAAAACACTGACGTGATATATGTCACTCAACGCTACACTCAGGTTCCAAAAGTCATCAGAGATAACTGCAATATTATTGCTGTATTCAACGGAGTTGATACTCATACTCTTAGAAATATATGGCAGACATGGTGTTCTGATATGGACTTCAATCAATTTAAAAACTTCTTTAGTCATGCTCAGTCAACCCCGTACGGATTCGCAACAATAAATTTGCATGATCCTCGGACACGATATCGTATCGGACTGGATCAAATATTCGGTTAAAATCATTTATTATTTTTTGTTAACCCATAGCAGCAGAGAGGGTGGATGACAACAAGTTGCGACCAAAATTGATTAAAAAATCGTAAAAGTCTCCGTTTTCATTTTTTTAGTTAAAATGAGATTTCGTAGGGAAGGCTCGTTAAAATTTCAATCAATTTTTTCTCGGAAAACGTTGTAGGGTTTGCCCCTGAGACATTTGTTTTGGTTAAAATGAGATCGTAGAAAGGCTCGTTTTAAGATTTCAATCAAAATTTTGTCTAAAAACGTTGTAGGGTTCACCCTCTCTGCTGTCGTGGCGCAGAAACACCCTGGTGTGATGACATATGCTATGTAAATATACCGTTAATAATAATATGCATACTAGCTGTTGTTGTTTTTGTTAGCCATACTAGCAATGATTTACCAACTTTATTGATACATGACAATAATTTATTCTCAGCGGTGATCGGTGGAGTCATTAATGGCATTGTTACGTATATTTGATTTAAGTCATTTTTTTTATTTTAATTGTTTGTTTGTCAGATTTAAATTTGGCAATTTACGTTTGAGATTCATTCATTGGGAGATGACCTGTACTTTACAAATAAACACAAGATGTTGACCTCATTTCTGACATGGCTTTAGCTCGCCGGTCGTGTGAATAGATGTGTATTCAAGACCAATGTTGACCGGTGGAATGGAGACGGACAATGATTTACTGTCACACCGGAGGGAAGTGTAGTGTTAACAAACGTGGTTTGTTTTATTGACTGCTTTATTTTGTAAAACACGAATAGCGTGTTCGTCAGTCAAAAAAACCCTACGTTTGCTTTATTTTGTAAAACACGAATAGCGTGTTCGTCAGTCAATAAAACCCTACGTTTGCTTCATTATGTAAAGCACGAATAGCGTGTTAAGTCAATTTGATAATATTATTGGGTTTTCATTGATTATATTTTGCGTGTGTGACAAGTAGTATGTTGTCAATTAACCCTTATGATATTGATATCGTATCAATAGTCAATATCATGCTACGTTGGTAGTATATGACGGGACATATATAATACAGTAGTGTATATCTATAGAAATAATACAGTAGTGTATAACTATAGAAAAATAGTACAGCAGTGTACAACCATAGATACAGTAGTGTATATCTATAGAAATAATACAGTAGTGTATAACTATAGAAAAATAGTACAGCAGTGTACAACCATAGATACAGTAGTGTATATCTATAGAAATAATACAGTAGTGTATAACTATAGAAAAATAGTACAGCAGTGTACAACCATAGATTCATTTGTGTGTGTATCGTGTGCTCATTATATATATATATATATATATATATATCTATCATGATTTTTTTTTTTATAATATAATTTGTATTTGAACAAACGTGTTTGTTATTTCTTCAAAACCCAACCTAATCTCAAAGGGTCGGCTCGACTACGTTACCGTGTTGACCGTTTATTCTCAATGTCACGTCAGAGTTTGTCAAATATCATATGACCCGCTTTTGAAAATGTAATCGTGTTCGATCTTGTAACGCAACAACTAAATGTCGTGGCGCAGAAACACCCTGGTGTGATGACATATGCTATGTAAATATACCGTTAATAATAATATGCATACTAGCTGTTGTTGTTTTTGTTAGCCATACTAGCAATGATTTACCAACTGTATTGATACATGACAATAATTTATTCTCAGCGGTGATCGGTGGAGTCCTTAATGGCATTGTTACGTATATTTGATTTAAGTCATTTTTTTTTATTTTAATTGTTTGTTTGTCAGATTTAAATTTGGCATTTTACGTTTGAGATTCATTCATTGGGAGATGACCTGTACTTTACAAATAAACACCAGATGTTGACCTCATTTCTGACATGGCTTCAGAACTGTAAACATGCTTTTAAAATGATTGGTTGATTCCAATGACATTATGGAGCTTTGTTATAAACATCTTTCTATTTGTCGTTCTTGAGAGTAAAGATAACTGATTCTCATCTGGAATAACTACATTACAACTTGCTCACATACATCCTGATGACACAATTGTTTACATGCAAACTTGCACGACCATCTCTAATTACTAACTACATTACTAGGGTTCCTCTGGTATGACAACATTACGTTTTAGGCGGGATGCTTATTAACATCCAATTATTTGTAATTTTGCAGACATTGACGAATGCACGCAGGCAGGAATATGTCATGATCATGGGCAGTGTAGCAATTTTGATGGAAGCTTCGCTTGTAATTGCAGTGCTGGCTACAAGGGGACTACGTGTGAAAATGGTAAGCATACGAAACTTTATGTCTGAACTACAGTTAATGGTATCAGTGCTTTTGGTTATTTAGCCACGGGTGTCGTGCCTATTATAATTGCCGGTCGTATATAATATAAGAGAGAGAGAGAGAAAGCGAGAGAGAGAGAGAGAGAGAGAGAGAGAGAGAGAGAGAGAGAGAGAGAGAGAGAGAGAGAGAGAGAGAGAGAGAGATAGAGAGAGAGAGAGAGAGAGAGAGAGAGAGAGACTAAAAGAAAGAGAGAGAAAGACAGAGAGAGGGAGGTAGGGAGTCTGCGCACGTTAAAAGCGGCATCCCCATAGGCTCTTTGTCAGAAGGAAATAAACACCTTCTATAAATAGGCTCTTGACGCAAAACGTAAAGGAAAATATGGAGTCCTATATGTTAGAATCACAATCTACAAGAGAAATATGAGTGCAAAAATAATAGAAGAAGGATATAGTGTATCTATCGCAGAGGTCGCCAGTACGTGTTGTTAACAAAGAACGTAAACAAAGCGTTTCGAAACACCAATCAAATTTTGTTATCCAGGTAGAGTTATGCAATGTCTGATGAAATATTGTGTGGTATTTGTGTCTGTATAGTGGACAAGAACTATAATAATAATAATAATAATAATAATAATAATAATAATAATAATAATAATAATACCAGAAAATTCAAGACAATAAACACATACAAATATAATTCCTTGGGTAGATATTAGCGTACTATTTGTGTCCGGTGGAAACTAAAGGCTGTTCACATTTTTAAAAGAGTGCGATGGAGGTTAGAATATTTCATTTAAACTAAATTATCCTGAAGATTTCAGTCGATTAAGATAGATTAGCAACTGTGATAACACAAAAATCACAGCCAGTAACATTACCCAGCGCTAATGTGATGCCTGCAAATGCTAGTAAAATAACAAATCACAAACTAGCTGAATTTTCTGATGAAGCACGTAAATATAACTGCAGATTTAATAGGCTGAATTGGTCTTCGTGTTCTACGATAACAACTATAATACAAATGTTTATACATGTATCTGATAGAGCATTTTATATGGATGCAACGGAGTCAAGGGTGATTTGATGATCAGTATTATTATTTTAATGCAAAACAGCCAAATCAACATGGGCGAGTTTAATCACATGTTCAGGATACAAATATTTATTTTGTACCAGTTGCAACTTGTATTGAAGTAGAAGGTGAATATTTGAAAACAGATATTACTGATTACTAAAACGAATTATTACGTTGTTTTGAAAGCGCTACCTATGTGATTGTTGAAAGAAATATTGACTCAGTAAAAACATATCTCGATGTTATCACAACGACATTAGGTCTAGCAATATATTCCGGTGGTTATAGAAGATCAGCTGATCAGTCAATGAAGTTTGCTAAGGACACTTGTATATTTCATGATCATAAAAACGCAACTATTGGCAATGTACAAAACACTGCAGGAGCTGTAGAATTACCTCCAGTACGAAAAGCAATAAACGATGATACAATCTGGCATGAAAATGGAGCTGATCTAGCTGAAGCCACACACTTCATGAGAGAGTAACACTATCATAACGTTCGCTGTGGATGCTGTTAATGACTCCATCAGTACACAACACACCCCATCACTACACAACATATATTTATGACGTAATAACTGATGCTGAAAGAGCGTTTGATCCAGAATTAAAGAAGTTGAGGAAGTTTTTCAGATTGCAACCGAATATGGTAAAGAAAATAGTTACAAACAATGTGACAAAAGATAAATGCGACTTTGATATTGATATAATAATCAATGTACAATCTGTAACACAGTAATGTTGTGGACATATTCAAACGATGCACCAAACAAATGTACCCTAGATAGAGTTGACACAAGTGTTGATCACGCGCGAGAAAATGTAATGCTGGCCTGTATTGAGTGTCATCGACGTCGAGGCGCTAGTTAAATGAAGACGGTTGTACTAGTGCGTCTTCAGGAATTAATTGTAATTTTTGACGTACAAATCAGTGATTAGGACCTGTTGAATCTAATTGATATATTGCAGGTCTTCCCAGAGATCCTACTACACTTGAAACTTTATTTGTAGTTACACTCCAAATATGATCGGTTGCTCTTTCTTTGCCACGTTCATGTTCACATGCGGCATATTACTATCTTACATACACATTACCTAATAATGGCTGCTTTCAAAAATCATATCGTTGTATTGGTATATGATTTTTGTGATTGCATTGGTAGGGTTCATAGAAAATTGCACGAGTAACCTCATTATTTAAGGACGCCATCACACTTGGTATTCGTGTAACCATTCAAGAGATCTCATATCTTTATGAACTTTATTCATGAATATTTCCCCTTCATTTTGATCGCCACAAAAGAACACTCAGTAAGTGTTAAATTAAATCGTTCACGGATGATGTGATCTCGATAAATTGATGTATGCCGTTGTCTGATTTTGCTGTCAAGTTAGTGCTTCAGAGATGATACTGCAACAATATATTCTTTGACAGGATCATCATGTTGTAGTTAAGGCCATCTCAAGGGACAACACTGATAATTTCACTCAAACGCAGATGCAACTACTATAGCTGTTTTAGTAATAATTAATCTGTTTCTTTATATCTACTTGCAACGTCAATGACAGTTAACGCGTATTTGTGAATGTTGGTCTACCAATTGTAATAGTATCTTGAGACAAGAACAAGCTATCCACCTGATGAACTTCATTGGGAGCGCTTACATGAACATGCGCGTGCTGAACTTGTTTAGGTGGTGGTAGATCAATTTGCTATATTGCCTGTAGTGCTAACCAATTTGCAGCAACAAAACGTGTCACATTTGCTGCAAGAGCGAGTTTACTAATCGCTGTTCCACCTCTCCAATATCATCTTGGGCTATACTGAATCGATTGCATTTTTTGTAATAAGCGGTTGATTAATTATAAGCCTCTAGCACTTGTATAACTTTCATCGCTGATAACAGCTGAGGGTGAGAATCCAACTACATTTAGAAGTGACCTTTGGCTAAACTAACACGTCTTACAAAACCGAATTCAAAATGACAATACAAACAGAAAAAAAACTTCTGACTAACCGAGAGTCTCTCTTACGGTTAGTTAATATTATTGTTGTAATTTTGTCATTGGTTGTCTTATTATGCGTATGATTGTTTACCTTTGACGCCTCTAACTGAGATCACACACCCTCTGCTGCTACGAATTAAATCATTATCTCAACCAGATATGTGTTATAGCTCCGCGTGGAGTTGACTTATAAGGAGTAAAGAAAATTCTAAAAAGATTAGATTCCATATATTCGTCGCACTAGGTTTGATACATATTTCTTAACGTGTGTATCAAACTCCGTTTAAAACAGTAAAGATTTTAGAGTTAAATCTGATAACGTTTAGACTTTGCGTATATCTATGAGTAACATAAATCACATATGTATTTTTATGCATTACTAAGAAAAATATTCTATCTGTATTAGATTGTTTATCCAGAATTACATCATCCTATACTTCTAAAGTATTAATACTCCAGTCAATATGATCAACACTCGGTGCTTCATTAATATCAGTGATACAATTAATAATATCATCTTCTTTTATCGTCGCGGCGTTCTTTTTATTTAAATATTTTAAAACATCATGACACGTGTGATCATCAGCAGATGGAGCGATGAAATACAGCTTGTCCAATTTTAACCATCTCATTATCAAAAATGAAGTAACAAATGAAGTATATATATATATATATATATATATATATATATATATATATATATATATATATATATATATATATATATATATATATATATATATATATATATATACAGTAACAACAGTTCCAAGAAAGAAAAATACATCAGCGGTTATTGGTAAGTGTGAACAATGCGGTACAAAGAATTTTAAATTTATCCCAGGTATAAATCGAATTTTAGAAAACAAACAAACGAGGAACGGATATTGCAGCAAAATTAATAAAATTGTCAGGTACTCTGTGCGTAAAAATCCTGGAGAAAAACATCTTCCAGGACATAATTAGTGTGGTCCTGTCACTCGAACTCAAATCAGACTTGATAATCAGGAACAACCAAATTTCGCAGAGGATCCGATAAAGGCTATTGATCTAGCTTGTCACGCTCATGCTGTATCTGATACATGTACTAATCTTCAGCATTGACATCTTGCAGACGTAAAGTTAATTCACGCGTTCAATTATATTACTGGTACATCTTTTAAGGAATCGTTATCTAGCTGGTTAATACAAACCGCGATCAAATGTAAGCATGAATTATAGGCTGGTAGTTAATATTATTATGAAATCTCTTTATTATAGTTCAAGAGGATTTTGAAGAGCAAATCAGCAATTAAGAAAACTCGCCGAAGCAGCAAACGTGTTACTGTAGCAGATATGGCATTTATTTCTACCACCACTTAAAATTATGGAATACTCGCATTTTGATGTCAGCGTTCCAAATGAAGTTCATCAGGCTGATATTTTATTCTTACCACATAATAATACACATCGAGTACTATACAAATACGCGTTAACCATCGTTGATGTTGCGAGCAGATACAAAGAATCAGAGCCATTGGCGATACAGAGAGCAGCAGAAGTAGCTTCTGCATTAGAACGAATTTATCAACGAGGACTTTAACGATGGTCACAGTTGCTATAGGTTGATAGTGCTGAAGATTTCAGGGCGCAGTATCATCGCTGATGAAACAGCATTAGGTCACCATCAGACGAGGACATACTGCAATTAACCATGATTAGGCAATTGTTAAACGATTTGATCAAAAACTCTTTGAGCGGTTATTTTACATTCAAAACGCGAAGGAATTATTTCAAGAAAAGAGATGTCGAGAATAGGTTGCAAGATTACCAAGTGTGATAGCTGCACTAAATAATGAAATTACTGGAACAACTAACATGAAACCCGTTAGCGTAATGACTAAAATTATACACCTGCACAAATTAATTTTTCGAAACAACCAGTATTAGGTTATGTTACTGTCAGATATTTATATGAGCATTGTGAATTTAAAGGTGGTAGGAAAGAGCAACTGATCCTATTTGGAGTATTACAGCACACAATGTATTTAACATAACAATATCCTCAGGTAGACCCGCAATATACAGACTGGATTCAAGTGTTTAATATGGATTCATACGTAAACAATTGGAAAAATTTCCCGATCATACACAATTACCACAGCGATCACCTAACCACCTAACTAGCGCCTCAACATATATTACACTCACGACAGATCAGCATCGTATTTTCTCTTGTAAGGCCAAAACTACTATCCTTCCTATCTACGATAAATAGTCGTGGACGTTAATCCGAATACTGACATGACGTTTTACAATTACAACTTGCACAGTGCTTATTATGCTGTTTTTCAGCATTATTATTAATTCAGCATAAATATCAAAGTCACGATTTTTTTGTTGTCACTTCGTTTAAACCAGCGAGTTTGTTACATACTATGTCATTGCTAGCAATTTCGTTGTTGGTGTCAGTACAATTCAAAGTAACACTCCCTAATTGCTGTTACTTCTAACTCGTGACCCTGCGAGAAAAAAAAACTAAATTTGATCACGCGATGCGATCATCAATGACCGACACAACTGTATAAGAGATGGTTAACCCCTGAGATGAATGAGAGTATCGTCATTGCGTAACCTAGGGTCGATTTGTCTTTTAACGCATCCTCGACCAAACAGAGATCAACTAAAACAATATCATGTCATATGAGATTCGGTTTCTCAGTCTGTCCTTGAATTTCAACTTCAGTATTCTGTCTTCGTGTATCAGCTGGTCTAAAACAGAATGGTATGGGTAATTCTCAAAACTGTTCTTTATGTTTTTCAAATAATTGCTGCGGAAGTGTGTATCTGACTATCCTTCTTCCTGCCACGTTCAAATATTTTGGTCTCCGTTTATCGCAAGAAATCATTTATGGAGGTTTCTGAAATTATTTCACCCGCTATTTCATATTGACATTAACCCGACTGTAATCTGGCTAATATATTGAACTCGCTTAATTCTGTATCAAGCGTTCTATTATCAGGAATAATTTCTTCATAGTAATCTACACATTTTTTAACCATTCGTGGGGATACAAACCACCAAATGGTGGTGGTTGACTATGGTCGCCACACATTATATCAGCAGTATATTTCAATAATGGCCAATCAAGAAATATTTTTAATATATCCAACGACACTTTTCATCTCTCATACCAAATGATAATCCCGGGAATATATCAATGAAGCATTCGAACAGGAGTTCATGCGTCACCTTTATACCAAAAGAAACTATGATCAGTACACAATTTCACACCCCTCTCTTCCATTTCTCGTGCGAGCCTATGTGTAGGAGTTAAGACAAAAAAATTTGAATTCTGTCTAAATAATTCAATAAAACCAGTCGTCCTACCACACCCGCCACACCCGTTCAAGTAATCAGTCTTATGTCTACAAACCTGATCGGATATAGATGCCGCTGATGATAATTCTGATATTTGATTATGTTTATAGTAATTATCTTCAACCGTAACATCGGCGGATTATTATAAACATGTAACATTTCCTGTTTTATTCTCCATTATCACCATAGTGAATCAGCGTTTGCAAAACGAGACAGTGCTTCTATATTTATATGCTATTCATAAAAATAAATCCGTAGCAACTCTAACCGCGAGGTCAAGGAACCTATTTATCATCGATAACAGGTTTCTTTAAACATAAGCGAGCATGGATGATCCTAGATGATTATAATAAGGAGATTCCACGTCGATATAACCAACAATTGTACCAAACCGTGTTCCTCTAGACAGGTAAGCACAGACTCCAGTCCAACATACCTATCCAGCTTCCAACAAGTGTTTACACTAGCTAGATAATTACGCTCCTCTTCTGATAATCGTATACTCATTGTTCCCTAGGTGAGAACAAAGTCATATGGACAACCATCGTTTGCATATTAGGGCCCGGCGACATGGAACGAATTTCCCATTGAAATTATACACAAAGACACAGTGGTCCATTGTAAGAGTGATCTAAAGACGCACCTGTTTCGACTGCAGCGACAAACTTAGCGACCTAACCATGTTTTGTATCTTATATGTTTTCAGCATGTTTTTATGTTTTCCAATTTCTTTGTTTTTGTCATTTGTTTCTCCGTAGTGTAGTCATATCATTATTGATGGTGTAAAGCGCTTAGATCTTCGAAAGATTATGCGCTATACAAAGTCCTCAGTATTCTTATTATAATTATTATTATTATCATTATTATTATTATTACAGCAATTACGTCTATGCAGCACATTAAATTGTGAGTTATTGTCTGTGTCTGTGTTGGCCTTCGCACCTGCATGAACTGCCACGGCGATTAATGCTGGTATAGAAGCATAAAAATGTAAATACACCACCTGATTTAATTATTTCTGAAATAGCACTCGCGGGTAATTTAATTCGGATTCCTGTTTTATCCTTAAATGCATGAGTGCGCATAACACTTACATGAAAATAGGAAATGTATAATAATTTGAGTGATCTAATTGTGGTACAAATTTGAAAAACTTTTACATGTTTTCAACTTGGCTTCAATGACTCTCATTCGTTCAGCAACACCTTCAATTAATATCAGTTTTCTCTGATTATAACAGCGATTTCTCTGTAATCACGGATAGGGATATAACCTGTTGCATTAGGCGGAAGAGTTACACGAGGTCGGAAGTGTATATTAACAACAGTATGTCTGGTTAAATCAATATGTTCCAATTACAATCAAGATTCAGATAACGTCCCATAAATGTCAGCAAACAATGATATGCTCATGTTACTTTTTTTTGTCCAAACTTAAGTAAAATATCTTGAGATAGTTCGTGTTGACCGTTTATTCTCAATGTCACGTCAGAGTTTGTCAAATATCATATGACCCGCTTTTGAAAATGTAATCGTGTTCGATCTTGTAACTCAACAACTAAATGTCGTGGCGCAGAAACACCCTGGTGTGATGCCATATGTTATGTGAATATATCGTTAGTAATAATATGCATACTTGCTGTTGTTGTTGTTGTTATCCATACTAGCAATGATTTACCAACTGTATCCATACATGACAATAATTTATTCTCAGCGGTGATCGGTGGAGTCATAAATAGCATTGTTACGTATATTTGATTTAAGTCATTTATTTTTGTTTTAATTGTTTGTTTGTCTGTCAGATTTAAATTTGACATCTTACGTTTGAGATTCATTCATTGGCAGATGACCTGTACTTTACAAATAAACACCAGATGTTGACCTCATTTCTGACATGGCTTCATAACTGGAAACAAGCTTATAAAATGATTGGTTAATTCCAAGGACATTATGGAGCTTTGTTATCAACATCTTTCTATTTTTCGTTCTTGAGAGTAAAGATAACTGATTCTCATCTGCAATAACTACATTACAACTTGCTCACATACATCCTGATGACACAATTGTTTACATGCAAACTTGCACTACCATCTCAAATTACTAGCTACATTACTAGGGTTCCTCTGGTATGACAACATTACGTTTTAGGCGGGATGCTTATTAACATCCAATTATTTGTAATCTTGTAGACATTGACGAATGCACGCAGGCAGGAATATGTCATGATCATGGGCAGTGTAGCAATATTGATGGAAGCTTCGCTTGTAATTGCAGTGCTGGCTACAAGGGGACAACGTGTGAAAATGGTAAGCATACGAAACTTTATGTTTGTACTACAGTTAATAGTATCAGTTCTTGTGGTCATTTAGCCACGGGTGTCGTGCCCATTATAATTGCCGGTCGTATATAATATAAGAGAGAGAGAGAGAGAGAAAGCGAGGGAGAGAGAGAGAGAGAGAGAGAGAGAGAGAGAGAGAGAGAGAGAGAGAGAGAGAGAGAGAGAGAGAGAGAGAGAGACTGAAAGAAAGAGAGAGAAAGACAGAGAGAGGGAGGTAGGGAGACTGCGCACGTTAAAAGCGGCATCCCCATAGGCTCTTTGTCAGAAGGAAATAAACACCTTCTATAAATAGACTCTTGACGCAAAACGTAAAGGAAAATATGGAGTCCTATATGTTAGAATCACAATCTACAAGAGAAATATGAGCGCAACATTGTGCAGAAATAATAGAAAAAGGATATAGTGTATATATCGCAGAGGTCGCCAGTACGTGTTGTTAACAAAGAACGTAAACAAAGCGTGGCGAAACACCAATCAAATTTTGTTATCCAGGTAGAGTTATGCAATATCTGATGAAATATTGTGTTGTATTTGTGTCTGTATAGTGGACAAGAACTATAATAATAATAATAATAATAATAATAATAATATTAATAATAATAATAATAATAATAATAATTATAATAATACCAGAAAATTCAAGACAATAAACACATTAATGTTGTGGACATATTCAAACGATGCACCAAACAAATGTACCGTAGATAGAGTTGATACTAGTGTTGATCATACGCGGAAAAATGTAATGCTGGCCTGTTTTGAGTGTCGTCGACTTCGAGGCCCTAGTTGTATGAAGACGGTGATACTAGTGCGTCTTCAGGAGTTAATTGTAATTTTTGACGTACAAATCAGTGATTAGGAGCAGTTGAATCTAATTGATATATCGCAGGTTTTCCCAGAGATCCTACTATACTTGAAACTTTATGTGTAGTTACACTCCAAATAAGATCGGTTGCTCTTTCTTTACCACTTTCATGTTCACAAGCGGCATATTAATTTCTTACATACACATTACCTAATAATGGCTGCTTTCAAAAATCATATCGTTGT